>CAWUFW010005712.1:0-357500 GCA_963921515.1 Calotriton arnoldi
CCCTGCCATCTGCTCCTTGTCTGCAACCCTAGGGGCCCACCCCTCCAACACCAGGCTGCCCAGGGGCTCGTAGGGTATAACCAGGGGCAGCAGCCCCATGCCCTAGCTTGCATAACCTAGCGCCCTTGCCCCCAGCCGGTGTACCCATTCTCTCTGGGGTGAGCTTACCGTCTTCCCCCCCTCAGTGCTGGCCTAGGGAGTATGCAGGAGGACACCCCTTGACAATGTAAGGCAATCTATGTGGTCTCCTTACCGCCACAAGGGCGACCAGGGCCAACCGGACCTTTGCCCTCCCCACCACAAGACAACTTCTGAACAACGACCAAATTCCATCGATCCACAGGTCCATAGCCATGTCAGACCCAAATGCCATGAATCCACAAGTCTGAGACCAAGTCAGACATGTGCACACCATTGCAGTGGAACATACGATCCCCATGAGTAATTTGTGGGTGTATTCCCAAGCCGGCCCCAGCCCCGGGCACAGCTAGGCCATTCCGGCATTCAAGGCACCTGACCGAAACATTAAAAGGCCCTTGACCGTAGTCCTGGCCCCCACTTACGCCATGGCACTATGAGACCATGCTATCTGGGAAACGTCATACCCAACCGGGTGAATCCTGACGACAGAGCTTCCCTCGCGGCCCTGCCCAAACATATCATTACCTCCTAAATGTAGGATAACCAAGTCTGGGAACTGCAGTCCCCCATGGCACAAGGAGTCTTCCACCAGCTGGCGAATGTGTGCGATCTGAAGGCCCCGGCATCAATCAAACGCAAGGGAGACACTCTCAAAGCCCACCAGCTTCAACTTACGCTGCTGCTGCAAACGATAAGCGGCCCATCGCACGAACAAGTGACCCAGCACCCACACAACTTTGGAAGACATACTACTTTAATCTCGTCCGGCGAAATATCCGGCCCGCTGCGCATGTCGCAGCCCCAATTCTGTTTTGAGTAACAGACTAGATCAGTCCCCAAGCTGCGATAGGTAGTCCAAACTATGCTATGTACAAACCATGCCGGGGTTTGAACCCGAGGACGGATGGACATGTACGCCCCCATGAGCATCAACAGGCCTACTCTATCCCTTTATGCCGGTCTGAGCTCAACTACTGTCCCCCGTCCAGTAGGGTCAGGTTTGAACCTCCCCCTGGGAGTGAGCCTGTCTGCATATATCCCGGTGTCCAGGAACTGCCGACCTCTTCAGTGCGCCGAGTCCCGATGGCCCTACCAATTTGATCCCTCTGAAGGCCCCCTAAAATGCCACAGAACATGCTGCGGAAAATAAGGTAATTTCGTCAGGAGAACTGCCCACTAAGTAGAGGTTAGCCAACATAACTCCCGCTAAGGTCTTACTCACCAAGAAGGAATTGCCCTCATTCTGCATGCCCCTAAGCTTGGCGAAGAAACCAATCACAGTCCAATGGGCTCTTGTGTAAAACACCAGCCTGCTTAGTGATCTCAGTAATTGCAAGCAGCCCTAAGTGGGCCTCCAGCGAAAAAAGGTCTTTCCTCCCCCGCGGACACGCAAAGGCCCTGTAAGCCCTAAAGCACTTTTGGCATGACTTCTGTGTGCGCTTGCAGAGCGAGGCCCCTACCAACTGTGATAAGGCAGAACTCCAATCCACCAAAGAGACGTCGGGAACATAGCCATCTGAGCCGCTGCTTGAAGGGTGAAAAACCCTGAACTTCCATAACACTGGAACAAGATAGGCATCCGCTGCCTGGTTATGGGCCCCTGAAATCTGTGTGGCCATAAACCCCATATTCAGAGTCATGCAAGGCAAGAAGTTCTAAAAACCTGAATATTTGCCTACATGACGCCGCCTGGCTGTTAATCACTCCTGCAACTGACAAGCTGTCTGACCAGACAACCACGATCTGTTCCAGAAAAAGTCAGACCAAATGGAGACTGTCACAACGATGAGAAAAGGTTGCACCCAAGGCCAGATTTCCGGTCGGCTCGCCCTCATGCAAGTCGGCTACCCAATCACCCATGCACTATTGGTGTCCCAGTATGGCCCTGCAGCCGGTACTACCGGCTGCATCCGTGTACAGGCCTTAAATCTCGCTAGTCACTACGGGGTGTGGGCGGGGGCATTGGCCAAAGTACAACTCGATTAAAATCCCAGAGGAATTCCCGCCAGATCTCCTTTCACCTCAGCCCATAGCCGTATGTGGTGGGGTTTTTGATTAACCCAGTCATTGGCCTAACTATGGATCTGGGAAAGGGGGAGGACGATTGGGAGTATGCGTAAAGCGAAGGTAAGTTGTTCCACAGGCAACTGGACCTGATGTAGAGTCACCTTCGTCCCCTCTAGTGCCGAATCAGTGGCTTGGCTAAAGGCTCGCCCATTGTTGGATGGCAACCTGCACTCGCCAACCCTTGTGTATCTCTATTCCAAAGAAAAACAGGACAGACATGTAGCCGGGCCCATTGTTTTGTCGGCGGCTAACATGACCCCTGCCTCCTTAAACACAGGTCAGCTCTTCTAGCGCCATCCCACAAGCTCCTGAAGCAGTGGGACCCATAACAAGACAATCATGAAGATAATGAACAATGTCTGTGACCATTCCTTAAAGTGAAGAACTATTCGTAGCATAGGACTACAATGCTCCAAAGAGATACCCTCCAAACCCACCGTGAAACCATGACAAAGCAACTGTGCAGCATTTCTATTAGGGTACAAGACAAGCCAATGTCGTAGTCGGTCGATAGCCACTGGTGTAGGTAAAGTTGTGTCAATTGGCTGGCTTAAAGCCTTTACCCTTTTCCTTAGCTTTTCGATGCATTTAAACTTGGGATGAGAGGGATGCCCGCATGAGGGGCCAGAATGCCTAAATTTGCAATATCACGCTGGCCGTGTGCACAACCACCAATTAAATGTCTAGCATGACCCTTCTTTGTCACCCGACCACCCCATTAAGCACTAATAAGCTGCTTAGCTAGGTGCTGGTTATCCATGCTTTCCTACTCTGCCTTAACCTCCATCTGGTCCCACCCCATCACAGGATCCTCCACAATGGCCTATCTAAAAACCCTGTCGAAATGAAGCCAAGCTACCCCGCCCTACATGCACTGAGCTTAGAGTATCTTGCTGGGGTACAATACCATAGGTGTGACCAATTCAGATTTCTTCACTAGCAACACTGTCAAAATATTAAAACCAAAACCGATTAGCAATGGAGGTATCAGAGCTCTTTACATAAGCCAATTGCATTACAGAAGGACACATACAAAGCGAAATTAAGTGATTTGCCCAGAATCACAAAATGTTGAGCGTCCCTGCCGAAACTCGAACCCGGCTCCTCAGCTTCGCGGACGACCGCTCTAGCCGTAAGGCCAAATCCTCTGCCCGAGTGGCCGAATCTGCCCTTCGTACCTTCGCTAATGCCTCCCCCTGCCTACACAAATCTTGAACTGCCCCTAAAAAATTGTGCGTCGGGATTAAAGGAACCAGTATTCTACCAGCTCCTGATTCCAGCCGTCGGTACCACCAGTTGGTATCATCACGAAGCTACTGACGCAAGCACCCCACCGTTAGGTTGCTGTGGGAACCTGTTACCTGTTCCTCTCCTTGAGCCCGTTGGCGCTACCTCTGGGACCGGCAGCGCCTCGGGGACGTGGACAGCCCCCCCAGTGCAACGGAATGGGCACAACGCAGTGATGCCTGAGCTAGCGGTCCCGACGAGCCCACGAGCGGGCCCACACCAGACTCCGCGAATTAAGAGCGGCAGACCCTCCAACTTCCCGTGGCGGATTGACTGCCCGTGCACAGAGTGCAACGACCATCCATTATCAGCTAATAATGCCAGAACCTCATCTGATCCCCGCGGCATCTGCAGCGCACCCACAGGTGTAGCCGGGACGAGTTACATAGTGTCAGGATGAGGGCACTTGGCCCAGACGCCCACATTCCAACAACAGACTGCACGCCATCTCCCCCAGGGGACCTCTGAGTAACTGTGCCACTCATTTGCTTCCCAGAACCACATTGAGCTGGCCGTCTCCCTACTCTCCTCCCAACCGGAGGAAACACTGCCCGGGGGAAGGGGCACGCGGGCGTGCGTCTCCCCCCTGCCCAGGTATTGGCTCGGGATCGGGCTCAGATGCTGTGCCACCAGAATCACACCTGTCCCCCAGCTTGGTCAACACAAGCCTCAATAGCTGCGCCAGCTCCGGACCGCTCCGGGTGCAGAGAAAAGCCGATTCGTAGCCCAATGTCCCCTTCAGCATAAAGTGCTGTTCACTGCGCCCACCACCGTGAAATTGCCAAAACTGTGCGAATTAGTGTATAACTCCCCCGAGCGAAAAACTCTGCCAAATCCTACCCCCGAGACCAGTGCCTACCACTGAGTCATTGCCTCAATCTACGAACAGGAGGACCAGATTCCCAAAACTAGGCTAAACAAGAGGAAAATTCCTGCCCTGTGAATGCCGAGCGTGGCGTGTTTGCAGCACAAAGGCCCAGCCATAAACAGTCCAGTGGACAACCACTCTGCTTGACATTGGCCTATGCAAGCCAACTAGGCCAAGCAACTACTAACCAAAGAAATTGGTCACCAGCATGCGCCGGTTCAGCACGAAAATGCCCCGACCAAGACCCCTGATGCAATCCATCGATCTCTCCGCTCCAGAAAAAAGGACTCACCGCCATCAACCAATGTCCGATGCAACGCGATCCCCCCCCACGCCTATTATGCTTTTCCTTGGCCAAGGGGATGCCGGCCCAACCCTAACCCACACCATGGAGCGCTATGTAGTCAAAAAGCCGGAACTATCGCACTCACCTCAGCCAGACAAATAAATACCGCCCCAGACGCACCACTTAATCATCAAATTGATTGTATATTTACTGGATGGATAATAACGACAAACCTGGCCAACCTGCCCCCGCATGGAGCCGCCACCGAGCACTTCACTCGAGCTGGGCGAGTAACACTCAAGCCCGTGCGGCTCCCGGTCCTCAGGCAGCGCGACGCCCCCCAACGGACTCCCGCATCGGTGCGCCCAGGGTCCCGATGCTCATTGCCCTGCAAGGTGAGACCGAGAAAGGGAAGAGAAAGAGAAAAACTCCGACACCGATCAGGATTCCCTGCTGTCCTCTCCCTTCTGACTGACTTCTCACCTCTCCCGCCGCTGTGCACTCCTCCGCTCCCGCGCCGGCATTGAGGGTAAAGAGTAAAGATTCTGCGTAACTCCTCCGCTCCTGCGCCGGTGTTGAGGGTAAAGAGGAAGAGGGCCTGGGCCAGATGCCCTAAATAGGCCCCCAACCATCAACCCCCCCCCCCCCCATCAACATCCAGCGCCGGAAGTGACGTCACTCATCCCCGGAAGTAATCCGGTGACCCTCCTACGGCCGATCGAGTCGCAGACAGCCACTGGGCGTGGCTAGGACCCCGGGGGCCCAGGTCTTAATGGCGCGCTTCCTTATAGTACGCGCTTCTCCATTGTATTTCCACTTCCTGCACTGCATTTCTGAAAGTCAAAGCCATACCCTAAAAAGCATTCACAAAGTCAACAGGTTTGGCCATTGTAAAGTGCATGCACTCAAAGATATAACATGCAGGGATCCCACATTTACACTGCTACACACATAGACAGATCCCTCAAGGTGCCCTCACACAGGCATATGCCTTACTGTGCACTCACACAGGGCCAACCTTCAACCTGTAGACCATTTACCCTGCACTCACAAATGACAATGTTAATTCTACATTGACGCAGGCACACCCCTCACAATGCACTCAATAAACATGGTGGCTGGTCTGCACTCACAAGTACACTGCTCACTAGGAAGGAGCAGAATTTAGACAGATGATAGCATAGGAGGCACAGGTTGAATGTCTGGTGAATCGGGCTGCTAGTGCGATTCAAAGCTGTTGAGGTAAGCAATACGGAAGCCTGAATGTCCACTGAGGTCATCTAATCTCCCATTAGCCACACGTGGACCAGCACTGCAATCTATGGGAGTCTGATCTTTGTGGACTTTTGTCATGAAGACTGTTGGCTTCAAAAAAAGCCCACTTACATTCCAAAAAGGAAGATGGTGGTTTTCTTTGTAGTGCAAGCATATGCTAAAATAATGAAAAACTAAAGAAAAAAAGATGCCAACTAAATGTCGAGTGCTATGCAAACAAATGGACGGAATGCTGAATAAATCATACATTCACTCCCTGTCAAGAGATCAGGGTTAAATCCATCGTTCTATGTGTAGGGCATGTGCTTCAATAAAAAAAATCCCCTCCCCCCCCCCAAAAACAAAACTATAAAAAGGTTCACACTGGTATGCCATCTTGGAACAGTAAAATATGTATGCAGAATACATTTTTAAGATAGTGGCATGATTTTAAATCTTGCAGCAGTAACGCCTTGGGCTCTGCATAAGAAAGTTATTCTCCAGTAGCAATGGCAGTGTAGCTGCTGGTCCTCTCATTACACAATCAGCACTAGTCTGCATTTGCAGGTGGGCTGCTGGGGGATGAACTAAATAATGTCTCCAGAGGTCAGACTCCTAGGGATACAGAATAACGCAGGATAAGTAGGCAGAATACTGTTACTCAGGCTGCCTGGTATCCTAAACACCAGTGTTTGTCTACTAGGCAGAGCCAAACACTGGCAACAACAATGAAGAGTGCTGAGCAGCTGCCAAGTTGTATGCTGTTCTGAAGAACTGGGCTAATATGTGAATGCGACTGTCTGATAAGTAACTGAATTAGACTTATCCAAAGCCCATTTTCTGTAAGGAAGACTTTATATTATTTTTGAGAAAATAGGAGGATGGTGAGACAGCTAAAACAGTCTTTTGGTCAGACCAAAACCACACAGAAATAGGTAGAGCACAGGAAGAAGGATCTCTTGGCTCATATGCATAAGACAGACCGCACTGGTCAAGAGCATCAAAATCTTCCCTCAGACATGGAACAAGTGTTGTGTTTCAGAATGATTGCATGTTTCCTTCAAAGACATGGAACAAGTGTGGTACTGCAGTGCCAGTCCGTGCACGCTTCCTTCAAATGCATGGAACAAATGAGGTACTGCAGGGCCGGTGCAAACGTCATGCAAAGTCATGTTTTCATGATGGCGGACTGAAGAGGAGCTCGAAGAGGGAGATCCGCTGGCTAGGGATCACACTTGCATTAATATCCCTGTTAGCCCCAGTCGTCTCCACACACCTCTACCAAGGAATTTGCGTTATCCCTTGCGCACATTTACTCCTATAAGCATTTTCTGATGAAGCATTAATAAAGAGGCTTCACTTACCAGCATCAGCGCTGGACAGGCTACCGGACTGAGGCACGGCGCCGGACATCACCGATCAACTGCAGCAGAGTCCTCGTTCACGAGCGAAGGTGACGCCGTGAGATGAGAGGTCGGACATCGCTTCTAACCTGGCCTCGCGGGAAGCGATCCAATCAAGAAGCTAAGGACCGGGCTCGCTTGCCCTTAGCGGTGCCCTGTGATCTGCCGGAGGCGTGCTGAACTGAGGTGCAGCTCCTAACCTGGCCTCACTGGAAGCGATCTGATCGAGAAGCCAAGGACTGAGCTCGCTTGCCCTTAGCGGTGCCATGTGGTCTGCCGGAGGCGTGGTGAGCTGAGGCGCGACTCCAAACATCTCCGAGCAGCTGCTGCGGGACGGGAGGGGACAGGACGGTGTTCAAGGATGGTTGCCGCAGGATCGGCACACTCTGGTGAGAGACTAGCGTGAGAGGAGAGGTCAGGCATCGCGTCTGCCTAGACCTGCCGCATCGATTAAAATCAGCTCTTGGCCCCTAGGGAATCCACATTGGCAGGGTCATCTGCAGATGAGGTGGTGGCCTCCCTCATCCCAGAATGTCCATGAGACGGAATGAGCGGCGGAGAGCTCCCGTCGGAAAAACTGGCAGCTGCTGCGCTTATACCCCAAACTGGGATACCGGATTACACACGATTAACTGTACTGTCAGTGTTGCCGTTTTTGATCAACTTTTGCAAGAGGTTTTTGTGCAATCAACATTGTGCGGTGGGCAGTACAGGGACCCCATCTTAGACTTCACAGGGGACCATCTTCCGAGCCCTTCCTCAAAATGGCAGGCAAATCCACATAAACGGAAACAGAGAAAGGACTAACCCACCCTACATAGACACATGGAAAGAGACAGAGGACTAAGCACCACTGCACTCAACAAACAGGAAGAAAGGACCAAACACCCCTTGCTGCTTATGTTATGTTAGCAAGTATTTATTAAGCGCACAGCTACTCCCAGGAGTGTCCCGGCGCTGACAAAAAAAACGACCCGCAGAGCTGAGTTCAAGTACCTCGGCCTAGGGCTGCTGTTGGAAAAGCCAAGTTTTAAGTTTCCTTCTGAATGTGAGGAGATCCTGGGATTGCCTCAGCGCGAGGGGCAGGCTGTTCCAGAGGCGAGAAGCCACCACTTGAAAGGATCTACCTCCTCTCCGAGAAAGCCGAATTCTGGGTGTGATGATCAGTGACTTGGCGGATGACCTCAGAGTACGACACGGACTGTAGTGCTGCATTCTATCCCCAAGATATGGGGCACCTATTTTATGGAAGGCCTTAAAAACCAATAATTTAAAGGCGATCCGTTTCCTAATAGAAAGAGACATAGGACTACCTCCCATAGAGGACCTATACAGGGTAAGAGTTACAGGACTACCCTAAGACCTAAGCCATCATCAAACAATAGACGGCCATATTGGACTGGCCGCATTGCAAATGGGTCAACCCAGTGCTGAACCAGATATCATCCCGTGACAACCAAATCCAAAAGCATACAGGTGAGATTACTACCTAGCCCCATCTTTGCTACCCAGGCAAGCACCACTGCCACACTTACGCCTCCTTGGGCTTAGCCCCAGTCTTCCCCACCTATCACTCCCCTCCAGCCTTACCCCCTACCCATTACCTCCCCCTCTTCCATCTCCTGTAGAAATCTCACCATCTTCATCCATGCCTACATAAGCTACGCCCTTTAGCTCGCCCAATTGACGGTCACAAATAATTGCCGCCCCCCCCCCAATTTCACCTACTAACGCCCTTCTTAGTCACTCCCCTCACCTTACCCCATAAGTGGACTACACGATGAAACCTGCAGGACAACACACCTTTACCATTAAGTACCCCCCCAACCTCTCAAAAAAAGCGGCCAAAAGTTTCAAACACAATTTATTAAAATCAAACCCCGAGACCCCTATCTCGGACCCCTACTTCTTAACTAATAAAGGACTTATAACAAATGATTTAATTTTTTACACGAAGAGACGAGCCCAATGGAGAAAAGCCTCTCTCGCCCTATTCGCGATCTCCTCCACTAGGAAAACAGCACACGGTCTCAAGATCTCGATCATCCCATCTCTATTCTATAGAGCTGCAGCCACGATCACCATCTATCACAATGGAATCATACTCATACAATCTTCAGACCGAAACTTACTCCTATTTGACAATATCTTTCCTCTAATTAAGGAAAAAGTCGGAAGATCCTATCCCCCCTCCCCGACTCCCCTAATTCCAGAACGCCACTGAACATCTGTGCTAAAGCACCCCCAAAACAAACTCCTCTTACGACCCATCTCTCACATTCACACAGTCCAGTCCCAGCAGATACCCTAGGATACAATAACCACACCCCTAAACCCAACAGCACCCATTCCACACCCAACACCAAAATAGGTAGCTTTCCTCCCACTCTTACCCCAACTACCCTGAGCATCACCACAGCCCCAACCCCTCCTCACATCCACCCGCCACATGCCCCTCCTCCTCCCCTCACTCAGAGCTCCTAAACACAACCCTAGAGGAATATCCAAAGACAATCTTATGCGAGTCCCCCTCACACAAGAACATCAAACTATCATCAAGCCACATCTCAAATGCATCCTACTCAACTGTAGATCAGCTTCAAGACATGCAGCTGACATAGCAGACCTCATACTCGCTCATGAACCAGACCTCTTAATACTGACCGAAACCTGGTTAAATGAATCATCTACGCCTATCCTAGACATTCTGGTCCCCCCAAATCACGACATCATCAGACTAGACAGAACTGATAGACCAGAGGGTGGTATTGCCTGCATTCACCGGAACAGTCCATCAGTGAACCGATCACATTCTCCATTACGATCATCATGTGAATACCTCTGCATTGACATCACAAGCAACAACAAACCAGTTTGCTCATTGCACACATTTTACCACGCTCCAGGAGACAACCTCATTGTCGAACAATTCATGTATATCGTGACTACAAACACTGGTCCACAGACTGCCCAAATATTCCTTGGAGATCTCAATCTTCACTGGAACCACATCAATGACCCCATAGTCAATAGCCTCAAAGACTTCCTCACGGACCTAAACCTCACCCAAATCTACAACAGCCCCACGCATGACAAGGGCTCCATCCTAGACTTGGTCATTTCCAATGCCGACTCCATTCAACTGAACACAATCCTCCCCTGTGATTGGTCCAACCACCATTGCATCCCATTCTTTATTAATGAATCAGTAAAAATACACTCAGCCCAACCCACAAAACCCAAAATATGGAAAAGGAACCTAAAGAGTGCCAGCACTGACTTACTCTCATCATCTAGTGCCAACCTCTTGCTGCCCCCTGCAGATCTATTGGATGTCCAAGCGTTGACAAACCACTACTTTACCTCGATGACCACGGTAATAGACACAGTTGTCCCACTACAATTGAAGAGGATATCCACAAAAGATTCCAAACCTTGGTATGATGGCAGACTCAATGAGGATAGACGTTCCCCAAGACTAATTCAACGCCAATGGAGATCATCTCCATCCCCTGACCACCTTACCAGAAACTCCTATTACAGAAATATCAGAAGATCAAAAGCTACCTTTTTTAGGAACCAATTAGACCAAGCCAAAAATAGACCCAAAAAACTATTTGAACTTATTAAAGCACAATCTAAAGGCTTACCTTACCCCCCCACACGTTGGTCCTAGCTCTCAACCCAGCTGCGAAGACTTTGCCTCCTTTACTGAGAAGACAGAAAACATAAAAACGGACCTACTTAAGACCCTAGTAACTCTAAATGGCACTCACAAGAGCACCCCTCCTCCCTCTCTAACCTCCCTCAGCCCACTCCCTCCAAAGTTCGCCCTAAAAAATAACGCAGAATGGTCTTCCTTCAACCTTGAAACAGAAGATGCAATATTAAAAGTGATCACATCACTCAACCCCTCTAACCACTTCACCGATCCTCTTCCTGCCAATTACATAAAAGTGTTCATACCGCTGCTTTTGCCTCTATGGACCAAGATTATCATCAATACCTCTCTGCTTCAAGGAATCATTCCTGAAAGCCTTAAATCTGGGCAGGTATCACCCATCCTAAAGAAACCAACAGCAGACCACACGGACCTAAATAACTACCGCCCGATCTCTAACATCCCAACTCTGGTCAAACTCCTAGAAAAATGTGTACACAGCCAGCTGGGAAACCACATTGACCATTTCAACCTGCTCAACCAATACCAATCCGGCTTTCGTGCTTGGCACAGTACTGAATCGGCCATGACCCACATAATAGAGGACGCACTAAAAATCCTTGATCAAAACGAAGCCCGTCTACTAATCCTTCTTGATCTCTCTTCGGCATTCGACACCGTCAAACATGATAATCTTCTGGACCTTCTGAAATATAGAATGGGCCTATCAGGATCCGTTCTAAATTGGTTCACCTCTTTCCTCCAAAATAGATCCCAAAGATTCAAGGTCAATCAATCCCTGTCTATGGCCGTCCCAGTCACTTTAGGAGTACCACAGGGTTCATCCCTCTCACCTACACTTTTTAACCTTTTCATGGAACCTCTGACTGAAATTCTCAGCTCCTCAAAACATCCACTATCATATGTACGCTGACAATACACAACTATACTTAAAGATCACCTCTCTGGACGATATCACAACTCTCAATTCAACTCTTAAAAAAAACCCAGACCTGGCTGGCGGACAACCACCTGAAACTAAACACCCTCAAGACTGAATTCCTCCGAATCGCGCCTCCCAACAAAACTACCAACATCGAAGAATGGCTTAAACAACTTACAGCGCTCAACTGCCAACCTCATATTGTTGACTCAGCAAAATCGCTGGGATTAATACTGGACAGAAATCTAAACATGCAGAAACATTAGTGCTGCAACAAAAGGACCAAATATTCAGATTAACAGCTTGAGAAAACTAAAACCATTCCTTCTCGCAAATGACTTCAAACTGGCAGTTCAAGCATTAGTAATCCCAAGACTAGACTATGGGAGTGCAACGCTTTGCGGTCTTCCCAGATCATCAACGGCCCCTCTAAGAGCCTCGCTCAATTCAGCGGCTAGGCTCATCATGGGCTCAAAAAGAAATTGTCATATTACCCCCGACCTTAGAGCTCTTAACTGGCTTCCTTTCAAAGCCAGAATTCAACTAAAAATCGCTTGCATGACCTACAAAGCCCTACATCACAATACTCCGAGATACTTGGCCCAAAAATTGGTGCTCTCCTGTGGAAACAGATCCTCCAGAAGTACCAGCAATCTTCTGCTGAAACCACAACGCTTTGCCAAAAAGAAAACATACAACCGTGCCTTCTCTGGAATCGCTCCAAGGATTTGGAACGCACTTGCCCCCAGAAACCAGACATAACCCTTCTTTTACCTCTTTTAAAAAAGAAGTAAAATCCTTAGTTTTAAGGAAATTCTCATGAAACATTATACATATGGCCCGCAGCTGATATCTGTATTACAAGACTTAATTATGTATTCTTGTGTTCTTTTTGTTTCCTACTTTCGACCCATGTAAAGCGCTCCGATACCCGCAAGGGTCATGCTCGCGCTATATAAAACCTTCACAATAAAAATAAATAAATGGAACATGTGTGGCACTGAAGGACCAGTGCAAGCCTCCTCCAAAGACGTGCAACAACTGTGGTACTCAGGGCCAGTGCAAGCTTGCTTCAAACACATGGAACAAGTTTGGTACCACAGGCAGGGGCGCCTGGTACCCTTTGAAAGTGCTGAGGCTAGTGAAGTGCCCCACCACTTCTCAAAACCCCCAAATAAAACAAACCCTCTCTCCAAAAGTCTAACAAAACAACTAGAATAACATTTTAAATAAATAAAATATTTTTCCTGCGCGGCTTGCAGGGGAGGGGGGAGTGGGGGGGGGGGGAGACACTCCCCTGCCCTCATGAAGAAACCACCACTGACCACAGGGCCAACCTGTGCATTCTTCATTTAAAGACACGGAACACGTGGTATTTCATGGCCACTGCAAGCTTCCTTCTAAGCACTGGGCAGCACCATTTTACACCTCCCTTAGATGCAATGAAAAAGCAGCATTTCAGATTTGGTACAAGTGTAAGGACAGCACTGGGATGTACAAGTGTGAGCCTGACTCGCACGCATTGCAAGAATTCCATACACAAAAAGGTATCGTGCCAGGCAGGAGTACATGATTCTCTCACACTGACAGAACACATACTGATTTGGTCAGAAACAATGCGAGCTTTGCTCGCATGCACAGAACAAGGATAGCATCTCCAGCAGCAGTCCAAGCCTGCCTGTAAACAAACACACACACACACACTGCAGTATTTGGCAGCAGTATCAGTTCCTCTTACGTGCAGCACAGGTACAAGATGGTCATCAGCAGCACAAGCTAAGACATCCTCACACACAAAACAGGCATCACACTGGAAGCAGCATCTACGCTTATTTCAGGCACAGAATACTCAGAGTAAAGTAAAGAGGTGGGTGAGTCACTGAAGGCTCGAGCCAGATGCTAGACTCTGGTTCAGCTCGAGGTCCTCTTGAGCCCTCGAGCCCAAAATGAGCTAAGCTTTCTGCCTGCTACCAAACACACTAACCTCATACACCAAGAATTAAAGACAAGTCATTAAACGTGGCTGTCAAACTGCAAGAAAGGGATACCAATCTAGTGGCTGAACTTCACAATGTGAAACCAGAAACCTGGGATCAATCCTGGCTTGGCCACTTGATTGAATTTTGTGATCGTAGGCCATTATTTTATTTTATAGTGCAGCCTATTTTTTTTTTAAAGTACTGCATCAAGAAAACCTTGGAATACACAAGGATGTGTGCTGTAGAAAAATCTCTCTTGCGTTTGACTTAATCGACTATAATGTAACTCTGTGTAAAATAAGAATATAGCCCAAATATTGGTATACATGACAACTAACATGCCTCAGTTCACTTATTGTATTGTTGTCAGAGTGAGGGTGTGGCATGAATGCTTTTACCTTCATTTTTAAAAATGATCACTTTTATTAAATGCCTCTCAATGCAGTGATATAATCTGATGTACTAAGGTGAAACGCTCGACAAAGAAATGTATATTTTTTTTAATTTTGAAGACACTTTATCATATATGTACATACTATCTGTTGCATGATTTCCATGCCAAATTTTCCCTTCGCTCAGTTCGTGCTTGGGTTCTTAGAACCAAGATGGTCTCTTCGAGCAAAGACTGACACTTGGCTCGGCTCTCCCTGTTAATATGTTGGCTCGCCCATCTCTACTACAGTTCTCTGTATAACAGCTGCTAGAGTTCCCCTTTTCTCAATATCTCACTCTCAGAAGCAACATCTTGTTTTCTGAGATTCTGGTGGGTTTCCAGAGGTCTCAGAAGGATAACTATTCCCACTTCTAGTTTTAATAACATAGAATTGTGCATTAGCAAGACAAAAAGTTGTTTTAAAGTTACCTGTGCATTTATTGTAGCATAACATTAAACAAACACTGAAATCATTCATTTTTCCAGTTCCCGCTCTCTCTCCTAAGTCTATGTTCTTGTAGTAACAGCCATTGTTTGCAGTCCACCCATCAGGCTCAAAACAGTGATTACTGTCACCGTCTATTCTTCAGAAGCCACCCAGTAGCGTGGGCATAACTTCTGCTTTGACCTCTGCTGGCAACAGGCAGCCAGCGCAGAATGGCACACTCTACATTTACAAAACTGAGCATGCGCGCTACCCGGCCATTCAATATGCATGTAATGAGGCCTTTGCAGTGCCCACGTAGGTGCTTCAGTAGATTATGCTACTCCGGGTCTGATTCCTGCAGCTGAGGGAATCGGACGGAGCTAACGGCAAACTCCCAGTGCTGTAAGTGTTCCTGGGCCCTAGCAGGCAGCGCTGCTGGGAAAATATTTAGACTACTGCTGCTGCAATCAATATTACATCACTGAACTCATATGAATTCTGAAAAAATCCAAGCATCACACAAGGAACAAGTTCCACAAATGAGCCATACCCATTCAGCAGGAGAATGACAATGGTCTAGTATGTACCTAGGGTTACATTTAGGAGCACACATACTACTAAATCATGGTGAGGTAGCCACTGTCATTAAGAAACAGCCCATTTTGCATTGAAATGACTGCCAATTTTGCGCAGGCATACAGTCTTACCGATCAAACTATACAAAGCACAAATAATAATGCGTGGAAATTGGATTTCACCAAGTAAAGTGTCTTGATTTGTTTTGATCCATTACATGTCAGAGTTAGAATGAAAAATAAAAAAGCTTAATTTGTGCTTTCTTAAATGTTTATTTATTTTGAATATTTATACTGTTCATTTATAGGTATTTTAATGTTGTTGTGTATAAGAAAACATTGTATAGCCTTTCCTTTTACACCAGCAAGATTGCCACATAATCGACTTTAAAAAAAAAAAAAAAAAAATCAGGAATTTGTTAGAAAAATAGGTTGATATCTGAACGTATTTCAAATGTGGCAGGGTCAAACAAAATTTTAAGTCTTCTTTAATCCCTGTTCACCTTCAGAGCTCCAGCATGGTAATTTAGGTGCCCGCTCAAGGGACTGCTGTAGTTGCCCCCCCCATCGCTCTGGGCCCTAGTGCATTGCACTAGCTGCACCACTGGTAGCTACGCCCCTGGTGAGAACTTTAGAAGGCTAAAGACCAGACTGCCTGTCCCCAAGATTTCCGTTCCCCATTACCTCCTCCTCTCTTTCCTCATCCTTTTCCGTAATCCTCAAGGTAACAAGTCACATCTTGAGATAGAAGTGCTGCTATAGGAAACTTCAAAACTTTACAAGGCACACTTCTGCAAGCAGGAAAATCAGTAGAAAAATAACAGAGAAAATAACAGTTGCCTAATGTAACCAACATCAACATGTTAAACAACTGCTTTTGAGAAGATGCCCTTAGACCAAATAACATTTCAATCTCTTGAACCAGATTCAGTTTATAGTGAGAATTGAAAGTTGATTGGAAGCCCACGCAGGTGTAACCCCAAACAATATAGCACAGGAGGCACACATCCCTCTGGCTGACTGAGCTTGAATTGCTTCTGGAAAATCCGCACTTGTTTTCTGGTAATCTGAAGAAATCACCGATTTAACCCAATGGGCCAGCACACCCTTGGGTGACTTACCTCCTCTCCTTGCCGGTCAAAAGTTAACAAACTTTCTAAGTTCCCATAGTCCCCTAATCTATGAAGGTAGATCTTTACTGCTTTTACCACACCCAAAAGAGGCAATATAGAATCTTCCTCTGTAATGACAACCACATCATTCTACCCCACAGCACACCATTAACAACACATTCTTACCCATGATAGAACTACACCAAAACCATATGAGAAGGCACCCCACCATATCACAGCACAAGACACACACTATGCCCCATGAACCACATCATATAACCCAGCACCACTTGAGATTATACAACACACTAGTCCACAGTATAACACAACACACAATACCACACCACCACATTCAATACAGTATTACACCACAGTATTCCAACACCCACTTCTCCATGTAATATAACACCACACAGCCCTCATATGTTACACTAATCAACACCATACCACGCTACACCACCTCATCCCATAGCATTTTTAACATATGACACCATAACACTTCACACTACACCACAATATATAACACAACATACACCAACATAAACAATCACATCATACGCTCCCTGTAACATCCAACAATATATCACTCACTATACAACACACCATAGCACTCTGACATGCCAGACCACCCAACACCACATTTCACTATACCACATCAGACAAAACAACAGCATAACACAAATACCACATCATCCCATCCAACACCATGTCACATCATGCCATACCAAACCAGACAGTTTTAGACACATTATAACATAGTAGCTTTCCACTCGACACCACAACAAATCTCCTACTCAAAACCACAACAGGCCAAACAAAATCACTGGACATTCGGGTATACCGCAAGTAACTTCACCATACTCAAACATACTATACCACACCAACCTAGACCACCCCAAATGAACACACACACATACATACCACCCACTCCAATGGCACAACATAACATACAGCGTCGCAGCACATCACATGAACCAACCTCCTTCGGAACAGACATTCTTAATTTTAGCAAACTCACAGCAGGAAAAAAACTATTTTCTAAATACCAATAAGCCACAAGAACGGTTCACAAATACAGCCTAAACAGTAAAATCTATAAACCAGGTACAAAACACTACATACAATTTGCTTTTCTATGTCATCCTAATACTGCATCATGTAACACCATCTATCGCCACATTATACCATACAACACCACATCACATCACATTTCAGCATCCAGCTCAGTCTCACACTGCATAGAAATGTAACAAATCACACATCACTACCCATGAATGCACAACGCAACCCCCACAGCACACTAAAGATCAACACATCACACATACATCACCAGATTCCATGAGGCTTCATCTTACTGCTTCAAATCAAAATGTATCACACGTCACCTCATTGTACTATACTCACTAACTCTACGCCTCACCTTACCACATGACACACTGCACTGTATTCTTAAACAGCATGCCACATCATACAATCTGGTATCACACTACATAGCACTATAGCACATCTCAGCTCTCCACTCCACATGGCACCCAAGGTTGCAACTCGCCATTCACAACATGCAGTAAAAATCCTACAAGTCACAGACTTTAATTTGCATCCGAGAACCCAACAGTTGATAAAACTGCCACCATCTCAGGGTATGTCACAGGCCAAGGTACATTGTTTCTCTGTATCATCATGTAATTTATGTGCCTCATGGAACATGTTGTGACGCTCCCTCAGCTTTCTTTTCGGAAGGCGATCAGCCAGCTCTGGCAAGTCCTCCAATCTACAAGGGATTCTCCCTGTGTCATGTATGTTCAGGCCAGACCTGGAAAAAGAGGAGCATGGGGCTGCACACAGAGAAATGTCAATATTTCCCAACAAAGTGGTGCTCGGAGAATGTTAACAGGATCCAGGATCTAGGGTGGAAGCAGAGTCAGCCACTTGCTAGAAAAAGAGCAAACACAAACAGGAGCAATTGCAGAACAATCAAACAAGTGAATTGTTGCACGCAGAGGGAGCCTCCCATTTTCTGTACACAAAGAAAATCATAAACCATCCTTCTTTTTGTTATTTTTTTTATTGTTTCAATATTCGCATTGTACAAATACTGTTTTACAGTTGTTCGTGGCCCATATGGCACTGTAGTCTTTCAGGACCTTTACGGCGCAATCATTTTGCCACTTAAAGTCTCAGAAATGTTGTGTTCAGTGCATATCACCTCCAAAGATAGAAGGCTGTTCAACTAAGTATGTCGGGTTCAATATTCAGAGCAGGAGTTTGGTAACTGAAACTTGAAACATAAACCATCCAAACACAAAAAAACGTAGTTATACATTTTATGCCAGGACCGGAGGCAGTGGCGTAGAAAGGGGGGGCGGTTCGCCCTGGGTGGCACGAGTTTTGGGGGCGGCCATACCTGCGGCCGTCGCGGGGCGGCAAACTCAGGAATTGAAAGCCCCCCCCCCTTCCTCCTACATGCAGCAAATGCAGGAACCGCCACGGGCTGCCAAAGGTCTAGCTACACTGCTGACTGGAGGAAAGGATTATGTTGAACCTTCTTCCCTTTAATTCTCAAGCAGCCGTATACATTGAAGAGCACTAGCTTTCCCTTAAACACTTGGGCAAAGGTGAAACAAATCGCAGCGAAACGAACACATGCTGCCACTAAAAGTCCTATGTCTGCCGTTACACTCCCCCTTTCTTCGCTGCTCCAGACAAGTTAGGTATTCCCAGGGTCTTTTATACTAAGGCCTGTGCGGAGGGTTTTCTGGGATATCGTGATGCACGAATACTGACTTGCACGTGGTCTAAAGAGCCGAATGCCGCGCTGACAGCTACGACAGGCTGGATGTAACTGAAGCTATCGGAGCAGGGCAGCTGCCCATGAGCGAGTCTAGCAGAGTTTTGACCCGTTTTTGAGGCCTCACTAATTAAATTAGTACCTGCCCACCACCTGGAGTCTGAACGCCCTGAGGGGTCTGCATTTTGTGTTACTCATCATAATGGGCTGAGGACTTTGCCTTTCTCCTCATAATGGCATTTAGAGCCAGGTGGCCACTGACCCAGGCGTTTGAGAGTACTCACTCTCTGCTCGTGTAAGGAGCTCTAGTGGGCCGTTTGGCGTCCGGTGCTTTCACCCCAATTAAGCCGTGCAGACTACATACTATTTTCACTTGGAACCCCACCCAGCCACACTAGGCCCTCTATCATCCGACAGGATGCCACACGCTGATGAAACCAGTGACACCTAACTTGAAGGGGGGGGGGGGTAAACCTCTTATTTCCCTTTTGATGAGGATTTCTGTGAGGGGGTTGATGCTTCCATTTAGAAAGTGGTGTCCGATGCCATGGCCCTCCCCTGGAGAGGAAATTAATAGCATGGGCAGAACAGTGCCTTGAACCCCTTCCTTGGAGGGAAGACCTACCAGGATCTTGGAGACAGCCTGGCTCAGCACCCTTCAAAGTAGGTTGGAAACAGCATCACAGGTCAGGCATTGATCTGGATGCATTCAATAGGCTGAAAAAAGCCTTCCTGGTGCACTGGTTGCCTCTAGGGGACACCATCTCCATCACTCCCACCCAGAATCCTGGTATCCAGGCTGATCCTAAGAGTACTGGCTCTTTTTCCACAGACTCTCCCACCAGAGACGATTCCCACTGGGATTCGGACAGGGATATGGGACATGATAGGCCATGACATCATGACAGAGTGAAGTTCAGCCAGCCGGGTCTCCTTTTTGCACAATACCACCTACAAATTCTGCGACTTGTAGACCCATGATTACAACGGGTACAGTTAACCCACACATCCTGGCTTGCCCAATACTTTTTACTAAAAGACTACAATTAGCTGTCAGACTGTTGACATGGGGCCAGTTGACCGCTATGAAGACAGGTAGTCACAGAGCATTCTTACTCAGTCAGAAGACATTATTTGCACACAAGGAAAGTTAGAAACCATTCACATGTGCAGCCAATCAGAGGATAGCCACACACACACATCAAACACAACCCACAGAAGCTATTGGACCTTTAGGTAAAGGAAGGAAAGAATGGATTAGCATTTGTAATTAAAGAAAAAAAAAATCAGACTGGTCATCTTGCAATTCCTGTTGGTACCCGTTGTGTGTTCGTGCTGATGCAGTTAAGAATATTATATTTCAAATGGATTATTTTCTTCCTACTAGTCTACTCACCAACACTGGCACATTTGCAAATACTGATGTGTGTTGACTTGATAGCTGACATACCAAGTTAACACAACTTAATTGTTCCAAGTTATTTCAATATATGAACTAAGCCAGAGGACATACCATCAACCCTCTCTCCTTCCTGCACTGTCACAAACTGAAGTGCTCTGAAGAACTCGATAGCAAGCTTGTGGCCATTCACGGATTTATGTTTTGTCCAAGATCATGTTAAACTGATCCAGATTCCCCAAAACTTCCCCAAAACTTCTAGGATGATCGAACCATTTAGTAATTTCTTTGATCTTCAAACCGGATAGGGACGTGGAGGAAAACACATAACTCACCTTAGGTCATACAAATGTGACCCCGGTAAGAACTAACCCTTGACAAACTACCGCCATTGATCTTTCAGACCAATTTTTAGCACAGGCAAAAAGATGTAAGCCTAAATCCTTAGACAATCCACCAATAAAAATACACTAGTCACTGATCGGTTTACCCCAGTACAAGAAGTGCACCAACACACCTTTTTTAGTAGAAGCAAAACGCCACCTAAAAGACAAATGGCTACTCCAACACAACCCATCCGATGAATACTGTATCTGCAGCACGATTACCTTGCCCCCTCTGTCAGATTTTCAAACAGAAACTCCGTTATGTACAAGAGTGACTCTTTACTGTCCATTCTGAGTGCTTTCTCCTTCTTTTGCTAGATTTTAGGTTTCGCCTGCGCTGTGCTTGTGAAATCTATTGTGTTTAATACCATCGCTTTACTTTTTTTCCCCCTTGAATATTGTCTGTAAGTGTATTTTACTATTCTCCTTGTATATTGCCTGGAAAGGTTGCTATGCACATTGTGTAAAGCACTCCAATACCTCAGTAGCGGCTGCTACCGGACCCGGGTGGTGAGGTGGGGGCAGGAGGGGACAAAAAAAGGAAAAAAAACAAAACACTTACCTAAAACGGCCACCGCCTCTCCTTCGTCCTCCGGTTCCTCCAACATCTTCCTGCACTCCCGGCCAACAGCAGGAAGCACCCGCCCTCCCTCCCCGCCTCTCCATAGCCAATCACAACGCTGCAATGCAGCGCTGTAATTGGTCGGCGCTCAGACGGGGACTGGGCGTGTTTGCATGTTCCTCACCAGGCTGTGTAATGCAGCCTGGTGGGGGACATGCAAAGTGCGCAGGATTGCTTGGGGCGGCCCGAGAGGGCCGGCCAAGCATTCCTGCGCACTTCAGTAGTGAAAACCACTCCTCTCCCTACTCCACCAGTCCCACCCTGCCCGTGAGCCACTGAAGTATAGAGGAAAAATAAAACAACAATAATTATCATTTTATTTTTCTGTTTGTTCAGTGAGGCGACGCAGAGGAGCCGCCACTGCAATACCCTCGGGTCAAGTTCGCGCTGTATAAAACTCTAAAAATAAATAAATTCACACCTTTTAGCTTATCGTACAAAGGAGTTACTGTTCTTCTGAGTCAAGCATTTAACGGTATTCCAGGATGCGTGGTCGGATCGCAACTCTCGGCACGTAACAGAGGTTTACAGTGCCCTTGGGGAGGCACGTCAAACGGGACAGTTCTGGAAATAAAACAGCCGTGTTTAGGCTCTGCGTCCCTACTATTTTAAATTATGATCCCCTTTCTTTATTTTTTGATAATCCACATCTGAATTCAGTTTGGCAACTTCATTTGTCCTTAGAATTTTTTCCAGTCTCCTTCTCTTTTTCCATCTTCCTATCCGGTTTCAATCCTGGATGTGGAGGAGAAAAAATGAAGTAACAGGCCTTCTCTCCAAGTCAAGAAGCTACAGACAACAGTGCTAAGAAGACAAATTATTGACACCATCATGTCAAATAAAAATAACACTTTGCCTTAAAAATATGTATGCAGACATCTCCATACCACAAATATTTCAGATTTGGTCAGAGTTTCTGAACCTGTCAGCCATGAAGACCAACATCACTCCTCCAAGTTATGATATAAAGGAGGAACTGACACAGACTAATAACCTGACTATATACCTTGGAACAAGCCTCTGCACCAGTAAATACTAGGGTTCCCTGATGATCCATTCGAAGCAATAACTATCCAAGGAGGCTATACTGGCCATTAAAGGCCCGCTCCCTGTAAAAGCCCTTGCCTTCGGCTCGGGCCTTTAACGCCAGAGCGGGCCTTTATTGGCTGGCATAGCCCGCTACGGCAGGATATAAGGTTATAGTAGGTGCTACATGTATTCAAGAAATATTTCTGTGAAGTGATGATGCAGTGCTCAAGTGTGTGAAAATGATCATACTTCAATATAAAAAGGATCACACTAACGGCGGTTTTTAACATTCATCAGGCTAAGATCGGAAGTGAATCAGAAATCCATCTGACAAGGATTCCACTTTGGAGTAAAAAGAGAGAGTCCAAAATGTTGAAAAAGTCAACATTTCAGCCTGGAGGTAATCTTGAAGCGTCGCGGTCAGGAAAATATGTGGGCTATTTGAAGTAGCATCCTAGCTAATACACCAGGAAGAAAGCTAAGCAGGTAATTTCAGACCATGAAAATTCACCAAGAAATATTATGTATAATGTAAAATGCCAATAAGCGGCCACTGAATTGATCGGTTTGCACGACAGTCCACCTCACTATAAGGCTAAAAAAAATACAACTGGACCCCCAGCAATGTTCATCATATCGCCCCATCGCCCTGTTTAACCTAGACGCCAAATTATATTCCAAAATTCTAGCTACCCGACTTGAGAGATACCTTCCTGACCTTATTCATCCCGACCAGTCCGGGTTTATCAAGGGGCGGCAGACACATGACAATCTTAGACGCATTTTTCACCTCATTGATAAGTCCCAAAAGAAGCAGATTCCTGCTGCACTATCGCTCGACGCGGAGAAAGCTTTTGATCGCGTTGATTGGCACTTCCTGGAGCTTTCTCTGCGCTGATTCGGTTTCTGTGACGCCTTCTCTGGAATGATCCGTGCCAACTTTAGTGCTCCTTGGTCTCGCGTGGTGGTCAATGGAATAGCCTCGAACTTTTTTAACTTGGCGAGAGGGACCAGACAAGGGTGCCCACTATCCCCGCTCCTCTTCGCCCAGAGTATCGAACCCTTGGCAGCCCGGGTCCGCGCTAATCAGACAATTACTGGGATCCGCTTTGGGACGGATGACCATAAGATAGCTTTGTTTGCGGACGACATCCTCTTACCAATTACTAACCCGACCGCTTCCCTCCCTGCCATTAGTCAGGAACTAGAACAATTTGAAGCGGTGTCCGGCTTCAAAGTTAATCTATCTAAATCATTCATCCTAAATCTTACCCTGCCCCAAGACACGCAAAAGAGCCTGGAGGAGACATCCTCCTTTCAATGGGCGCGCAGGGCCATTACATATCTGGGGATCCAAATTACTCCCAAACTCACTGACCTCTACAAGGCCAACTTCCCACCCCTTTTAAAACGCTTAAGAACTGACTGCAAAAAAATGGAGCACAGCCTACATATCATGGATCGGCAGAATCAACGCAGTTAAAATGAACGTACTGCCACGTCTCCTCTACCTTTTCCAGGGCCTCCCCATCCAACCTGACCAGGCACTCTTCCCTTAATTAAAAACCATATTGCTCAAATTCATTTGGCAAGGAAAGCGTGCACGCTCTCCTATCATTTATTAACAAGACCACGTTTGAAGGGAGGCCTAGCCCTACCAGACTTCCTTACCTACTATAGAGCGGCCCGCCCAACTAAGGGTACCAAGCGAATGGTCACTGCGAGCATCTGACCAGCAATGGCTCCATATTGACAGACAGGTGACGGGTAGGACGATTTGGGATTTGCCATGGCGCCACAAAGCAGACAGGCCTCTCAACGCTTACCTAAGTGTACCTACTTCCACCACCCTTCAAATATGGGACGCAGTAACTAAAACTTTGCCACCGACTACATTCCCGTCCCCCTATACCTCCATACACTTCTCCCAGGATTTCCCGCCAGCTCTCCAAAAGGGGCCTTTTGACTTATGGTACGAAGGGGGATGCCTCATGATCTCGGACCTCTTTCAGGGCACTAAGATACGCTCCTTCCACGACTGCATGAACCACTTCCATCTTCCACCCACTGAACGATTCCATTACACTCAACTAATTCACTGGGTTCAACAGCCACAGATTCGTCAAGCTGCCACTAGGGAATACCTTCCAATCAAGGAATTTGTGCAAACGGCTACCACGGGCAAAGGATGCATTTCCTTTCTCTATAATCTCCTACTTGCATTGTCACCACACCGCACTCAACGCCATAGGGTGTATTGGGGAGAGATGCTCCAGACACCGCCCTCGGATAAGCAATGGGAAACCCTGTACAGAGACATAGCAAAATTTAATAGATCCATGCACCTCAGGGAAGCCCACTACAAGACGCTTTATGATTGGTATCTTCACCCCCATAAACTGCGCACTATTTTTCCAGGCACTTCTGACTGCTGTTGGCGAGGGTGTGGTCTGTTGGGAGATTTTAAACACATCTGGTGTGACTGCCCTGTCATTAAAAACCTTTTGGAAGGAAATTCTTTCCCAAATTAAAATTATACTAGGCTACCCTGTGGGGGACAACATAGAACAAGTGCTGCTGGGTCTCCGCGATCTCCTGCTCAAATATCAAACACATGCGGATAGGTCTATTCTATGGCTCTGCATGGGAGCCGCGAAGATGGCCATAGCGGGGGCATGGAAGAAGCCTCAGGCCCCCTCGTTCTTCCAATGGCATGCTCGATTGTGGAGGGCCTTAGCAATGGAGCGACTAACGGCTATAGCCGAAGAGTCACGAAAGGGATTTGATTACATTTGGACCCCCCTGGTTAGTTATCTTTCGGAAGGGCTCCCCCTATTCGCCTGTAGTCCTAGGTTGAGAGCTCTCCATCTCTTCCTGATCTAGGCCTCCTCTATCCATCCACCGAACGGCAATACCACTGTGGCGGCCCTGGCGGAGATAGCATCCTGCGCTGGTCGTGGGGTGCTCCCGTCTTAGCCTGGCCTCCTCCCCCCTCTACAGCCAGCAACACTGCCTCATTAACTGCCCTGGGTACCACCGTAGTTTGAATGTTTTCCCTTCTCTATCTTCTTCCTTAGTCACCTTTCTTTCTTTATCCTTTGTACTCTGCTTTTTCTTAGATTTATGTTACATGCTCTGAAGCAATCTAGACATTGTTGACAGAACGCTTCCAAGACGGTTTTCCTAGATGTTAGTTACACATCGCACGATGACGTTTACCTAAGTAGGCGCTACACGGAAGATTTGGCCTAGTAGCTCCGGGGAGATACTGGGTGTATTTTTCTATTCTTTGTTATGCTACATCGCCTTCCGAGACATGTCGAGGGGCATACCTGCCCAGGTCATTAGAAAATGTGCTTCCTATGTTAGCTACCTGAAGAATGGTATCTATGCCCGCTGATCGACACGAAACGCATGGTATGATGTATTTGTTATGCATTGTTTGTATTTTGTGACAAATGTTTCAATAAATACATTTTGACAAAAAAAAAAATACAACTACATCTTGGACTGGCAGCTTACCATTTTCAGACAGGGTGTGGCAGGGAGTCCATGCTGGAAGATCCAAGACACTTTCCCTATGAAGACAGTCACAGTATTAATATTAGCTCTTTCGCTGGCCTATTACATCGTCCCTAAAAACATCTAACCGCAATCCAACCAAGGGGGTGTTTAGGAGATCTATTATGTCCCTTCTGGATGGTCAGCATTAAGCCATCTCTGTTCTGACTTACCAGCCACATCTGTCAGACTGGCTTGCATGAGTCCTCAAATCCCACGTTCGCCCTGCTGTTCTTTCATGCATATGGCCCGTCATTGATAGGATCTTTTTGCATGTCTTTTTACAGCTAGGTGGAGAATGTTTAGGCGTCTACTTGAATGCGGACTAGGCACTATCAGGAAATATCTAATGTTGTAAAATGGCCCGCCTTAAATTTATCAAAATATTAGCTGCTCCTCTTATACACAGAGGCTCTTTTTAGGTCTCGCCTATCGACGCAGCGCATGCGCTGCTCGCCTTGGCGAGATCTATTGTTGTGGGTTTTGCTTCCGAAGGGGGACAGGAGTTGTGCACTTGCCCGGACAGCCGATGTGCACGCTCACGGCGTCTCTTTTCTGGCGAACTCAGCTTGCGCCCGGACAGCAGATGTGCACTTGCCCGGACAGCAGATGTGCACGCTCACGGCGTCTCTTCTCTGGTGATCTCAGCTTGCGCCCGGAAGCAGATGTGCACGCTCTCGGCGTCTCGCGCGCTCCCACCGTACTTTCGCGCGCTCAAACAATGCCCCCCCCCCCCCACTGCACTCGTGACACAGAGTGCTGCCTGCCTGTGTAACCAACAACGCGAGGACTTCAAGGTCGCAGAGGCACAACGAGGCTGCAGTGGGTGGCTCTGGTTGCCAGCTCTTCTCCAAGCCATCCCTGCAGGGCAAGAGCTGCTCCCAAGAAGCTTAATGCTGCTCACAGGGTGAGAGCCGCTCGCACAATTTTTTTAATGACTGACGCCCCACACACTCGCGGGACGCCAGCTTTGTCAATGGAGGAGCAGCACCATCCCTGTTGCTGCTCGGGGTGCTGCTTGCCGCCAACCTCAGCGCGGCGCCCACTTTATGGACGTCGCACTAACTTTTAAATATGCTCCCTTCCAGCTGCACGGATGCCGCGCTTCATGGTTCCTGAAGCGGGCTGTGTTGCGGGCGCTTCTTCCGTGTGCCACCATTGTTCCCTCTCCCATGCATGGCTTCCAGCATGCGCTCTGCTCACCCACAAAGTGGGCATTTGGCCATTTCTGGGCCGTGAAACATTATGGCTGTAACACGCTGTTCACGCTGGCTGGCCCTTCGGTAATTAACTGTGCCAGTCCTGCCTTCTGCTGACTGTAGACTGTAGACGTGCCGTGACATTTACCGAGTAAGTCCATAAACATGCCCGATGTCCCCGACCTTCTGACCTGCAAGCAGTCCTGCTTTCTTTTAAAACCACCGAAAGACAGAAAGGCTCCCCCACGAGGACCAAGCGTTAGGAATCCATGAAATCAGCTGGTTGCCCTTCCCAGACCGCAGGCGCACTTTCGGATACTTCCAACACGCCAGGAAATTCACAAAGTGCTGGGGTGCGCATGCGAGGGAGGGGTTCAGCAGCACTGGGCGCTGTATTTGAAAACAACCTGGAAGCAGATCGACAGAGGTAGGAGCTGAGGTACGGCGCAGAGGCTGCCAATCCTTCAGGTGAGATGGAAATAGCTCAGCAACCCGGCTTTAATACCCCCATTTAGTTATTGCGATTTGTCCATTCTCAGCCGCTGCTCAATACATTCTGGCACTTGACATGTTTTGTGTAATCAAAAATTGTCCCCTCCCTAAATTCTAGCCATCACCACACTTTATAAATCACACGCTTTCATATACTCTACCGGCAGACACTTTCCAGTTCACATTAACATCCGCTCTCGTATGCAGGGCTTTAAGTGGAACGAAAAAAACTGGGTATGGGGGGGTGCGGGGTCTCTAAAACCGCTGTGGCACACTTGCCTACGGGACGTGGCCTGCACAATTAGGGGAAGGGCCTAATTTGAACTCTACGCTGTAAACAAAAAAAACTCGTGCTTGTTTATATGGCCTCTAATATTGCTCCATGTGGGATAGCTGAGGCCTAAAACATAGGGTACACTGACTTGGGTTCACTAATAAAATTGTCATCATAGCGCGGTAAGAATGTTTTGTCAGTGCATTTTAAAAACACTCTTAATAATTGTCTCTCGAAACAGTGACATAATGTGATGCCCTAAAGTAAAACGCTACTCCGTGTTTAGGAAACACTTTTTTTTTAAATTTTGAAGAAACTTTATCGAATCAAAACATGTTTGTAGCACAATTTACATTCAAAGCCTGACCGCATCTGGCAATGACTACACATCGTCTCTGTAGGACACAAATCTATGCAGGCATATGTGGATTTGTTTTCGCTAATATCAGATTAACATGCATTTGCAATGCAATACGTCTCGCATTTACAAGAGTTTGCGCTATTGGCATTATAAATGACAATGCCTTTTATTTATGTGTTTTGAAAACCTGAAAGCAGTGCTTAAACACCACTTTGTACTTCTAGTTGTTGCTTATGAGAAGCAAGGCTGCCAGTAACTGCGCCTCTTTTACTGCCAGCTTTGCTTCTCGTAAGCTAAGACTATAAGTACAAAGTGCGTGTGTACGCACCGCTTGCACGGATTCAAAACACACAAATAAAAGGCATTGTTATTTACAACGCCAATAGTTCAAACTCTCGCAAACGCGAGACCTATTGCATTGCAAATGCTTGTTACAAAAGGGCTGGCAATCTCAATCGAGGCGCAAATGATAGTTTTTACCCGAATCTAGATGGCAACTGATGTGATAATAATGCAGCTTATTTCCCCCCCTCTCACAAGTCTCGCCAAATAAAAATGTGTGAAATTTGTCTTAAGAAATACTACACACTTTGTACTTTTCAGGTTGGAAATAAAAAAAAAATGCAGTAAGACTGATACTCCTCATTCCTAGTGAGGAACATAGTAAGGGAAAGTAATATCGCACCTGATAAATGCCACACCCGGCGGTTATCAGTATCACCGTCCCAAATAACACCGCACGTAGAATGAGGCCCATAAAGGTGAAGTCATTCTAACAGGGCTCGTTGCTGGAGCGCGCACAGATACATTGGGAAGACTACAGCGCATTCAGAAAGCAGCTCCCATGGTCCTTAGGAACTTTGCGGTTTGATTACGTCACAGGTGTTGCAGTGCCCTTCAGTGGCTGTCCATTCATAAAACAGTGCAAACGTTGTGTATTGAAAACACGCGTTTGATGGACTGGCCCGCTTTTCGTCAGTGCTATGCTCATCCCTTATGCCAGGGTTCTCCAACGTCGGTCCTGGAGGGCCGGATCCATGACAGATTTTTAGGACAACTACATTTATCTAAATGGGAATAGGCTAAAAATCTGGCATGGATCCAGCCCTCCAGGACCGACTTCGAAAAACCCTGCTTTATGCACTCGTGAAATCATTTCGCCCATTCCATGTTTTTGCATGAACAGAGTCGATGGCAGATGTCTCAATGCAGATATATGGCTCTAGAACCATATGGCCCTGAATTACTGCCACAACTTCTCAACTTCAAAGGTCATAACTCTAAGATGTTTTCGTTCGAGGAATAATAAAAAGTATGAATTTACAGTCAACTCAATTTAGCATTAGAAGGCAACAGAATCATTGACAGTCTGAATAATGAGCAAATAAAAAAACAACATTAGCCAAAAGCCAGTCATGGGCCTTACAGGCACAGACAGGCAAACACGGAGGAATTTAAACCATCTACACACACAAGCAGGTTGTCACGGCAAGCCCACATATAGTTATAGACTATTGACTGCATACCCTTGTACTCAGGGTTCCTTCCCATAACCAGGGTTAGCTGCTGAGCGGGGCAGCCTGCCACCCCCTTTGTTTAGTGTACCTTTCCCTTCTATAGTGAAGCATACCCATTGGCAGTGCCAATGCTTTCTGGCAATGCTAAACAGCATAGGTAAAAAGGAAAATGTTTTAACAGATGCTGTGCAGCTTTAGCAAAAAAAGAGAAGAAATGTATTTTGATGCAAGTATAGCATGTATGCGTCCATGACGCTACTAGCGCCCACGCCAATCATTAGCCACATGCATGCATGATGATGAATGCGCATGCATGCATCACCACATAAGCGCACGCCTATTGACTGGTGTGGGGGCGCTACTTGGATCAGTGAAGAGAAAAAATAAACATTTATTTTTATTTGTGCAAAAAACGCCTTTTTAAAACCTGAGCAGCCTAGCAGCAAACGGTAAATGTCGGGCCCTTAAAATATTTTTGTTTTAATTACCGTGAGGGTTGGGGGAGCAACAAAGGAGGGGGTGGGGGTGCAATGGGTAAGGGGAGCAACGGACTGGGGGAGAACAATTTATAAAAGTCAAGGAGGATAAAGCAATGGACAGGATGTGGTTAGAAGTGAGCAGCACAGTGTGCATGGGGTGGGGGGGATTTGGTGAGGAGGAAGATTCTGACAAGGAAGAGAACCTGAAAACACATGCATGCTCAATGGAGTGCTTAAAGAAAAAGTAAACAAGTATTTCCCTAAATGTGAGCAGTGGAAGGGTACAAGTCAGCCAATCAAAAGGATGGCAAAGAGGCTGTTCTCCAGAAGAGGGACAAACAAGAAGAGAAAGGACAGCCAGTGAGTAAGAAGCAAGGAAATGAGAGTGACAATAAAGCTAACCAATGGAAGCAATGAGTGGGCTCAAAGCCAACCTTGACATTTTAGGATAGTTCACAAGAAGTGCTTCTCTACCAGACTGCTAAAACTAAAGTTGTTTGGTAGGAAAGCCCTAAAAAATTAGGCAAAGGAAGAAGATGCAGTTCTCCCTAACTGGGAGAGTTTTTTTTTTTTTTTTTTTTTTTAAAAGCAGCACTGTTTGGAACAGGCCCGTCTGTGGCATCGCAATGGCTAAATACCGGGCCTCTGCACCAAAACCTCAATGTTTGTCTGGAAAGGAGATGCTGCATTTCATTATTGGGCAAATGCATTCCCATGAACTGAACCTTTGTCAGTGGATGCTCTCCCCCAGGCTGGGGACAAAACATGATTACTGGAAAATCTTGCTGTTTTAGGAGAGTCGAAAAGCTGACTTTTCTGTCAAAGGAGCTTCCTGACATCTGGAAGACCTGTACAAGGCACAGTTGACTGAAGATCTGCCACAGAATCACTCAAGCAAGTTGAGACTGCACAGAAGCCAAGAGACCCTTTATCCTAACTGGCATGAAAGCAAAATAAAGACCAAAGACAATCACCTGGGTCCTGGCGCTGCAGAGATGATTTCCTACAATAAACTGCTGAGCCTGCACTGTCCCCACTGGCCCTGTACTCTTAATGTGCCCATCTGTGTTATTTCCCAGCCCGGTGTTAACTGGAGGTTTTACACCTTCAGGTCTCTAGCATGGGTTCTAGTCCCTTTGAATACAGCTGGCCATCCGGAGTCTGGGACTGTTTTAACCATCTTTCTAACCTTCAGTTTTTCTTCCCAGTGGGGCCAAGTGGGTGCTGTGTCCCCATTCCCTTTGGTGCCCCTGGCACTAGAAAATATATGACCACAGTGGGTTGCGATACAGGATCTTAATCACACTCACAATCTCAAGGGACACCATAGTAGCTACTACTCCACTACTACATCTGCTTCACAAGACTGAGACCAGTTGGGGCATTTCTGACTGGACATTAGTTACTAGATCACTGGGAGTTCATTGAGCGGGAAACATACTTCTGGTACTCTAAAAATATGATCTTTGCCTTTGAGGGGCCCTTCCATATTGGGTTTGCTCCTTGTTAGTTGTGTGGTAGGTGCTTGTCTTAAAGGAACTTTCTGCTATTTGTATATGTAAACCTAGCTGCTGGAGCTTTATGCCACAGATTTGTTCGCTCCTGACGCTTTAAAAACATCATGATTGAATTTGCCTGTATAGGATGCTTGTTGATTTGGGTCGGCTCAAATCTGAGCTGTGTTGTTGGGGTTGTCAGGTTTTTGGGTAACTGATTTTAATGCAAGACAGTGAGGCAACATAATGTGCAAATCCTTTTCTCTGACTCCCAGCAGCTATAAGGTAAAAATAAGAACATTATGACATCACTGTAACACTGACAGCAGATCCCTAGAGCGGTTCTCTATATAGCTGCTGCTTTGGCACTGAACACATTTTCTTGATCTCCGTTTGGTGTTTTGTCGGTGTACCGCTCTTTAGTTTTTGCTTTTAATCCCGGTTTATTGCATGGGAGGGTCTTACTCTATACTTTATCCCCTCCACTTAAGTGTTCGGTTATTTTCTCTCTGTTATCCTCTCCCCTTTGGTCCCTTTGACTCTGTTCCTTAGTTAGTTTCTCCCCCCTGTTTAGGCTCAATTCCAGTAAAAATTATTTTCTCTGTCTAGTTCAGCTCATGTCTCCTCCTCCAACTCTTACTAAGAGCGGACATAATGCTGTGCTCTAATTATTGATGCCTTCACCCATGCCCCGCCTTCTGTCTCTTCTTTTTCCGCTCAACTCTTTTAACCCTAAGCAAGTTCCCCCTTTAAGTTGGATGCCACAGGAGCTCTTGATTGACTGAATTGTCTCACTAGGTTCGTTACTGCCTAGAGTGTATGACAAACTCCGAGATCACTACTTCATGGGGAAACAGTCGGAACACTGTGGTCTGACCCACGTGTTCAGACGTCGCAAGCTCGACCACGTTTGCCTTAACTATGCATATGCCGTAACCACACATATGCATGGTTAAAGCATATGCATGGTCTAGCTGCTGGAAGATGGAAGTAGGAAGACGCCACGGTGAGGTAAATGGGGCTGGTGGGGTAGTTTTTAGGGCTGTGAGGGGGTTGGGGTAGTTTTTAGGGCTGGGAGGGGGTCGGGTAGGTTTTAGGGCAGTAAATGGGGTTGGGGTAGTTTAGGGGACAGCGCGGGGGAGTCGGGTAGTGTATGTAAAGGGGCAGGGTTTTAGACCGAGGGCAGTGGGAGGGGAATGGGTAGATGGGATAGTTTTTAGGGCTGTGGGGTCGGGTAGGTTTTAGGGTAGTTTAAGGGACAGCACAGGGGGGCGGGGAGGTGGTGGGGCAGTGTACGCAACAGGGCAGGGTTTTAGGCCTTTGGGCAGTGGGAAGGGAATGAGTAGATTTTAGGGCTGGGGGGGGGGGGTCGGGGTAGGTTTTAGGGCAGTGGAAGGGATTGGGGTAAGTTATGGGGCAGTGTGGGGGGCGGGGTAGTGTACGTAAAGGGGCAGAGTTTTAGGCCTTAGGGCAGTGGGAGGGGAATGGGTAGATGGGGTTGTTTTTAGGGCTGGGGGGGAGGGGGTCGGGGTAAGTTTTAGGGCAGTGGAAGGTGTAGTTTAAGGGACAGCGCGTGGGTGAGGGGGCGGGGTAGCGGCCAACTTAGCCACACATACCCCTTTACCATTCATGCCTATACCACGAAATCTCATGGTAAGGAATGCGCGGTTAAGACGCATTTGTGGTTTGGGCTGCATGGTAGAGGCACGTGTGGTTTAACCATGCATGCTTATATCATACAACCCTTCATGGTCGTTTTGCCATGTGCTCATGCAACTTGTTTTCAGTATGTTTTTCAATTTCTTCTTGACTCCAATGCTCCAAAGGTTTCTTTTCACTGCCCTGGACTTTTTCATCAATTTAGGGAGATAGTCCTGCTCCCCTATGAGTTTGTTAATATATAGGTCAAATTAATCTAGATGGAGAGCGCTTTGTGGTGAAAGCCTTGAAAGAGCTTTAGCTGAAAGCCAGGTTCAGATTAAGATGGCATGATACTGCAGCTTTGCACACCACCATCCCTTGCACTCATCCTCTGATGGTTCAGGCCCCTCTTCTTCAAGGGGTTACTGTGAGCTACGTGTCTCACCATTTCCCAGAACCTCTTACACTGGGAATTCAGTTATCTGCTCATTGCCTTCGTCTTTTCAGGAGTGCCAGCTTCTTTGCTGAGGAAGTGGTCTTTAGGGAACTAGTCTATACCCTCTTTGCTGGTGCCTTCAACTACCTAGCTGATAGCGAACCCAGTGTTACTTTTGCAATGGATCACTTGCCAACAGCAAGGTTGTCCGATTGTCTGGCTGTATCTGGACTCCAACAGTCCATTTAGGGACCTTTAATATTTGGAACATGATAGTTCCAGGCCTTCCTGATTCGAAAGCGGATCAGGCCACTGGTCATCCATATTTCATGAGTGAATTGAGCCCCCTTTATGTGGAAAGCCATCCTGGTCGTCCCATTTCTGATTGGCCATTAACTGCATCCTGTGCTGTCTATATGGCTGAAAGACTTCTTGATGAGCATTGAACATACATATTAAGCATCCCGATTGCCTTGCCTAGGTATAATGGGTATTTTTCAACCTTTTGACCAGAGGTCATCTAAGATTTCTCTAAAGATAATGAAGCCACTATAATATCCCTCACAACCACTTGGCTGGATAGTTGGTTTATCATAGTGGTCACTCTTGAGATATTCCTACTCAGTTTGCTCTTGCTGTTTAGTAGCCATCTCTCAGTGATTCTCTACATACTTCTTCCTCATGTTTGTTTCTTTAGTTGTCAAACCCAGCATAGGGGGTTTATTCTCTATGTATTTGGTATGGCACTGCCATATTATGACACCCAGTGTTCAAGTTGCGACCTTTACTCCATTAACCACCATTGTACTACCTGGCACAGGACATATTGCTCTCCAGTGGTGAACCTCACTATACACCTAGTCTTCAAAGGCAGATTTATTCCTGCTTCCAGTGACGTGAAACTTAACTCTCCATTAGGTGGCAACCCACTTGCCTTCAATGGCATACCTCTCTCCAGTACCCAACATTACTCGACAATAGTAGAATAGATAATCTTCTCCCACATACCCCATCATCCTTCACTCCAATAACTGCCTTCCTTAGTCTCACAGAAAAAAAGTCCAAGAATGGGAGTCCTAATCCTATCCCTCCTAAGACCGAAAACTGGCTATTCGCTTGCTCTGCAACTAGTGCCTGACTTTGTGCTCAGCAACAAGCCACCAAAACACTTCATTAACAGTTATTTGTCTTACTTTAACATGAAGCTTTCCTACTGTACAATGTTAGCATGTTAGTATCTTCTGCTGATGTAACTCCCACTGTATGCTTCTTGGGATCGAGTATATCCCCTTCTAAACCTTTCTCCTTGTGTTCATCTTGAGTTTGGTCTACCTCATGTTCTTGTTTTTTTCTTACAAGCATTTGTCTGTGTTTTGTTTGTAGTGTTTCCTTGTCCTTCGTCTTAATGCCCATTGTTACTTTGCCTCCTCTTTGTCTCCTTGTCGCAAAACTCCTAAGGGGTTTTGTTTAGTACTCAGTGGCATTTATTGGTTATGACGGTCTTGTACAAATGCCTGGTGAGAGCTTATTCAAAAGACCCTGGGCAATCAGTGGTTACTGGGCTCATATTGAGACAATGGAAGCCTTCTACCTCTGTGGTGCTTGGCCTTAACTTACAGACCCAAAAATGAACATCATTCACACACCGTTAGTACTTGACCCTTAAGGTAGCTAGGCAGATTGGTCCATGGCCTACCCCTGGAAGTCATGTGGGGTAGAAACTCAGAACTCAAGTAATTATGTGACAGCATTTTATAAACAACTGTCCAGTTAGTGCTGTAACTTAAAAAAGGAAAATAACTTTATTCACAGGGCACTGCCAAATATTACACATGAAATGTACAGGGCAGAAGTAATATACAAAGCTATCACGGAGGAGTAAGTAGTATCTTAAGGCCACTGACAGATTCTTACATCACACGTAGTATAGCAAAATCAGGACAAAAACACATTACGTTATAGACTAGACGCAGACTTCTAGACCAGACCACAGATGAACAGACTGGACATCTCCCAGAGATGACTTTCCTGACATGGGCAGCCATGAGCTGCGAAGTGCGGTCCTAGAACCTGGGGCTCCTCCGTTCTTTGAGCTTTACTTAAAGGCTATATTCTCTACTATCTGGAATAACTATTTTGCAAGGGTACAATTACCTTAGAATCAAGAACTAGGAAAATTTGATTTGAACTATCTAACAACAGAAGGAGATTTCCATTACAGTTGTAAATCCTCCTGGTGCTCTATGCAGAGCCTATCCATTGGATACATTGATTTCTAACAATTTACCTTGAGAAAGCTCCAAACCTGTTCAGCAGCATGGTCGAAACGTGCTTGCTGGTCTATATCCAGTCACTTGATGAAACACTAAGTACAAACAAATAAGAACAAGCATTGGCATAGCCAATAGGTCTCGCCTTTGGGACCTTATAAGTGGTTAGTCATGCAGCACATTATCCTGGGTGCTGTGCCGCCATGGATTAAAGCATTGTCAGGCTTATCTGCACCACTTTTGCATCTTGTGCAATAGCTTATTGGTGATTCTTTGCAATCAGACTTTGCTGCAGGCCATTAGGGCAAAATGGAGAAAGTAATGCAATAAACATATGACAGCTGCTTATAAAACGACTCTGGTGTGTAATATCATTTTAGCACAGACAAATTCTGATCCATGCATAACTTGTGAAAAAGGGAATGAAACAGATTTGCCAACATGTATGCTGCTTGTTTAATAAGGAACGGAACAAACATTTGCGAGATTATGAGGTGCAAATTAAAAAGGTCAGCAACAAAATCCGTGTACCGCCTAGTGATCCAGTGTCACATGTGTGACACCTTCAGCCTATCATGGCATTTTAACCATCGGCAGTTTGCAGGCCAGGATTCGCATGCCTAAACTGTGAACTGCAAGTCCCAGAATGCAATCTGCAGTGCAAGGAGGTTGGAGTTTCCATTAATTGGAACTGCTCCTTGATTACTTGGAAACCTTTGTTTTTGTTTAACTTGGAACAAGAAGACTGCCCCAGCCATTCCCAACTGAATTCATTGATGCCATGCGTGTCACCCTCGGCCAGTCCTATGTTTTTGTTCCATTCTGGTACGTATAGTATGCAAGGGCTTCAGAATAAAAAGTACTATCTATTGTCTAGGAACTAAAAGCCATGGCCGGCTGAATGTGTCACGTGACACCTGTGCACATTTGATCTGGATGTTACACAGTATTGCGCAGTGCCTTAGGCTAGCCACATAAAATCAATGCCAAGCGGAATAGATTTGCATTCCTTTTATAACGCATTAAACCGACATTATGAGGCTCAAAGACGCATGGCCAAGACACATACATACGTTTTGTCAGTAAAGTGTGATAGATAGATAGATAGATAGTATCAGGCTGTGGTAGGGACTGTATCAGTCCCAGAGGAGTGAGAGGGTTGAGGGATGGACAGAAGCAGAGCGTTGAGAGGGGCCATAAAAGGAAAGGGTATAGAGAGAGAGTGAGGGGGTAGGGGGAAGGTCTGAGGGGTGGGAGAGAGAGCGGCATGGGGGAAGGCAAGGAGAGCCCGCAGTGACAGTGAAGACGCAAAGGAAAAGAGAGATGTCGCCATAGCACCCGTCAGCCTGTGCCGCCTACAGATACCCACACACTCATATGTAAAACTGCACCGCATTTCTTAGGAACCTGCAGTAATAACGTGTATGTCTAGAATACTTGCACATAAATAGAGAGCGTTTCCTACGAGGCATGATGTTTCAAAGCACTGTGATAATTTATAAATAAAATAAGCATTGTAAAATAACAGATGTTGCTTTAACCACTCACTTTACCAACTTCAGAAGGATGGAAGGCTCGGTCGGCTTTCAAGCCAGGATTTCAACTGGCGACTATCAGATCACTAAATTTGTCAGCAGAGAGTAATCAACTCACTGTGCTATCTTGCAGCCAGCATGCCAATAAAGCTATCCCCAAGCCCAGTGGAAAAATCTGATTTTCAGCATTTTCTATGAAAAGTTACTTCCAGTCAGTCACCACACAATCCATAATTCTGTTGATTAATTTAAAGTTTAACAAAAAGAATATTTCTAGCTCAAAAGAATCAAAAGTTATTAAAAGTGCTGCACACAGACACTTATAAACGTTAACCAGTCACCTTCAGTTGTTTATTGCTGTAGTCGGGCATATGAAGAGGTGACAGTTGGCCAAGATGTATAAACATCCCCATTTGGAAGGATTTTTGTCTTGAGCAGGAAACAAATAACGTAGGGCTTGATGTACATACGAGTTTTGCAGTCGTAAAATCTGTAATTTGGAAAATGGCAGGCTTTATAGCTACTCAACCCTAAATCGCAATGTACTTAAGGTTCATTACAAGACGCAAATGTCTTTGTGACTCACAATGCGTTCTTTGAGACATATTATGAATTGTTAGGAAAAGGTGGCATAAAATGGGCGTCCCCCTCCCTAGTGATTCGAAAATCTTTGATTGGGTTTAGGTCCCTCAACTAAAACTGGGGGTGTCCATTCACAAAGTGTAGGCTGTCCGCGAGGGCCACTTCCACTTTTAAATGTGGGGTGTGGGAACTGGGGGAAGCATGCAGCGGACGCCCCAATGCTCTTCACTTCACTCTCAGGGGCTGAAATCCATATAATAAAACAGCATTTTGCGCCTGTGAATGCAGGGACGGAGGTCCGCTGTCCCTCGCAGGCCTCCGTACCGCCCCAGCCCTTTCAGTAGGGTTCAAACAAAATCTGCTGGTATCACTGCTTCAGTTCCGGTTTGCAAACCTGTTGCCAGCTGTGCAAAACCTTGTTGCATGTCTTCTTAGGCGGGGCCCCGCTCGTTGGATTTTAAACTACGTCCGAGTGAGACACATGAAATGTGATTTGCTGTTTTACACAGTTTTTAAACTGAAAGAGGTGCCACGTAATTGCAGCATAATTTGCCTTTCTTTGCTGCATAAATAAGTCAAACCTGCCACATAATGTGGTCGTTGCATAATTCCAGTGGCTTTAGCGAAAAAACAAATCAATAAAGCAGCATTGAATAGATTAGAGAAAGCGATGGAAAGATTAAAAGAGACAAAGCCATTGTATGAGAGGAGCGGGGGGGGGGGGGGAAAGAAATAGGCAGAGGTTTTGTAACCTAACCCACGAGGAATGCAGCTGCCGCCCTGCGCGCCAAATAACGGTTGCTCAGTGAGATGAATGCTCGCTGCTTCGACATTCACAATCTAAGGGTCACTAGTTCGAACACTGCCAAGGCCGCCTCTCCTTTCGCAGATGGGAACAGTGCGTCCTTGCTTCTTGGTCTGTTTTGCGTGTGCCACATTATGCATCACAGGACGCCTGCCCGGGGCCTGATCTCCATACAGGATTACTATTCAAACTGTCCAGTCTCGGGGCATCTTTCACGGCATGTGCGTGCGTGCAGCGCATACCTGAAGAGGAGGCTGAAGAGCCCCCTGGCACTTGTCACTTCTGACAGTACACCATGCACTTTAGCAGCAGATACAAAACACCATCTCCCAGCTAGAAAGATCCCGGCGGGTAACGGGTTACTGAGCTCTTCTCATGCAAAACTGCAGTCGTGCCTTTTCGCAGTGTACGGCTGACAATAAAGTAATACGCAGTGTGTATGTTATAAAACACACGTTTTTCACGTGACCCTCTCAAGGCAGAGCAGATAACAGATCTACTGACTGCATGATCGGTTTGTGTATTGTTACTCCTCCTAGAATAGTAACCTGACCCACAGGAATGCAGCTGCCAACCTGCGCGCCCGTGCTCGCTCCAGAGAGCAAAAGGCCGTGGGAGTGAACATCAAAAAAGAAGGTGGGACATGCACCCGCCTTTGGCCATTTGCGTGCCATCAGTATTGAAAGCCACACGCAAAAGCCAATCCTATGTGAGGGAGGAGTCAGACCCACACGAAGTAGTTTAGAGCCCTCACAAGAAGCCTTGCAGAGCAGCGCATGCTCGCTGGCTCAGGCTCGACCTAAAAATGAATAAAAGTGCATCACTCAAGTGTTTATTGAGCTTGTCAAATCTTATAATGTCCCCTCTTTTTACAATGTTGTGTTATGACTTAGCAATTCTGCTATCTTGAACTGTTGTTTTTGCATTCCACATATCTACATTTACTCTAGTTTGGATAGAGAACCCTCCCATGAAACTGGAATGCACCTATACACCGATCAGACATTCCAGTAATACTAAACTGGCTATTCAAAGGGAAACAAAGCTTTGTGGGGACTGCTCTGAATTACTTACAGAAGAGGGAGAGATTTCCTAACTCAGCTAGAACACAACCCATTGGGGTTTACACCTCTGTGGGAGAATGGAGCAGGAGCAAGGGCTGTCCCTATAATTCCCTGTAGGTGGATGCTGTCTTCTATCCTCCACTGCCTACAGTCTGGCCCACTTCAAAGAACTTCATTGATGTTTTGCAAGAGCGCCACAACGGACACCGGTGACTGACACACTTTCTCCAACCGCTATCTTGTGTCCCATCCATACAAACTGTTTTTGTGGGCTGTATCTGTCAAACACAGCTCATACATTCCATACTCATTCTACTGCACACACACAGTGTCTACCTAGAGGGTACAAAAGTAAGTAGTGGCCGATGGCCAGGGCACTCACAACACACCAGCTCCTCACCCTGGGGTACCTTATAGTATACAGTAGCAACACCTTCAGAGGCACTAAAACATATATAAAGAAGACTGCAGCAGCCCATAGATTATGTTGGACATCCAATTCACCTGTTAAGTGACAAGGAGAAATTCGGATGGTCCATTTTTCCACAGCTCTTCTTGTGAGGAACAGTATCATAGGTTCTTTACATCCACTCTCATGCTCCAATCAAAATCTACCATATGCTAGCATCTGTAAGTATGCATCTTCTTTTTCAATCATTGATATTATAATTGATCGCTACCTATGTACATCATACAGTTCCAACAGGAGTTAAACTTCTACTACATTTTATGACTTGAAAAAGCAGCCAAAATCAAGTACTAGTTTTATATGTGATTAACTCTTACAAGAAAATAAATTGGATGTATCATCATCATCAATTGACTAATGCAATACTTGTTATATATGTTTTGGTGCCTAGAAAGGTTCTGCTCTTTTATGGTGTGAACATACATGAGATGTCAATAGCCAACCATGGATGGAGCCAGGGGCCTGGTTGCAGGGGACTCAGACCATTTTAAACAGGTAACACCAGTAGATAACTCTGCGTACCTAACAGGTAAAAGGCCCATCATGCAGCTATGATCAGTCACTACTTCCATGGTCAGTCCTTTAGAGCCTGGTGAGGTGATAGTAGTCATGCTCAGAAAAAGAAAAGTGCACATGGTATGTCCCCTCCAGGCCAGATAGCCCTACTCGGAGTCTCAATCCATTTCCGCACAGGTGTAGCACACATACCGATTGAGCACTCAGCCATAGGAAGCCATTGCTCTCATTAATTGCATCTCAAACTCTTGATTTATGGTTTCCAACAGGGTTAACAATGTATAGATCAGAAACATAACTCTAAACAAAAGCTACATCGATAATCTTAATTATATTTAATACCCTACTATACACCAGTCATGTCGCCACCTACAGAAATACCTCTTCCCATCTGCCAGTTTCCCCATCAGTCTCATCACTCATCTCCAACCACTTCCCATGTTCATACTCTTTTCTTCTCTAGTTGCCAGATGAGATTGGCTCAAGGTCATGAGGATAGCTGAGTAACATGCTATTATTCTTCAATCCACAAGATGTTCTTCTCCATTCACTTGGGTAGATTCCAAGCATTCAACGTTACTGAGAAGTAGGAAGCTTGCAACACTCACTTTGGCTCAATAGGTCAAAGATGTTCAGTTAGCTTGTCCCAGCTGCGCTCTGGTGCAATTGTTTGGGATTTAATGTGTAAATGTTACGGAAAGCATTTGGTGCAACCCAACAAGCTGCTTTACAGATTACCCCAATAAAAATGTTCTTGAAAGCCACTGACATGCCAGTGATCCACTAGGGATTGGATTCAACACTAGGGATTTGATTTAGCGCACAACTTATTAATTCAACTTACAATTAATTCAACGTGCCATTAATTCAACTTACAATTCATTTATTCTATTCATTATACAGCTCAAACCTAGCTGGTACTTGAATGGAGTGCCTTACAGTCCTGACAATGCAGAGTGCACCAGCCCATAGATTATGTTGGACATCCAATTCACCTATTAAGTGACAATGGAAAACTCTGATAGTCCATTTTTCCACAGCTCTTCTTGTAAGGAACAGTATCATATGTCCTTTACATCCACTGTCATCATTATAGAGCTCAAACCTAGCTGCTACTTAAATGGAGTGCCTCACAGTCCTGACAATGGGAGCGAAACACAACAGGAACAGAATGGAGCAGAGATAACGAGAAAGCATACAGTGAAAGAGAGGTACAGTAACTAATAGTAAATTTGTAGTACTTTTGCAAAGTGAGAAGTGAAAACCTGTAGAAAGTTCCAGTCACAACCTGTCGGCCTCCATAAGTGAACGTTTTGATTAGAATGTTTACTTTTTCTCATAAGTAAATTCGTAGGTGAGAGAGGTTTGATGGGAGATGAATACTTTATAAGCAATACAGACATTTTTTAATTTACTGTAATAATCCAGGGATGATCCGTGAAGATCAATGACCGAAGGGTGATGTAGTCCAACTTCTTTGCCAAATGCGGACTGACATTCCAAAAGACAAGAGAAGTGGTGCAAAAGCTGATGGGCATGGCACTTCCGCCATCAGTGGCAGACTAGACGTAATACTGGACTGCTGACCGCAGGTCAAAAGATGGAATTAAAGATTGAGTTTTCTACATAAGGCAGACAGGAGGATCACAGGCTCCACCGTGAGAAAGAACAGTCAAGCCTGACTTTTAAAGATTTGGTGCAGGAAGCCTGTCTATAGGATAAAAACGTCTTTCGAGTGAGCTACCTTTGAATGAGATGGGGCAATGCTTCTCCTTGGAACTAAAGGAATATTGCTCATTGTGGGTGAATTCTCAGGAAGGATGAAGCCATAAATTAATCTGAAAATCTTGAGGCACATTTGGTAAGTGATCTCAAAATGAAAAGGACTGACATCAGTTTTTATCATTCCTACTATCTTTCTGAGAGTGTTCTAGAAATAAACGTGAAGAATGTTGCAAAAATAAGAGAACATGAATCAGAGCGGTGCGCATTAGCAGCACATGCAGCAATCCAGTCCCTTTCTCACCATGCCCTTCACAAGTCAATCCTCATTTAAAACCTAGTTTCCTTCCTCCACAAGCATTTTAGTCAAATAAATGTTGAACCGACAGGTGGACACCGTAGGTGCATTTGAAGACCATCCCTGCCTCAAGGGTGAGTTCTTGATTTCTTCAGCAGCTCATGTCTTGACCTGGTCCCGTTTCCCCCTTTACCCCCATCATCTGGACTTTCTCATTCCAGTCTTTAATGGCTTGAACTCCCAACCCCTGCCTCTAGTCAGTCCCTACCCCTGTTGCACTGCCAATCCAGAGCTCATCTTCAATGTGCACATTCAAAAGGGATGGTCGAAAGACTCCCTGCTACTACCCTTTACTTTGCATTGGCACAAAATATTTATAAGCAATACATTTATATGAAGTATTGCAAACACCATCCTTTCTATTAGAATCGGCAGAGCCTGAAAAGCATACAACCACCACAGAATGAGATTCATTTTGATGGTGGAGATCCATCCCAGCCATGTAATGTATAGATGCTACCACCAAGTTCTTTCCTGTGGTCTTGCAGTAATGTGGGTACATTAATGCATTACAGATTCACCTCCTGCCCCCACTAATGATCACAACTAACCACCGTTAACTCAGTCCACCACAAAGAAACTGGAATGGCTGCATGGTATGGTTTGCTTTGACCACACAAGACCAATCCCAATAACTAACAGTAACCAATAACACTGGACTAATCACCAACCTTGGCTTCCCGAGCAGCGTGCTGCCCAGCATAAAGCGCTTAGACGCCTCATCAGGGGTAGTAAGTGCTATATAAATACAATTACAATACAATATGTTCCAAATTGAAAGCTGTGCTTTTTTTTTTTAGTACACAGGTTTTCTGGAAATCATTTCTAGCAACTTTTTTTTTGTTTAACTCGAAATTAAATTAGTCAAGGTTTTTGGCACAGCATTCATATTGTATTCCAAAACCCATGCAATATTCATGCCTCCCGAAGAAGAACTTTATCAACTTGATGTCCTCACCGAAAGCAACATGCACATAATGTTGAGTGTCAGCCACACATTGTCGAACCACACCAATGCACCCAGTGTTTATATGCAACACTTCCTGAACATGAATGAAAGAATTGAGCCTTCAGCAGTCAGCATCATAGTGGAGAGGGTGTGGAGAAATACATTTTGATGAACTGGTACCTTTGAACAGATGTGATGCAAACCATTCTAGACTCTCCAAGCTGCATTTAAGTGGACTGTTTAAGAATAAAGAGTCGTCTTGTGGTTCATCATATTGAAGGTGACAAAGAGCTCATGATGTGGTAAAAGACTCAAAATGCATTTATAACTTAAAAGGAGCATTTTCTAACACGCTCTGGGTTTGTTAAAAATATAACCAGCTACACAGCTGGCTCCGAAACATGAAGTATTGGTTGGTACACAAAGGACTGGTTCAGACACACAGACTATTGGCTCAGATACATAAGAGATTGGCTCAGTCACAAGGAGGATTGATCTTGTCAATCAGAAAACACATCTAATAAAAGGTGGTTTGTTGAAATAAAATCAGTTAGGCTTTATCTAACATATGTGTTCGTTCCATTCGACTATTTCAAATCAATTTAATTTGGTCTTAAGAGGTTGGTTCAACAAGTAATATTCACAGTTGCTTTAAAAATGAAAGAGGAAGGTTATTCGTGCATTCAGCTAGCACAATTGGTAAAACTAGAATATTGGTTTCTTTAACTGAAAGAAATGGTGAAAAAAAAAAAAAAAAATGTTTCGGGCAGCGGTTCTATACCGGATCCATCTACTACTCGACTATACCAAAATGTCTAAACACATCTTCGGTGGGCATTTGGATGCTTCAGCATGCGAACAAGAAACAGCCAGAGTCTCTGGGAAGTAAAAGGTGGTTTCTGGCTCACGAGGAGTAGCAATGGCAGGAGGCTAACATTGAGCGGGCAAGAGCCGTCTTGTTTTGTCAAGGCAGCAGTCTACCAAGCACTGAGTGCCCACCTCTCACATGTGCAAAGTGTCCTTATGGCTAGGGTTTGAGCCATGACAGGACTTGGACTTCCCCGATTAAAGATCTTCTGCCTTTGCGAGCTTTCGACAATATGAGAGGGGCTTTGAAGAGAAGTCCTTCTCAAAATCTGACCTCTCTCAGCATGGAAAAGTTGGTAAAATCTGAGCTAACTTTGATTGCTCTCCCAAGTGTTACAGCAACAATTTGGTGTAATTCTACAGCAGAAAGCACAATCCTTGCTTTTAAAATGTAGTAGGTAATCCACTGGGATTGGAGATGTCACAATGGGATAGGAGGCAGTACACGTGTATGGAAGCAGCACACGCAGGCTGGATGCAGTAAACAGGAAACTGAGGCACCACACTGGGATTGGAGGTAGCCTGGGACTGAGAGGTTGGAGGCTGCAGACAGGGACTAGAGAAAGAGTTCAACAGGGTTGGAAGCAGCAGACTGGGACTGGAAGCAGTACACATGGACTGGAGGCAGCATACTTGGATTGATGGCAGCCCACTGGTATTGGTCTTTGGATATGTTTATTAGAAGCTTCAGGCCTGCACTGAAGGCAACAATCTGCTATTGGATGTGGCACATAGGGAATGGAAGCAGCACACTTGGATTTAGAGGAAGCATGCTGGGATTGGAGGCAGCACACTAGGACTGGAGCAGGTACATTTGCACTAGAAGCATCACACTGGGATTAGATCCAGCACACTGGAATGGAGACTGTACATGTGGGCTGAAGGCTGTGCATATGGGATGGAAGCTGCACATTTGTTTTGGAGGCCGTACACTTGGAATGGAAGTTGCTCATGGGTCTCGAGGCAGCATACTGGGACTGTATGCAGCACTGTGGGTTTGAAGAATAGGCCAGAAATGCATGCGTCTCACAGGGGTTGGGCATGATGGAAGGAGGCTGGCTGTAATGCACAAGGATGGGCCAAAAGCATGGGTGTTAGGAGCTGGGTACAGCTCACATGGATTGAGTCGAACACCTGCGGTCTGTGGGAGTAGGTGAAAGACCATGATGTTGGCTTTATACAAAGTCCAAGAAGCGTCTCATGCACTGGATTTGGTGCGACAGGTAGAGATTGATCTAAACTCCGCTTTGGCTTAGTCATTATGCTTAGTTCGACCTTTTCTTCCTTAAGCGTCCTGTTGTTCTCCCTACCATGCTTTACGTTTGACCTTCCCTTATTTTCCTTTTTGTTATTCCATACTTAGTCATTTTTGTATTCCCATTTTTTCAGTTGTTTAAGGGAGCAAATGTGTTTTATTTTAAGTCTTATTCTTTGTAATATTGAATTGTTACATTTGCCACCAGGGTGCTGAACCTTGCTTTCAATAACATAGGCATTTTATGCATCTCTCCAGCGCGCTCTGCCTATCGCGCTCCTATGTGATTTGAAAGTATTCTGTTAAATATAAGTGCCGTGCTGAATAAAGACCTACCTCACCCCAGCATCTGTCTCCGTTGAATTTCTTCACATTTTATGTCAAATCTTCTAAAAGTAAAGTGGTTTGTGCTGCTGGAGTGAAAATGAGCTGTGCGATTAGCAGTAACTCAGCAATCCCTCATTTTACCTACTCACATGCCTTTCTGATCATTAGCAACCTCTTCAAAACATATCAGCAGCACAGTATTTACTCGGTGTCAGTGAAAATTGCATTCCAAAGTAACTTCTTATTTGACATGTTCCCACTCAATTTCTAAGCTCCAATATATTTCAGAACATATGTAAGAGATGTATGTGATTTAGAAAAGGTGACATATCTAAATAATCTTTCTACATTTCTTTGTGTGATAAAGTGGTAAGTTACTTACCTGTACCACACTGTGGTTCTCCAGTATTTCATAGATTCACATGCTTGAATCTTGCCCGTCGTTGAGGTGGGAGTTCCACGATAATTGTGATAAGTTGTGTAAAGCAAAACTTTCAACAGCAATGCTTAATATATGACACTGGTAACCTATTCACATCATTTTGCAAAGAACCAAACTCAAGCCAAATCAAGAAGCAACTCTTGAATTAATCTTGCCCTCAAGGGCAACCATACCTCAGGTTTCTCAGAACGAATGATAAGGTACTAATGATAATGCTGATGAAGTATGCTCCTGCGATGGGGAGGAGGGAGGGTCACATGTGAATCTATGAAGGATTTCAATACTAACGCTTTAAGACGGGAAGAATATAGAAGACTGTGCAGGAGACCCATCTCACTCGAATGAGACGCTCTCCTGGAAAGGTTTAGATTAAAAGACGCGGTCCCAGAAGAGGAATAATATGCTGATTGTTCAGACTACACATAAAACAAATATCTTACTTATAAGGTCGCACCCCCTTCGTCCTCGCTTACTATGGGCTAGGTGTACACTGCACCTTTCTTGTGCTCCACAGCCCACCATAATTATCCCCTGCTGACGGGGCACCAATAGTAATTCACTACTTCACACCACTGCAGACACCGAGGCCACACTCCATTGCTTCCACACTTGGTTGTTGCTTCATACTCTACTGTGCTGAGAATCATAGATGGGTGACCGTCTAGTTGTTTGGGAGGGTGGGTTTTGTTGGAATAGCATTAATCTGTGGCACAGTGCAATTCTCAATAGATGCTTGCTACGGGACATTGTTCTGTAATACATGCGACATGATTTGTTTTCTGTACACATTGCCTACTATGCCATGGTAAATGACATGACATTAATGTGGTATTGCTAAATGCAATAAAGTTTGTGATAAAAGGAAAGATAAATACTGGAGATCCACAGCGTACACGTAAATAACTTTTTTCTCCAGCATTGAATCTTTAATAGATTCACATGCTTGAATCGGAATAGCAGGTAGTAAGAAACTTGACTGAATATGCTATGATGTGGTGGTGGGAAGCATACAACATAGATCAAGGAAACTGATTATATACATTTTAGCTCACAACATTAAAATAAATGGTGAAGAACGGTTTGGCCTACTGCTGCATTATCATTTGCCACGGCATATAGGCAGCGATGTGTAGTGAACGTATGTCTTTTCTTCCATAAAGCTACCCTGCATATGAAAAGTAGAGAAACTTCGGCAAACAAGGCAGCAGAAGTTGACACAATCCTTGTAAATGTGCTCAAATTAGGACAACCAGCTTTTTCATGGTAGAAAACTATAGCCGCTCAGACAACAGGCTATACTACTTCTGGACAGGCCTTACCTCTAGTGGAGTAGCAAATGCTACAAGGTGTTGGTCAGATTTTCTAAACAGTTTAGTTCACTCAATGTAGAATTTTAAGCATTTTTTGACATCTCTAGGGTATGAAGTGCTCTTTCTGCCACATTGGTCGGATTTTCGAAGAAAGTTTTGAGAATTATTGGCTCATTGAGATAAGTCAGATGGGGCTTTAGGGCTAAAAAGGTGAGTTTGTCCTCAAAATGACTGTCTTGTTTGAATTAGGCTGTTTAACAGTAAAAGCCTGAATGTAACGGATTCTACAGGCAGAAGTGAGGGCTAACAGCAGCCACTTTCCAAGAGAGTTGCTTCAGATCAGCCTTGTGAATGGGTTTGAAAGGACTTCATTAATTGAGCTAGTACAGTGTTCAACAGCAAGTTAGTCGGGGGTTCCTAATTGGAGGATACGCTCTAAAAAAAACCCTCTTAAAAACTCTTTGATAAATCTATTTGACCATAGGGACCTTTGGTTCAGTGATCTCCGTAATCGTGAATTTGCTGCTAAATGGACCTTGACGGAGCTGTGAGAAAGGCCAGAATGTGCCAGATGAAAAAGTTACAGTAGAATTCTCTCAGGAGTAGCCAAGAAAGGATGGATGGCATTACGAGAGTGCCATATGTGAGAGCGAGATCAGTTTTCCTTGTAAGTTGTATTTGTAGATTCTGCTGTAGCCTTAGCTAAAATACCTCCGCATTCTTTAGAAATAAGAGGTCGAATTCCTTGTACTCCGGAGGAGCCAGGCCGATAAATTGAGAGTCTCCAGTGATGGATCAACAACTGGACTACAGTTCATTGTGAGAATTCGTGGCACTGGTGAGAGGCCTATGATGTTACACCAACAGGAGAAGTAGTTCAGTGTAATAGAAGTGTCTCAGACACGCAGGAACCACCAGGATAATTCACCACGGTTCCCTTTTCTTCTTGTGGAGTAGTCTGGAGGGAATGTGTAAGCAAATATTCCTGTGCGCGCTATCAGGAAAGCAACCCGCCATGATCCCTCGTGAGGTTATCTGCTGGAGTGAAAGCAGCATTTCTTGTTGAGACTTGTCGTGAATAGATCCAGGTTTGAATTTCCCCATGTTCAGAAAATTGTTGACAGGTGATGTTGATACAGCTCACTCGTGGTGCCCCCTTTACATTCTGCTGAGAGTGTCTACCCACTGATATCCTGTACCTTGAAAATGCTCCACTTTCAGAATGATTTGGTTTTGTAAAATCCATTTCCAGATCTTCTGGGCTTCCACAGATAGTAGTTGCAAGTTTGTTCCTCCCTGCTGGTTCTCATAGAAAATAGTGTTCATGTTCTCTGTGTGAACTAGTACTACAGATGTTTTTATTCTCTGGAGCAAAGCCTGGAGGCCTAAAGCGTCTGCATTCAGCTCTAAAAGATTTATATGCATTTTATTTTCCCCGACATGAGCATTTGTCGTTTACTTCTAGATCCTGCAAATGTGCTCCCCAGCTTTCAAGGGATGAATCCACAGTCTTCACGTACTGAGGTTGGGAGCAAAACAACTTTAGGCCTGAGGATATGTTGCCTTTCTGGATCCACCAAGTCATGTCTAATTTCATTTCCGGAGTGATTCCAGTGATTTCTTGATGACATCATGTGCTTGAATCCACTGTTTGTCTGTCTCCTCTTGTAATGGTCTCATGTGGAGGAGGCACTTCAATTTAAGTGGGATGCAAGAGGATATCATACTCAAATAAGACGTGTATGTTCAAACTGAAGTGAACTTTCTTTTGAGAGGGAAGATTCTAGATTCAGTATTTGAACCCTTTCTTGTTCGTGAAAGGCTTTGCCTGATATTCTATCTAGGACTACTTCCAAAAATGTTATATTTCTGGGCAGTTTGAGATAGGATTTTTCTTTGAGGAGTTTCAAACTCAGATCTTTGAAAATTTGGAGACAGGCTTTCGGTGACTGCTTTGCAGGATGGAACGAGGGTCTTTTCAGGAGCAAGTCACCCAAGTATGGGAAAATCTGGTAACCATTTCTCCTTAAGTAAACGGCCACCTGTGCTATGCATTTGGTGAAAACCTGAGGAGCGGACTTTGGTGAAAAGGGGAGGACTTTGAATTGATAATGGCATTCAGCTACCTCAAATCTTAAATATCTTTGGTGTTCATAAGATTAGGGACATGGAAATAGGAGTCTTGAAGGTCCAGTGACATGAAATTCCCTGGGTTAAGCAACTGCAGCATGTCCTGCAGCATACATCCTGAATGACTGTTTCCTCTGATATATGTTCAGTAAATTCAAATCTAAAATCAGTCTGCATTTACCTTTTCTTTATAAGGAAAACATTTGAATAGAAACCTGTGTTTTGATGTGTATGGGACGCCCCCTATAGACTCCTTGTGTAAGAGCTCCTTAATTTCTTTCCTTAATAGACTTAGAATTTTGTTGTGACATCCTGCTAGATGGATTTTGAGGAGGTTTGTGAATATGTTCTAGGGTGTAGCCCTGCTGGAATTGATCCAACACCCAACAACCTGAAGAGCACTCAAGTTTCTGTAAAAGTTTGAACGACTTTTGCTCTCAAAGCGAGTTGTGGTTGTGGGGGTGGAGGGGGAACACAGGGGTAGTGGTGGGGGTGGGGGGGGGGAGGTGGCCGATAACTGGGAGTCATCAGTCCCCTAGATTATTCCTGTCCTCATCCTGAAGCTGCAGATCTTTTCCAAGCAGTTTGTCAAAAAAAAGCAGCTGCTGGTGGAGCCCTAGTTTGTTAAGAGTACTGCTAGCGGTAATCTTGTTGAGACCGAGTGTACAGTTTGTACCCATTTGTTTGGAAGCTTCCTCTATACATGTACTACTGCCCTCTTCCGCTAGCTCCACAAAAGTGCTGGAAATGACATTGTTGTAATACCCCTTAGGATCTTGCAGTCACTGTATCGGATTTCATTGATAGGAGGGGGTCATCAATGTGTTTTCCAAACATAGCCTCTCCATCATATGCCATGTCTAATAATTCCGCCTGAACTTCTGGTCTAAAAGAAGTCGCTTTCAGCCATCCCTGGTGCCTTAAGACACCTGCTTCTGCATTCTGTCTAATCCTGTTGACCCTATGTCCATGGCCATATTTGTAGTTGTTTTCTCAGCCTTCTTCAAGATGGCACTTGCCTCTTTGTCTACTGGTATGAATTCTATGAATGCTCCCAGATCAGATCACATTTGGAGTTCGTATCTGCCTAGAGGAACCAGAGAGTTGGAAGCTTTAATGGTCATAGTGGCCGTAGCAGAAAACCTCTTGCCCACATTGTCCAAACGCCTACCCTCCTAATCAGGTGGTGCTGAGCAACGGATGGTAGGATTTCTGGAGCCTCTCTACTCTGCTTGCAGGACCACTGAGTCCAGCTGCAGGTGACCAAAAAGCAAATTAGGGAGTCCTCTGGAACATAGTATTTTTTTATCAAGGTGAGATATCACCACTGTAGCAGGGTTCTTAATTAACTTTAAACCATCTACCCATGTGTGATACACAATAGGTATAGCCTTTAAAAACCACCTTAATGACTCCTTGAAGTTGTAAAGGAAGCAGTCTGTTTTTTCAGTGGCACTGGAAAATCAAATATATTGGATGCCTTTTCCAGAACAGCGTTGAAACCTTTGATATCATCCGGAAGGAAACTAGCACCTGGTGGTTATGGCAGGGCTGAGAGTGGTGCCACAATCATCCCACTCTCTTCTGCACCAGTAAGAAGAACATGAATACGTTCAACATCATCCTCTTGCACATAGTCTATGTTAGTGGTAATAGGCTCCAATATTCTGGGCTATGCAGATTGTCTTCGTTGAGTTATGGGACTTCACTCGATGTAACAAGTGAGTTTTGTATGGGGAGGAAGTGTATTGAGGGGCAGCAGTTGGTTGTGCCTGCAGACGTGGCTTACCGGACTAAGGAAATCTCTTATAGAAATCATTAAGCATCTGGTGAAGGTGCGTAGCCAGACTAATTGGAACCTGCATCATAGGTTCAGGATAGCCGAGTTCATCATATGGGTAATCATAATATGCATACTGTTTTTGAAAGACTTTGAAATATCTTGGTTTCACCTCCAGCCTATCTTTGAAAGAAAAATCTCCATCAATATATTCATTGCCCTAGTCATCGTCATCTATGTCCTAGCATTTCACATGAAGCGGAGATGGGCTGTACGCGGTGCCAAAGGGACTATCGTCATCCTCAGACCAGCCAAGTTCCAACTGAAAGGCAGGAGGTAAAGTGGTGACCTTGGTGAAGTCTGATCCGGCCTGATGAGAAATATTTCCGCTGGTTTCGTTGACGTGTCAGTTGTTGGTGCTCCACTCTGCTTAAAGATGGTGTCTGGTTCTATTGTCCGCGTCAACGGTAGTAAAGCACTTGTCAACCTGCATATCGCCGATGGTCTAGTCGATGCGGATGTCTTTGTCGATAAGGATGTTGCTGAAGTCGATGTAGTGGTAGTCACCAATGATGGTCTTGTCGACTGTTTTTGTTCACACATGCTTCGTTGACGATGGGTCTGTTGAAGACTTTCTGACCTCTGGGGCAGTCGACTCCCTTGAAGATGGGGTTGAGGGTTCAGGCCTGGGTTTTGATGGTTTCATCACAGAAACACGGGACACAAGAACTCTTCTCTTAGATCTTTTAGTTATAGAAGGTAGACTTTTTTTCCCAGATAGTCTATTTTCTGTGCTTTTGTGGACCTTTAAGGGAGGTTCAACTGATGAGTATTTTTCCTCATGGCTTTCTCTTTAATGGGCTTTCTTGAGAGAAGATAATGTTCGTTCTCCTTCGTTTCCAGACAAAGCGGTTTCCTTTGTCTTCTTTTTCTGCAGCCAAAGTAGTAGTCTGGCTTTCCTGTCCTTCAGGGTTTTGTCAGAAAATGTATGGCAGTATTTGAAATCCTTAGGTTTGCGAAGAGGATGCATGCATATAGGCACTATTTATATTGTTCCGCAAAAACTAGCCCGAGTTTGCCACAGGGTTAACAAGGTTTGAAAAGATCATTTTTAGAGCCCTGTGGCATGATTTTTCCTGTCAGAATTCACCAGCCAAGATGTTACCTCATAGCAGCTGACAGTTGGGGTTCAATCAAAGTTCAACAGAACCCGAATACCAGTTGTCACACTGAAGAAACTGAGCAGAACTTAGGGAGACCCCCTTCACATAACCTGCAGTAAGAAATCGGATTTATGGGGGCCCTTGAAGAGGGGGGGGGGGGGGGAGTGATTTAATAACTGCTTCCAGATCGGACAGAGATTAGTTCTTTGCAAAACGTTGTGAATAGGTTACCAGTGTCGCATATTAAGCTTTTGCTCTACACAACTCTTGAATAATTACAGTGGAACTCTCACCTCAACAATGGAGAAGACTGAAGCATGTGAATCTGTGAAAGATTGAATACTGGAGAACGTCTATTGTATTTGTAACCACTATAGTGCTCAAGCATCAGGAGGATGCTTCACTGTGCTAATTAAAACATAATGCGGTCATAATTCTCATGAACCAATTCACATTTTTAAAAATTGTATTCCTCAAATCACTTTAACGAGTTTGGATACAAATGATAACACATAAGAGCATAGCTTTCGAAAACTGTTTTTGTCCTTTCATTTGGGTTTCATCATGGCATGTAGGCATGTGTTCGTTTTATGCTACATATATTTTTGTTTACAAACACTTCCTTTATTCTTGCATTGTAAGCACATGTATTACCTCAAATATTTACTGCTTTTTTTGAAAATACAAGTATACAGAAATTAGTGCATAGTCAATAGATCAAAACTAACTTTATATCTAGGTTTGTACTATGCAAGTCCACATACATACATTAATACATACATTGCTATATATATTATCAATGTAAATTGGTATACAAAGTGTTTACCTCAGCTGCACTGGAAAACATACCCCTTGCCACTAAAGTTATGAGAATTATGGTGTCGTGGCGATACATCATGTGACTTCTTGCACATTGCTTCTGACAATTAGTCCTTACACTTACATTTTTTTCAAGGGAAGGCTCAAATAGAACCAGAGTTGTAGGACGCATTGTAGACAGAGCAGCTCAGAAACACAAAGAAGTGACTGCTGCTCCATACTTCCTAGCTGCATTGCCCAAGGTTCATGCACTAACTTTCAGAGTTATAGGATGAGTGCATGCACTGCAAACAGTGAATGTCCTAAAAACGGGTACTGCGCCTCTGCACAGGCACAGAACGGGATCAGGATAATGCCATTTCACAATGATATCAGAAGACAGGATCCCTCAGTGAAACGAATGAAGCACTGGTAGTGAGGCTGCTCAAGTGCATGAACGTGACGTTTGTCATTCTGCTGCGGTGTATATAGAGCAATTATTAACCCTGCAACCTTGCCAAATATAGATTATTGCTAATGGTCCTATTTAAATGTTCAATGTATAGATTAAACAATGTTGATTTGCTTGCATGTGTTGTGTGAGTACTCACATACACGCATGGGGAAGATGTGACATGGTGTATACACGGACATTTCAGCCTAGTACACCAATACTCTATGGTCGTCATACAAACAGGAATAGGTTTGAAGAATCAACATTGCAGCAGACTGTAAGAACATAGGGACAGTTGTTTTAACAGGAATAAACAGGAGGTAAGTAAAACACACAAAGTGCTGGTCTTATCTTAATAACATTGGTTTAGGAAACAGAAGCCCTCATTTAGGCTTTGGTGGGTGGCCCATCATCCAGAGGAGAGGAGGCAGTGACTTATGCTGCCCAGGCAGAATACCCCCTGCCGAGATTTAGAGATCTCTTCCTGCCTGGTGGAGACCTCTATTCCTTTAAAGAATCGGTCACCATGGCAGTTCCTCTAAAATGCATTCAAAGTTTGTTGAGCTGACCCCAAGTTTCATGCGGGAGTTTGTTTTTGTAAAAAAAAAAAAAAAAAAAGACCAACACCTTAGGAGTTTTTCTCCTAGGGTGTGAGGTCATTTTATTTTCTGTGAGAAATATATCAGACCAGCTGCTCTAAATATGGTGGCTGTCTGATGCACTCAAACCTACGGTCTCATGTCCATCTGGCTGTGAGTGTAAAGTTTCCCACGAGCACAGCCAGCAAAGTCATCACAGATGGAAATAGGACCATCCACCCAAGTCTAAGTGGAGCAGACAGGCCGTCATTTTGGACGACAGAGTACTCCACTACATTTGTCAAAGAACCTCTTCTTCCAAACTTTAAATCAGTGCTATAGACCATTCCAATACACCAAACTCTTAGCACATAAGGGACTCTTCCAAGTGGATTGCAATCCCATCTGCACAGTGTAGAGTAAGGTATTTACTAGATATGCAATTTTAGTGTTCCTATTCACTTCAGACCTCAGAATGAGGGATAACTTGCTAGCAGGAGAGTTTCCTCAATTTCAAAATGCAGATACTCAGATTTTGTGCAGTTTACCAACACTAATTTTCACCAGGTTTTACCTGGCAGAAAATGGTGGGAAAATACAGCTGGAGTATTCAGTTTGCATCTGAATTGAAATCCTGATTAAGAGAAAAGTACGAGTTTGTGTCTTTATTGGGATTTGCACATAGTTTGAGTCGAGTCCCAAGTTTTCTATTAAACTAGAGCATTCTCTAATACACAAGGAACAATCCTGAAACACAAGATTTTGAGTTAAAACATTGTGCTAAGCTCCCTAGAGACAGGAGCTTGTTCTGACACAAACTGATTGATTCAAACACAATTTGAGCACATTCCACATTGTGTTTGGGACACAGCAGATTCTTACCTCTGGCAGAAAGCTTCTTTGTGTTGATGATTTTGGCTGCATACTCGTGTCCAGTACAAAGCTTCACACAGCGTCGCACCACGGAAAATGCACCCCTGGCAAGAAAGAGCAGTGTAAGGTACAATAAAAAAAAGAAGCGCAGACACATGTATGCAACATTAAATTACAGGCGCACAAGACTGTCAAGTGAGTGACCACTATGCACAATGAAGCTTCTGGAGATTCACTGTTGTCAGTCAGGATTTGTCCATCACTTACTGTCCAGTTCAAATCAACCGCCGATTTGGTTTTTGGAGGCCTTAATTGACAGTGTAGCCTTTTGAAATCCCTATTGCCTATAATACACAGAGTAGGGCTTTGAGACAGCCTCCTTCAACCACTGACCTATTTAAATCAACCTTAAATCATCTACTCTCCCTTCCCTGGCAACTCCCTTTCATACCTACCTCAGGATTCTCAGTGCTCATGTATCCTACTGTCTTTCGGACTCTTCTTTTATACAATTCTTACTGTTTATTTTTATTGGTGCTTTATAGAACCCAGGTACGTGCTGCTATTTTGTTCCGTATCCCGTTGTATACCGTTTGCAATTTTACTATTACTATATACATTTTTATGTACCCTTTATGTACCTCATTTTATTATCGGTGTGCTTATTCTTACCATTACTATACATATCTCTATGCACCTCATGTTGTTATTGTTTGTGCTTACTCTGTAAAGCACTCTGATACCTTTGAGTCAGGTTTGCACTATATAAAACTCACAAATCAATAAATAAATAACTTCTTTCAGACACTGGCTTGACGCACTGTCACATCTTAGAGCATTCAGAGGAATATCTCTCACTTCCATGCTACTGACAGTTTATTGTATCATTCTAACTGCAATAGAGTTCTGCACGGCAACACATAAGGCCCTATTTTACATTTTTTTTAAAGTGCAGACGGCCATCAAACTCTTTGTTGCATTCAATTCTATATCTGATAGAGGTATTGTAAATGGAAAGCAATCTTTATTGAATGCAGCAGGATTTGTTTCAATGCTTTTGCCATGACTCAAAAGTGTGCTTGACCTTAACATAAACTTATTTCTTTTATTTATCACAACGTCAATACCACACCATTATCACCAATACCACTACCTATACCATCACCAGTAATACCTCCTCCAGCAAAATCTACTACTAATGCTACCTACACCAATACCATCACCAAAGCAACTACCATCATCAATACCACGTATAACAATACCATTATGACCAATAGTAATTCCAGTATCACATCCACCAATATCATCACTTCTGATATCAAAATTACCAACTCCATCAATACCACATGGCAACAACATAAGTATCAATATCACAACCAACACCAGTGCCACGAATACCAGAAATATCACCACCACTACCAGCAACACCGCCACAACCAGCACTACCACGAATACAACTAGAATATATTTAATTAATTTGAATAATACCAATAGCACCACCAATGCCACATCACCACCACCAATGCCATCACCAATACCACAATCAATAATACCAATACAGCCACCCCAATATCACCAGACACTACCAATACCCCCATCAATATCAATAAAGGAGCAAGAGTCAGTTTGCCCAGCTGGGTCTCTTGCTGGCGAAACGGGTGGTTCTCTCCCACTCGGCCCACGATTCTGGCATGGTCCAGGGACCTCATGGAGTGGTCTTGAGCGGAACTGAGACGCATGAAAGAAGTCCGTATGTATGAGCGCTTGAAGGATGATTGTCAGGATTGGTAGCGCATGATACAGGACATAACTGAAGAGGAAGGGGTGGTACAGAGTGAGGGATTGAATGTGGTGTTGCCGGATCGGGAGACACAGCCCCCGTGAAAGGAGAGGTGGGGGCAGTCCGAAATAGCGAACCGTTAAGAGAGATGAAGGGGGAGCTGCTATTGAGGGGTATGGAACTGGGAGAGTGAGGCTGGGGCAGTCTGGGGGGCCCCTATAGTCAGGATGTGAGGGATCGTGACAATGGATGACCTCCTGGAGAGATGTTCTTGGGAGATAGTAACTGAGCCTCTTATGGACAGATCTGATCCTCCCGTCAGTGAGCATGGACTCACCCAGACTCCCAGTCGCTACACCCGGACACCGCTACACCCGGACAAGTGTTGGCACAGCTGCAAGTTCTTTGTTGTAACACAGCCATGTGCGTTGAATGTTACACTGCAATGTATTTTTTTGTTGTTTTTCCTTTCTGTTTATCGGAAAATCTTGATAAATAAAGCATTAAAAAAAAAAAAATTCTCAATATCACTTCAGTAGCACGACCACAAAAACCACCAATACCATACCTCCATTACCAAGCATTGGCAAAGCCTACAGCACTTACTTTAATATACTACAGCATGGAAGCACACTTTTTGCATGCCTTTGTTTCCATGCACTTCTTAATAGCAGGCTATTTCTTTTTTTTATTTAAACCAAGTGTAGCGGCACTTGCACAAAAGGCAGTAAATTGCACTTCATAATATAATTTGTACGCATTACAAATGTTTTACAGAAACTGTTAAAGCAACGTTGGTTAGTGTAATGTCTTAATATATATAGTACTGAATTACCACTTCAGTCTGCATGAAGACCACTTTGTGGCACTGTAAGCATGTAGAAATGTCAAAACAAATTAGAATTAAGTCATTCTCGGTGACGAGACTGAGTATAGTGCATCAAATGGGCATGTGCTGGGAGCGGATTCTCCCCTGCTGGCCCCAAAGCCCTTAAAAAACCTGGCTCGTCGGGCAGATTTACTATATGAAACTAGGGACAGACTCAGATGAGATGGAGGTTCTGTCTGTGTATTTCCAGATTGTAAATGTTCTATACACCTCTGTCACAACGACACCATGCTAGCCACAATAATCGACAATATTTTTTGCTTCCGCAAAATCTTGTGACAATATACTCAGCCTTACTAAACGTTTTTTATCCTAATAGCCAAAACCTGGACAAAGCACACCCAGCATTAAGACGTGACTTCAGGTATCTTGGAAGCAACCAACTACAGTTTGCCACTGTCCTGCAGAGTTCGGGTAAGGCCGATAAGAAATATATAGTTTACCGGCTTACCTCATACAGAGAAGGGCAATATGCTTGCTCCCTATCAGTACGCATTTCACAAAAGCCTCAGCAGCGCAACACTGCATATTAAAATACTCAATGGCATCAACACAGCTCCTGCTTCCTCCTCCTCTTTCTCGATTTATTAGTGGCATTTCACATATTTGTTTACCAAAGGCTTGCTCACATAATTGAAACCCACTTGTGCTTTAAAAATAAGTTTTCAGCTGGTTTACTTCCTTTCCAACCATCTATTCATAATTGGTTAGATTGGACAAGGATCAAGAGTTGTTACACTATCACATAAGTACTTCAAAGATCAATTCTAACACTTACACTGTCCACTCTGTATATCTAACTAGTAATATTCTTGTTCTAAGAAGTTGTCACGACACACAAACAAGTGCAGATGCCATACAAATTCTACTACAAATTTGCTAATTTCAAGACATATACACACACACTCGAGAATAATTTGATCAAGCTTCCTACCTAGAAGTCATCAACCGGTCTAAAATCTTGAGAAAAAAAAAACAGAATTCTAGATCAGTTTCTACATCAGTAAAAAGAATCCAAATCCAACAAGGAAGTGTTACCCACACTGCACATTGATGTCTTCTCTCCTATTCAAGCCACCAGACTAAAATCAGTGCATTTATGTATGGATCCTCGCTTATCAATAACCTAGCATAGCAAACTTACTGTGAAAACATGTAGTCTAACTTTCCATTAACTACCCCACACTGACTATCGGAATGCTACCTTAATAGGCATTCCAAAATCCCTATTATTTCTCCTCTAAGCGATAATTGACTCGGCCACGGATTAGTCTCCGGCACAAAAAAATTGACTTTATCACTCTGTGCTGTAAGAACTACACTGGCTTTCACTCGAAGCAAGAAAACAATTAAGAATGACGGGACTTACTTTCAAAGCCCTTCATCTACAACAACCTAAATAATCACTTGAACCTCCTCCATAAAAATGTCTACTGCTGATAAAAATGTAAACAGCAAAGATACATTTAGAATTGATGCAAAGAAATTCAATTTTAACTCACTCCAATATAATTGCTTTTTGGCACAGCTGTCTTTCTCTATAATACTTTGACGCAAGACCTTCGATGTCTTAATGATCACCTACTACTCCATCAAAAACTAAAAACACATTTCTTTAAAATATATCAGCATATGTAAAAGTTTCCAAATTATCTTAATCCTTTGCTCATCACCCCTTCCCCTTCACATTTTCCCCTATCCTTCTCTCCCTCACTTATTTAGTCTTCTTCCCTCTTTTACACCAACTCGTGATACCATTCCAAACATCTCTCCCTTTTTTATCCTCAATCAACTTCAAACCTCCATCACCTGCTCGAAGTTGCGCGAGGGGGCAAAGCCTTGCAGCAGGTGTAATGGCGACTCTTCATCAGAGCGGACATCAGACCAGGTTTTTGGCATTGGGTTGCAGTCACCCACCAAAGAACAGTTGCTGAGAGGTGACGGTCTGGAGGAAAATGGGAGGAGAGGAAGTTGGACATGTCTATAAGTGGAGTCTAACCCCTGTGGCACTGGAGATTGATACAGGAGTGCCTCCCCATAGCTGTGAAGCCGGAAATAAAATGGCGGGCAGCCAGATCACTCTGCTGAGAGTAAAGGTGCTGAGCTTGGACAGCCCCCTGGGAGGAGTGAAAGCTTCCAAAGGACGCAGGGTGTACTGGTCTCCCTGAAGCATGGGCAGAATATCCCCTGGGTGACACAGCTGGCTTGCTGGGGATAGGTCTGGTAAGGAGGAGGCTTTTGGGGTGGCGGCGTATACATCAGGCCCCTGGTAATGCCAGTCAGACCTTTGTGAGCAAGGAACAACGAATCATTGTAATAATGGTAAACAAGGCACAGAAGAAAGTGAAGCAGGGCTTTTTTAGTTTCAAGAGAAAGGATGCTACTGCAGAGGAAGCAACTGAGGGAGTGGTGATTGGTGAATTGGCAACTAGCCAAGAAGAAAAGATGGGAGTCCTAACCATGTTAAAGAAACTTGAAAAGGTGAAGAAATCAATATCCATGATGGAGGCCGGTCTGAAAAAGATGGAATCCAGAATCACTGAGGTGGAGGTACCAGCAAGATCACAAAATGCCAGAGTGCGAATTTTAAAAGGCAAGTCAGACGTGATAGGGGAGCAGACGATGGAATATAAAAAATTCAAAGAAACAATAGTGAAAGAAATGTACCTATTGGAGAATAAACTGGAAATGCTACGAAACACCGGTCTAGCAGCCACTAAACATTTTTTGGGGTTTTCCTCCCTTCGAGGCGGAGAAGCCCATACTGGAGATAATGCGTGCATTTCTAAAAGAAAGTTTTGCCCTCACTGAAGGGGCTTGGTCATATGCAGAGCCCACCAATTTCCCTCAATATCCTCAGGGTCATCCGATATTCTCCCCCCCACACCACCCAACCCATCTCTGAAGTCCAGTGCCCCAAGACTCCATGCAGAGAACAACAGCTTCCATGAAGGGATCACTCCAAACAGAAGGATAGTGCTCCCTTTTCCCTGATCTGAGTAAAGAAACTCGCCCACAGGAGTCCACAACTAAAGGCAGTTCAAAAAGAGTAGGTGAATTTGTGGATCAGGGCCTTGGTCTGGATGCCAAGGTCTCCAACCAGTAGCTCGTGAGCTACTCTAGCTCTCCAGCTACCTCCGAGTAGCTCACCTGTGTGTAGCCCAGCTTATTAAATCAGAAAGCTTTTGCTTGGTTGAATTATTATACATATAAAAAAATTGAAATTATACAGCACTAATAATATTAGTTGCCGTCAATGTGTTTCATTGCACATAAGTAGCTCTCAATACAAAAAAGGTCGGAGACCACAAAATTGAAGGTCTGACCGAATAATAGAATATTTGCTTTTTTGAACGAGGAAGCACGTGGATTTGGTTCCTGAGAGGAACCAAATAAAGAACTTAGCCTCTGTGTTAATGCTGAATGCCTTGTCGAACTGAGAAGACTAAATCACACAGGTTGCTACTACCCCTTATGTTATGGAGCAGTTGGCTGGGTTTTAAAATGGCCCTTCGACGATCTTATTTCTTTGTGCTGGGGAGGTGGAATGGAAAAAATAACAAGCATTTGCAATGCAATAGGTCTCGCATTATTAAAGTTTGAGCTATTGGCATTGCTAAATAATGCAACACCAATAGCTCAATTTTGAAACATAAATAAAAGCCATGGTCATTTACAATGCCAATAGGTCAAACTCGCGTAAATGCGAGACCTATTGCATTGCAAATGCTTGTTGTTACCGAAAAGCCCTTTCCACAGCGCATACTGGCTCCTTTAACATTACTCACAAAAACAAACAAGTACAGGTAAAGCACGAGATGGCTTCGTGTAACCAAAAGCACAATGCTCCAGCACTGGAATTATAATCAACATAGTGGCAGAACTTAAATCCCAATGGCAGGAGTCAGGAGGCCTCACAAGGAACATATTAACCTGTAATAATGTGTTAAAATCTGTTGGAGGAATATGGTTAAAGACCAGTGTGCACACTGATGAGAGGCATGTGAGTCCAGGACAGTGTCTCCTATGAATGAGCAGTGCGGATCCTGAGTAATAGTCTCTTAATCATGCAGTTTTGCCATCTGCACTAGTCCTGTTATCAGCGCTATTCTTATTGTTGTCATCGGCACTAGTCTCGTTGTCAACGGCACTAGTCTCGTTGTCATCGGCACTAGGCTCATTGTTATCATCAGCGCTATTTTCGTTGTTGTCATTAGTGTTGTCATCAGCACTAGTCTCATTGTTGTCAGCGCTATTCTCACTGTTCTCGTTAGCACTAGTCCCACTGTTATCATCAGAGCTATAGTCATTGTTATCATCAGTGCTATTCTCATTGTTGTCATGAGCACTAGTCCCATTGTTATCATCAGAGCTATTTTCATTGTTATCATCACCACTAGTCCTGTTGTTATCATCAGGGCTATTCTCATTGTTGTCATGGGCACTAGTCCCATGGTTATCAGTGCTATTCTCATTGCTGTCATGAGCAATAGTCCCATTGTTATCATCTGAGCTATTCTCATTGTTGTCATGGGCACTAGTCCCATTGTTATCATCAGTGCTATTCTCATTGTTGGCATCGGCACTAGTCCCATTGTTATCATCAGTGCTATTCTCATTGTTGGCATCGGCACTAGTCCCAGTTATTATCAGTGCTATTCTCATTGTTGTCAGGAGCACTAGTCCCATTGGTATCATCAGCGCTATTCTCATTGTTGTCATGGGCACTAGTCCCATGGTTATCAGTGCTATTCTCATTGTTGTCATGGGCACTAGTCCCATTGTTATCATCAGTGCTATTCTCATTGTTCGCATCGGCACTAGTCCCATTGTTATCATCAGTGCTATTCTCATTGTTGGCATCGGTACTAGTCCCATTGGTATCATCAGCGCTATTCTCATTTTTGTCATGGGCACTAGTCCCATTGGTATCATTAGCGCTATTCTCATTGTTGGCATGGGCACTAGTCCCCATTGGTATCATCAGCGCTATTCTCATTGTTGGCATCGGCACTAGTCCCATTGGTATCATCAGTGCTATTCTCATTGTTGGCATCGGCACTAGTCCCATTGGGATCATCAGTGCTATTCTCATTGTTGGCATCGGCACTGTTCCTCAGTGAAAAATCTAAGAAAGTTTCAAAAGAGCAACCTGTGCCCGACAGGCACTTCAAACTTAGCAGTCTGTCAGGAAGTACATCGAAGAGCAGAGCCCTCCACCGCTGCAAGTAGCTGAACTGAATGCCCAAAGGAACATTTTGCGTGCGTGGTGTACATTTATCTGGAGTTCGCCACCAAACCTGTTACACTGTAATCAAACATTCCTCCGTACATCCACGCCAAAGACAGTCAGCAGAAAACACGGGAGTTCTGCCTCACACAAGTCCGAGGAGCGGCCTAAAGATGGCCCAGACATTTTTATACTGTGTGAACATAGTGCAATGCATAATACTTCAATACTTCAACACTTTTAAAAGCAGCTGCGAAACTTATTTCAGATACTATCTGGGAAAAAACAGTGGTGCGCGCGCACCACAGAGGAGCGGGGGCGAGGGGACGAGGGAGTGCGGCAGCGAGGAGAACGCGCACTGCTGCGCGTGCTAGCCACGGACGGGAATGGGCGTTGCAAAGGCGGGACATGCGCCCGCCTTTGCCCAATCGCGGGCCTTTTTTTTTTTACAAAAAAACACGCGAAAGCCAATGCCTGCCGGCGAAAGCCTGATCACACGCAGGAGCTTTCAGAACCCCATACAAGAGGTCTCGTGCTCCGCACTGCAACGCTAGGCGCGAGACCCAAAATGCGCTATGACGCAGCCAATGTTGGACCCATCATACAATTTTTTTTTTATTGCTGGTGGAAAGGAGGACGGTGTGGTAGGCAACAGGGAGGGAGGGAGAGCGTGTGTGGTGGGGACACACGGAAAAAGGAGGATGTGGGGGGAAAAGGGCTATGATGCAGCCAGGGAGGGCCACGTCACGGCCCTTTCTTTTTATAATGGCGGGTGCGGCAGAACACAGACAACAGAGGATTGATGGGTGGCTGGGGCAACACAAAGAGATGAGGGATGGGGGTGTCAGGGTCAATACGGACAACACGTGGCATTGTGGAAGGTGCAAAGCACATGCAGGGGGCAAAACAGACAACAGAGGGCGGGTGTGAGGCTCAACAAGGAAACAGAGTGAGGGCAGTGGGAGGAGCAGCACGGACAACAGAGGGAGGGCAGGTAGGAGGGGCAACCCGACAACAGAGGAAGGGCAGGAATAAAAAGCAACATGGGGAGGGCAAAATGGGGGAGGGCAGGTGGGAGGTAACATGACAAAGGAGGGACTGCAGGTGGGGGGCGAACCCAGCAATGGAGGGACAGGGGCGGGGACAGTACAACACACAACAGAGGGTCGGCAGGAAGGAGGGACATCAGGAAGGAGGGACATTGATGGGGGAGAAGTGCATGAAAAAGACAGCTTAAAAATGTACTCTTGTAGAGTGCTTAAATTAAATGAAAAAAGTAGCATTTAAAAAATGAGCAGTGGAATGACACAAGTAATGTGTCCAGACTCCTGGGGAGGGACAAACACACGAACAGGAAGGAAGCCTTCAGCAGCTAACCAATAAGAAGCAAACAAATGAGTGAGGATGAAGTCAGCCAATTATAGCAATTGGTGGCCTCAATGCCCCCTGTTAGAAAATAATATGTCTCTCAAGACACAGCGCATTTGCTGTCTCAGGCGAGACCTAAAAAAGGCCTGCCTTGACACTATAATCTTTATCACTGCCACGAACGTCAGTCTTATACAGCCTGGTGAGCTGGCTGAAGTCATGCTTGGTAAGGGAGATGCACAAGGTGTGCCCCTCCAGACTACAACACTCTCCTCTGGGTCTCAGTCCCTGTTATTCAAGCGCCCTGAGCGCACGTGCGCGATTGTCATGTGTGCGGAGGTGAAGGTCAAAGGTCTACAGCTTGCTATGATAAACATGAGTCAGGGCTGCACTCGCCTCATAGCCTGGCAGAGACTTTTCTCTGCCCAACAGCAGGTCTGGACATGCCTACACAAGCAAAAGCACTTACTTTTATCATGCCCACAACTCCGACCTCCTTTGCTGGTGCATATATGAACAGTTCCTTCTTAAAATAACCACCAATCTAGAATACAACAGTGAAAGGAATGATGCTATACTACCAAGAAATATTGTACTTTCGAGAACATTCATCTTCAAAGGTACAGCGAGAAACGAGAGCTTTTACTGTCCACAGCTCAAGGGCTCTCCTTCTGTCAACCTTGGAAGCAGTGCTTTAAATGGGCCGGTGCCGTCCGGTACTAAGTACCGGCACTTTTTTATTTTGAGAGGGAGAGCACCTGCACTTCTCAAGAGAGATGTAATACTTTTAATTGTAGAGTACCAGCACTTCTCAGAAACAAGCAGGTACTCTGATACAGAGTACCTGCACTTCTATTTTTCCATTTCAAGCACTGCTTAGAAGAATAGCAAATTCACGCCTGTGACTGGCAGGTTCCACACCGAACCACGCAGGAAATGCATGCAGTACTCAGTTGGTCATACTGTGCTTCACAAAGGCATTTACTTCCTTTCAAGGCATACCAAAATTCGGCAGATCTTGAAACTGAGACAAAAGGTGATTAGGTAATATGCCCAGGATCACACACTATGGTCAAGCTTGGAGACACGATTAAAACTAGGCCAGGGTTTGTTGATCTAATGAATAGTTGAATCCTTTCAGGTTTCCAGGATATCCTCAATAAATATGCATTAGTAAAGATGACTTGACATGGATTTTCAGTGGTTATTGTCTGCATATTATTTGGTCATTCTGGAAATCAGGCTAAAATTTTCTATTTGGCGAATCAACAAGTCCTGCCATAATAAAAACTCGTAAGTCATGGATCCACGGTTGGCAATTTAGCAACTATACCATAACTTCTCTTTGAATCAGTGGTGTAACACAAAATGATGCCTCCTGCCTTGCAAAATTTGTTGAGTGCCCCCTGAATTTTATTTAGACATTGACTATTAATTCCCTGCATAGCGGTAAGGTATTTACCAGACCTGAGACATTGTAGGTGAGATCTACAGAGTGCTGTGAATGCCTTCCATTCAGAGTTTTCACTTAAATGCTTAATTCAATGTTTAACACACCAAATTTTGTAGGTATCATTTTGTATTTCATGTTTTTCGACAAGCATATTTGCCAAAATGTCCCCGTTGGTGATTATCGCAATACGTGAAATTAAAATATGTGTGGTACCAGAAGTTATCTCACATATGGGAATTCACCATTCGACTTATAATCAGGGCCTTAGACTGGCCAATTTACAAGTATACAAAGACCCCTGGGAATGAGAGGGGGGGGCTCATAACTGATTGGTGCCTTTGCACCACAGGGGATTATTTGGGGGGCGGGGTGGTCGCGTTACGCCCCTGCCCTGAATACCCAGTGAATGAAACGACCGACAGGGACCGTGCGCTGTACTGCAGCGGCCACTTTTGCTGCTGGCAGAGGAAGAGGAATGCCGGTTAGCACAAGATGCAATGCAGCGCTGTGATTGGCTCCTGCGTGATTGGTCTGAGTGCCGTGGTTCGGCGCTCAGACTGGTACAGCGAGGCTTTGCATGTTCCTCACCAGCTGTGTAATGCAGCCTAGTGGGGAACATGCAAAGTGTGCAGGACTGCCTGGCCGTCCCAAGACGGCCGTCGAAGCAGTCATGCGCACTTAGGGAGTGCAAACCACTCCTCCCCCTGTGCTAGCCAGCCCCGCGAGCCACTGATTTCCATAGTAAAAATACAATCTTAATAACGATACGTTATTATCATTGTATTTTTCCTTTGGAGCAGTGGGGCAACGCTCCTCCGCCTTAGCGGAGAAGCCGCCACTGGCCTCCACTAGAGAGAAGGAGAATCTTTGAATATGGTACTACATTTCCCCAATGCCTGCAGAGCAGGTTTCTAAGACCCTTTATTCTTCTAATGATTCTTTTTCTATAAAATATAATTTCAATGTAATCTTTCATGCTGTATAGGGTTACCACTGCTCTAAAGAAGGAAGAGGAGACCCACATTGCTGTATTTATGTGCCAACATATCTATTTTGCTTGGAATACACTGTCATAATGTAAGAACTACAACAGGGATGAAAATTAAGAACGCACGCGGTATTGCCCCAACATGTAATGGGTATAAAAAAATAGCCCTTGTAATACTTACATGACTTAAAAATCTATTTATAATGTAAAAGCCAAGACAGGGCTCATTAAACAAACTGGGTGAAATGAAGGCTTCCACTCAGGGGCGGCTCCTCCATTAGGGCGGAGGAGCGTCGCCCCACTGCTTTTTCGCAGTGCGAGAAGCAGAAACATAAAATGGTATTTTAAATACCATTTTATGTTTCGGCTTCTCGCGCTGCAAGAAAGCAGAAGGCAGGGTATGCCTGGTTGGGGGCGGGAGGGTATGCCTGGTTGGGGGCGGGCGGATTGGGGAGGAGTGGTTTGCACCACTCTGAGTACCCTGACTGTTTGGTCGGCCCTCTGGGGCTGACCAAACCAGTCATGCGCACTCTACATTTTCTCTATAAAGAAAATGGCCTCCCTACAGGTGCCCGGTTGGATGCTGTCCGCACCAATCACAACACTGCCATTACAGCGTTGCGATTGGCTTACGGGAGGAGAGGGAGAATGCCTGTTCCTGTTCAGGAGCAGGAAAATGGCAAACGCGGGACCCGGCCCAGGAGAGGCGGCGCGGGACTGGTCAGGTAAGTTTTTAATTTGTTTTATTTTACCCCCTCCCCCCGTCCGGCGCGCCCCCCCCCCGCGAGTATTGCGAGCCGCGACTGCAAGTGATTGTGCTTCTTAAACAGTTTATGTTCATCACCAAAATTGCAGTTTATCTCACACTGCAAGGCCTTGTACGAAATTGTTTGTTGTAGTGCTGGTTGGATGGCGTTCCAATTTTTTGGTGCTGCTCCTGAGAAGGAGTGGTTAACTTTTTATTGTTTCCTGAATTTTAGAAGAACGTATGTCTTTGTTCCTAGTTTCCGAGAAAGTTGGGGGAGGGGCCGCTCACCTCGCAGGCACTTTGCGCGCCCTTTTGTGCACAGCAGGGCCCAGGGTAAACTGCTTAAAAAAGTATGGGCACCATACGTCGTCCGCATGCCCCTCAGAATCCACCTACTCGACCCCCCTGGGCCTGGCCTTGATTGATAAACTGTTTTAAAAGAAGCACAATCACTCTTGCTTCCAAAACGTGATGTAATTTACATTCCGTTTTGGAAGCAAGAGTGATTGTGCTTCTTAAACAGTTTATTATGTTCATCACCAAAATTGCAATTTATCTCACACTGCAAGACCTTGTACGAAATTGTTTGTGGTTAGTTCTTTGCTGTGACTTGTGCTTGTCTGATAGCGGCGCTGAGCCCCAGTGATGCTGTTATTATAAGGGGTTGCTGCTCACACTTCCCTGCCCTACTGAGGATGACAAAAATGCTGCTGGTGGTGCAGCGATGCCAATGTGCCCACTGCACGGACAGATGGCGAGTTCAGGATGGAAACACAGAGCATGATAGATGGGTGGGCAGGCCGTCAGGACGGAAGGACAGACAGACAGCAGCCGGTTTTAAAGATGGGAAGGCAGGCTGCTATAGAAACCAATTGAGGTACAGAGAGGGCAACCACGTGAAAGGGACACCATTCTAGTCACAGCCCCCCGAACTGAGGGGCTGGATTGAGCATCAGTGTCAGTTTCTCTCATTTCTCGCCAGTGGACGGTCTAAGCAGCCTAGTGGGCATCTGACAAGCTCAATGAGGGTGCACACCAATGTGTCTTTTGTGACAATTCTCTTTGATGTAACTATATTGCAATTGCACATAAAGAAGGACATAGCTGAGACGGTCGCAATCATTTATTTTAAAATAGCACACCAGAGATGCAAAAGGAAAATAACATTTTTAATCAAGTCCCAAATGTTTATAGTGAGAGAAAATTAGCATTAGGGTGATATGCATGGCAGAGGTTGGTTCTCCTGTCCGCGATCTGTATTTGAATGGGCAGTAAAACTTCACGAAGGCCAACTGAATGTTTTCATTTGAATGAAATGCATTTTTTTTGTTAGAGAATAGTCTTGCAAAGCCGGATTGCTCGTCGATTTCTTCCAGCTACATTTCAAAATTTGGTGTGGGCCTCCCAGTGCATTTATTTTGGGGAGGATGGCAATAAAAAAATCGGATTTGAGGTTATAGATTAAGGGAGAAATTAGAGTTGGAAGAGTGGACTCCGGAGTCACAGCGGGAAAGGCACCTAGGAGTTATTAATGGGGCAAAAATAGAAGGGGCATCCAGGCACAAGGTAGTGCAAACAGGATGGAACCATAAAAGGTGCTTACTGGGGCACAGAGGGAAGCCGTGTAAGGGGGTGGTTGATTGGAGTTGAAGGACAGAGAGATGTGGCATCAGAAACTGAAGGATCGTTTATCAGGGTGCACTTAAAGGAAATGTTTGGTGTTCAGGTTGGAGATATTACACAGCGTCTACATTAGCATCTGAATACTGATAGGCCGCGGTTGGCTGAGCTCTGGGGATTGCCAGAGTGATTACAAAAATCGTGAGGAGGACCACCGAGCCCCCCTTATGGCGGTCAGGCTCGCTCGCTAGGCTCACTAGCCACTGGGCACTCACCCCGAACTTTTACACCTCACCACTTTCAAATGTCACCAGCCGCCACTGCTTCCACTGTTTTTGACAACTTGCAAAATAATGAACATGCATTACCCAATTACTCTCACAAGATGAAAGGGAATGATATTCACTTTACAAAAATGCCTATTTGTCAGGGACAAATCAGTACTAAACTGTAAACAGAACATAAGTATTTATCACACAAGTCAGACAGAAATGACACCATTCAGATAGTGCTGCACCACTTAAATACACAAAAAGGTCACTTAAACTCCAAGATAGAACTACAAGGAATAGAAGCAAATCTGATCTACAAGTATCTATGAAAAAGAAGAGAAACAGATGATATCGTGGTTAATTAATCTGTCCTTCCAATTGAGGCAGATGGGCACTTTAAAGACTGGTAAATGTATAAATCAAGAGCAAGCAGAAACTGTTTTACGAGGTTAACTTTCATCATTGCTTTATGGCTGGTTTGGGAGAATGGCAACTAGTACTTGTGAGAATGGTGGCACTATCGAGTCATTGAGACATGCTGAACATTGGCTCCTTGTCTATTAATTCTTTAGATCGAGTAGTGGATGGAGCCTGTAGAAGTTATTGTGTAGCACCAATTACAAAAGTACTTTTTAACAAATACAAAGCGCTTCCAGATTAAAGGAAAGTTGGTGTGGAAGGGTAAAGGAAATAAAAGGCACTGAGGGGAGGGGCAGCAGGGTATGGCCACAGTCTAGGCCCTGCAGCCATCCACCTACGATGCATTGCGGCAGGCAATTCACAGCTGGGATCGTGGTCCACAGAGGGTAGGGAGCAGGGCCTGTGAATGATCCTGCTGCACACAGCCAATGGCCATGCATAGCAGGAGATTGTTGACCGTGGAGAGTTGGGTGCATGGGCTGGCCGGCGGCAAGGCTCTGCTGTCAACTCTGCTGAAGAGGCGAGCAGCAGGAGTTGGCCATCTGGGGAGGGTTGGTCAAAGGCCTTGGCACTGGGGGTTGGCTGTGTACGGCTAGAGGACATGTGCTGCAGGTGTTGGCTGACCTAAGAGTGTTAGGCACTGGGCATGGCTGAAGACCAGTCCCTGCAGTCAACTCCCAACTGTTCACTGCTGAAGGCCTTTCGCAGCTAGGGTGGGCAGACTCAGGAGAGTTTGGTGCAGGGACTGGCCAAAGGCTAGGACTTACAGTTAGCCCCACTACAGACGGCTGAAGACATGGAGGTCAGGCCTTGTGGCCAACCCTGCTGCACTCAGCCATAAGCAGCAGGTCTGGCCGCCTAGGGAGTGTGGAGCAAAGAGCTTGGACAAAGGCCATACTCTGCTAACAACCCCAGTTGTGTATGGCCAAAGGCTGTGCGTTGTGAGTTTTGATTCCCGCAATGATCTGACAGCAGGGTCTGGCTGAAAGCAAGGCCATGCAGCCAGTTCTGTTGCACATGGCCGAAGCCTTGCACATCAGTGATTGGCTATCTACAGAGGATGGGTCGCAGGGCAAATGCAATGTTTCTGACTTTGCAATACTTATGCAATAAAAACCACCTAAAAGTGAAATGTAAGTAAAACACAACATAATCAAACCAATTAATTATACCACATTCAAAGTTGTGTATGTGAAAGTGGTAAGGGTAATGTGATATGTACTTCTATCTGTAAGATGATTTACAACATTTATAACTGCATTTGTTCCATTAAGGGTGAGGTCATGAGAAGTGCATTCGGTGTGAGAGTTGTGGGTTGCATGGCTGTTGTGCAAGTGATTGCTTGTGCTTCAAACCAGAATTTGTGAATTTAGTCGTTTTTCGGTTTTAATTAGTGACCATAACTGCACTTTAACTGTTGTGTTTGTGTCAATTTCTCAGATTTTTTAAACCTACATGGAGGTATAACCAAAGCTAACCATAACTTCACTTTGGTGAATGTATAGAGATCCACAGAGTGTAATGTACTATTTGGTACCACTGTTGAGTGTCAGGAGGGGCCATGACTCAAGTGTGGAAACCTCAAGCAAGTTTTAATACTTCTCCCTCAACCATGGTAATAAATAGAATACTAGATCTAAAGGTTCCTAGCAAATAGTCTCTTTTCATGTAAGCTCTGAACTGTGTGTACTAAAACAAAATATGGCTATCCTAGTGGTGATAGGTCGCTTTTAGACAAGGCACATTTTATTGTATCAACTGCACTGAGATCTGTGTTGAAACTGGCGCACTGAATTATTGAAGATGGGTCGTTTCTACAGTATGCTTGTTTCCGGTCCAGGGAAGACCTGGCTTGGCATTTCAGGATGGACTGTTCCCATGAGGCACAGGGTCAAGACTGATTTGCATATGGCTGGGTCGAACTGGGGTGGTGAAGTAAGCTAAAGAACGATGATGGATTCAACCCAGATCTGTGACTGGGGGGTGAGTGTCTGAAAAGTTTCAGCACTCCGTCCATCATCTCCTTGTGTTTACTCGTTTCAACAGTATCCCATCAGAAGGTGAGACTGGGAGGACTAATAGCTGGTGAGAACAATATTGCATATACTTTATCAAAGGATAATAAAGGCAACATTATTCACCACGCCAGAGTCTTTTTAAAATAATGGACAGTGTTGTTCTGTAAGAGTTTCAACTACGCAGCTTCATCGTGAAATGAGAGCATAAATGATGTGCCTATGAAATTGTTAGTTTCTACACACTGAAAAATTATGCAGGCTTCCAGTAACTCAATATTAAAAAATTAGAACAAAGGAAATAGTGGACGTAGTATCCTTGAGTCCCCTGCAGACGGAGGGCCGTTCTAAGAATGAGATTCACAACAGTTTGGATTAAAAAATCATGTCCAGATATCTTTTTCCTTAATTGAAGGGTCTTGTCTGAGAGTGTGGTTAGTTGAAGCTCACTGATGAAGTCCATGTAAATCGATGATGCTCTTTCACACCAATTTGCCAGAGAAATACAATGATATTGCCCTTAAGGGGTATCAGCAACAATAGTGAGTGCGACTACTGTCAGGGGCCTGGGGCAGGGTTATGGTGGCTTTAGACACCCTCTCTCCAAGGTCAAAGCGACAGAGGCAGTGAAGGGTATACACGGCGACACCACCTTGGGACTGTTGACTACACCATGCCAGCGGTATGGAGGCTCTTGCTTACTAGGCATAACACGTGGCATGGATGCCCTCACTTATAGAACTCAATGGGATGTTAAACACTTGTGTTCATGTGTAGTGGTTCCAAAGGAGACAATGTAAGGTGGGGGGGTTGCAGATTCTTAACTGTGCTAAAAACTGCAGTGGCAGTAGTTTAAGGCCACTAGCCTGTGAAGACAAGAAACAGAGTTGAGGTATAGAGATTTTCAAACATGGAATTTGAAAGAGTGATAATGAACTCGACTAAGCAGCTTAAAAAGAGACAATTTTACTGAAGATAACATCTAGGTTGTTTAGTTTCCCATAGAGCATTTGCAGTTGTATAGTGGCTGTAACTTGGAGACCATAGAGCGCATGTGCGTTGGAAAGATCTTGCTTCCACAAAGGAGAAAGGATCCCAGTAAATCGGCTTTGCAACATGGAATCCGCCTTCTGTTGACCTTACCCTGCCTACTGAGTTCTTTCTGCACATTCTCGCAACAACTTTTGTGTAGCGTTCCCTGTGATGGCTGGAACACTTTTGTGGAAGATGTTTAAAAACAACCTCTGGTTGTTCGTGCAATAACCACACTCCACGCTGTTGTAATAGCGTAAAAGGCCATTTATTAGGACAGGACTGCTTACATACTGTTTAACTTTATTAACATTAATGTCTCAAACTTTTGAACCTGAACATAAACCTGACCATTCCATTCTCCTCCGTTCACAAATCACCCACTTTCAATTCCCAATTAAGTCCATATCCTTTGCTTCATTCTTCCCCCTTTCACTCACTGACCTCGTTCCATATACCCAGTCACTCCCTCACTTTCCCTACAAACATCCTCCATTGAAGATCCTACCCCCTGCTCGTCGTATCCCGCACTTCAGTCACCTGTGCTGGCCCCCCACGGGTGGATTATGCCCGCATGTGACACCACCCCCCAAAATACCGCCCACACCCTGCCCTAAATTGGCAACACGCTACAACAGACCACCCTAGAAAACTTCCTAACTGTAGAGTGGACTTCCAAAACAAACTCCCCACCTGGTGGTGCATGGCGTCAGGAAGAGGCCGGATACGCCCTTCCTGATGCCTATATAGCCCAAACCAAACCCGCCCCTTTCCCCCTAATTAACCTGTCCCACCCTGTCCTGCACCCAGCACGAAGCACCCCGTGGAAGACTGGTCTGCAACAGTGGCGGCTCCTCTGCTAAGGCAGAGGAGCATCGCCCCACTGCTTCAGCTGAATGCAAAGAATAAAATGATAACAGTTATCATTTTATTTTTTTGCATTCAGCTGAAGCGGGCGGGGGGGTGGGGGGGCTGGGCTCCCCGCTAGTCACAGGGAAGGAGTGGTGGCTGCACCTAAAGTGTGCATGGTGCTTTGACTGGCTCTCTCGGAGCCGGCCAAAGCGTCATGCACTCTTTGCATGTTCTCCACCAAGGCTACATTACAGCCTAGGCGAAGAACATGCAAAGCCTGCCAGTCCCTGTCTGAGCGCTGAACCACGGCGCTCAAACCAATCGCAATGCCGCTAAGGCAGCGTTGTGATTGGTCAGGGGATTCTGGCAGGCTGGGTGCTTCCTGCCGAGTGGAGGACGGAGAATGAAGAGACGGCTGCCGCGGGCAGCGGAGAAAAGGCAAGTGCATTTTTTTTTTAAATTATAATTTCCCTCCTTTCTCAGCCCCACCACCCCTGGTTGTTAGCCGCTACTGGTCGGCAACCTTCACGTCCCGCGGGGGCCGACATTGGGGCTAATCTAAGTAGAGGTTTTAATTAAACAGCAACTAGGTCATGCACAGAACAAAACAGTTCTTGGTTTCGAGCAACTCACTGAAACAATAAAGGTAATTCTCTTTGATCAAAGTTCGTGATTTGTGTCAGCAGCATCGTCGTGAAGTGATTCATGTTAGCAATTGATTATCAGTTTCGTCACAAGAAGTCATTTTAGTAAAATATTTCAGCCACCATACTGCAAGCAGCACCTCTAGTCAGGATTATATTTGACAAATGATCTGCTTGTGACTGGTGGGTATTTCAAGAGCTTTGGTCGGTCCATGGTGCTTATCGCTGGGGGCAGATATAGAACTAAGTTAATGGCACAGTATTATCAGCCTGTCTGTGCTCCGTTAGGAATTACCTGTTTTGTGCACTCAAGTGTAAAAAACTAGGGACACTTTAAATATGAAGTGCATGTGAATGACGAATGCCACCCAAAGATGTTCCTGCCTCTGTACTAGTTGAAACAGGCTGTTGAGCATGAGAGATCTTTTAATTTCAAAGATTAAACTATTGAAAATAAAAAAAATGTTTTTGAATAGGAAAGTGCATCTAGTCTCAGCAGAAGAATGAAGCTGTCGCTTCTACAGATAAACATTAAAAAATACTTTAACAGAGGCCTCTTTCATAAGTAAAGTACAGCCAGTTACGGCAATTGTTCGACTTGCCCTGCATCAGGAAAGCTCACCAGCTCAGGAGGTTCCAGGGAAGGCATCACAAAAAAGTTAATACAAGATGGGCAGGGAGTGTAGCCATCGACAGACGTACAGTAAGAAACAAGAATGCACAAGTAAAAATAAACATCTAGAAAAGGAAGTAAGTCTTAGAATGATGAACACATGGAATTACACTCCTAAGAGAACAGTGTACAGCATGTGATAAATGTTACAATGATTGGATGTTATGGAGTACCTTCTTTCATATCCGAGAAACATTTCTGGTATCTGAAAGAGACACGTTAGTGACAGATTCCTTACCTTAGAATATCCACAGGCGTCAGGCTGGATCCGGAAAGTTTTGCGTAGCAGTACCCTTGCGCGTCGGTAGGCGGCGTCGTGCGGCTCCGCGTCCGTCGTCGGCGTCGTGATCGCCGGGATGACGTCGCGGGCAGTACTTAGGCGCCGCCCCTGCGCGCTGACGTCAGTTCTTCTTTTTCCGCGCCAGCAAGCGCAGATCCGGGAAGAGCAGTGCCCTGGTCAATTTTTGACCATACTTTTTGGTGATTTTTTCACTGTTTTTTCCAACTTAAAGGTGTCGTAGGGATGCCCGGCTTCAAGCGATGCGGCGCCTGTGCGCGGATGATGTCCGTCACCGACCCGCATTGGGAGTGTCTCTTCCGCCTCGGCCGAGGCCACGACACCGAGTCTTGTCCCGAATGCCAGGCCCTCAACCCGAAAGCTTTGCGAGAGCGGTCTCGAAAGCTCCTCGAGGCCCGGCATTCGGCTCCACGGAGGCCCCGGTCGCGTGAGAGGTCCAGGGGTCGCTCGCGGAGTGCACACCGGTCGTCGGCGTCGAAGTCTTCTTCGTCCGGTAAGTCTAAGCACAAGAAGTCCAAGAAGCATCGTCGCTCTCGGACTCCGCCTCGCCGGTCTCGCGACTCGGCTGAGGCCCCTCCCGGCACCGTCCCCGCCCCCGCGGCCCCGGACTTGCCTGTGGAGTCGCCCCCGCCATACCCGCCCTTCCCGGGTTCGGGGGCGGATCCGGCCAAGGTACAGGAGTTCCTGTCGGCCATGGCCCGCCTCTTCGGGCCTTCAGGCCCCTCCGGTGCGCCTTCGGGCCCCGCGGGCCCTGATGGGGTTGCTCCGGCGCCGCCGGCGGCTCCGGCCCCGGCGTCGCCCGTGCCTCCAGCCTCGATCCCGGCTCCGGCCTCGATCCCGGCTCCACAACCCCCATCGACGCCGGTCGACCTCACGACACCTCCGCCGGCGCCGATGTCTCCAGTGCCGTTCTCGACGCCGCCCTGGGCTCCGGGCGGCGTCGTCCCCCAGTTCCTTCCGGCTCCGGACATGGACCCGGAGCGACGCCGCTCGACGCCGGCTCCGGCGCCGATGGGACCTTGGGTCCCAAATGTCCCTCCTCCTCCTTATTTTGAACCAGAGGAGGACCAGGAGGACTGGGAGGGGTCTGATGACCCTCTGACGCGCAACTGTCAGTATGATGAGGACTGGACAGAGAGTCTAGGGGAGGCCAGTGGTCTGGATACTTCCCCTGACACTGGCATGCTGTCTCCTCCCGTGGCTACGGAGGAGGGGGCCAATTTTGGTACGGTGTTGCGTAGGGCTGCTGGGGCCTTACGTCTCCAGCTCCCTACTTTGACGGTCAAGCCTAACATCTTGACAGAGGTGCTTCAGCCGGCAGCCTCCTCTGCGGAGACTGTGCTGCCGTTTAACGACGCCCTCACTGACGCTTCTTTGGGCGCCTGGTCCAAGCCCAACACAGGGGCTCCTGTGGATCGGAACATGTCACGACGCCATCGCCCTGCTCCGGGCGACCCCCTGTTTCTTTCTGTCCACCCCACTCCTGAGAGCTTGGTTGTCCAAGCCTCCGCTTCCCAAACCGCCTTCCCTACCGCTCCTCCGGATAGGGAATCCAAACGCCTGGATCAGTTTGGGAAGAAAGGTTTTTCTTCCTCCAGTGCTGGCTTGAGGTCCGTTAACACCGCTTGTCTTTTGGGCCGATATACCCACTCCCTGTGGGATTCGGTGGCGGATGTTTTGCCCCAGTGCCCTGAGGAGGTCCAGGCACTGCTTTCCCGCGCCATTGCGGAAGGAAGGGATGCGGCCAAATACACTATCCGTTGTGGCCTTGACACCGCCGACTCGCTGGGCAGGTCGATTGCAACGTCGGTGGCGCTCCGACGCCATGCCTGGCTGAGAACCACTGGTTTTTCAGGGGATGTCCAGAATACTCTCATGGACATGCCCTTTGATGGAGTCGGTCTCTTTGGGTCCAAAGCAGACCATGCGTTGGAGCGCTTTAAGGACTCACGGGCTACTGCCAAGTCCCTGGGCCTTTCTGCTACACGCCCTCCGCTGCCTTCTGCTTTTCGCCCCTATCGTGGCCACGGTAGGGGCGCCCTTCACGTCAGCAGCCCAGCCACCGGCCCGCGCAGCAGGCGTCTTCGCGTGGCCGAGGACGTGGATTCCGCCGTGGCGGATCGGGCAACCAGCGTGCGGGTCAGGCCACCACCTCCAACCCGTCCGCGGCCTCCAAGCCCTCCTAGTCCCTCCTTTCAGGTGCACGGCACGCCAGTAGGGGGCAGGGTCCGCCATCACCTTCCCCACTGGCGCACCATCACCTCGGACAGGTGGGTCTTGGACATTGTCCGAAGGGGCTACTCCTCCCCTTCGAGACCACCCCCCAGCCATGCCACCTCAATTCCACCGCATGTCAGGGGATCACTTGGTGCTTCTACAGAAGGAGGTCACGGCCCTCTTGACCAAGAGGGCCATCGAGCATGTTCCGACTCCCAGAAGTAGGGCGTGGTTGCTACTCCCACTACTTTCTGGTGCCCAAAAAGGACAAGGAGGACATGCGTCCTATCTTGGACCTCCGGAACGCCAATCGCTTCCTCCGGAAGGAGAAGTTCAAGATGCTCACCCTAGCTCAGGTCTTGACTGCCCTCGACCCTGGAGACTGGTTGGTAGCGTTGGACTTGCAGGACGCGTATTTCCACATCCCCGTCCTGCCGGCCCACCGGCGTTACCTTCGGTTCACGGTAGGCCCCGAGCATTTTCAGTTCACCGTGCTCCCCTTTGGCCTTACCAGTGCCCCTCGGGTGTTCACGAAAGTGATGGCGGTGGTCGCAGCTCATCTGCGCCGGGCAGGGGTTTCAGTCTTCCCCTACCTCGACGACTGGCTGCTGAAGGCGGGCTCTGCCCCAGGCAGTCGTCTCCCACCTCCAGACTACGGCCGAACTCCTGCACTCGCTGGGGTTCTCCATCAATGTGCCGAAGTCGCATCTAATTCCTTCTCCACAGCTCCTTTTCATCGGAGCAGTTCTGGACACGACGCAGTTTCGGGCCTATCCTCCCGAACGGCGAGTCCGGGATATTCAGGCTATGATTCCGATCTTTCGGCCTTTATCCTGGGTTTCGGTACGGATGACCCTGAGGCTGCTGGGCCTCATGGCCTCCTGCATCCTGCTGGTCAATCATGCCAGATGGCATATGCGGGCTCTGCAGTGGGACCTGAAGTTCCAGTGGGCGCAGCACCAGGGCAACCTGTCCGATCACGTCCAGATCTCGGAGGGGGCTGCAAAACAGTTGCAGTGGTGGCTCTCGAACCGGCAATGGGTCATGGGCAGATCCCTCTCCCTTCCTCAGCCAGAGCATACAGTTGTGACGGACGCGTCCCTTCTGGGATGGGGCGGTCACATGGGAGAGGCGGAGATCAGAGGCCTCTGGTCTCCGGCGGAGTCCCGGCTCCATATCAACCTTCTGGAGCTCCGGGCGATCCGGCTTGCACTCAAGGCATACCTTCCTCTGTCAAAGGGAAGGTAGTGCAGGTGTTCACAGACAACACCACCGCCATGTGGTACTGCAACAAACAGGGCGGGGTGGGGTCTTGGACCCTTTGTCAGAGGCTCTGCGCCTCTGGACATGGCTGGAACATCAGGGCATGTTCCTGATGGTTCAACACCTGGCAGGTTCTCTGAACGCCAGGGCGGACGAACTCCAGCCGCAGGTGCATGATGGATCACGAATGGCGTCTTCACTCGGAAGTGGCGCAAGGACTCTTTCTACAGTGGGGAGAGCCTTGGTTAGATCTATTCGCCACCGAAGAGAACGCGCAATGTCATCAGTTCTGCGCGTTGGAATTTCCAAGGCGGCACTCGCTCGGCGACGCTTTTCGTCGCGAGTGGAGTTGCGGTTTGTTGTACGCATTTCCGCCTATACCACTTCTACCCAGAGTGTTGAAGAAGATTCGGCACGACCGGGCCCAAGTCATTCTTGTGGCTCCGGACTGGGCTCGAAGAGTTTGGTATCCCGAGCTACTCAATATGAGCATAGATCCCCCGATCCGTCTGCCTCTTCGGGAGGATCTTCTGTCGCAGCAGCAGGGGACGGTCCTCCACCCGAACCTGTCCAGTCTACACCTGCTTGCGTGGAGATTGAGCGGCGGCAGTTGATTCCTTTCGACTTGCCTCCCGAAGTTTGTGATGTGATTCTGGCAGCCAGGCGTCCCTCCACTAAGGTGGTATACGCCTGCAGGTGGAACAAATTTGTGGCATGGTGCACAGCAAAGGCTGTGGATCCCCTTTCTGCCCCTCTTTCTGAGGTCCTTCTGTTCCTTCTCTCTCTGGCCCAACAGGGTTCTGCCCTGGGTACCATCAAGGGTTATCTTTGTGCTATCTCGGCCTTCCTCAGGCTCCCTGATCAGCCCTCCCTTTTCAAGTCCCCTGTTGTTAACAGGTTCTTAAAAGGCATTACTCACCTCTTCCCTCCTGTTCCGTTTGTAATGCCTCAGTGGGACTTGAACTTGGTTCTTACCTTTTTAATGTGCGCTCCCTTTGAGCCTCTGCATAACTGTCCTCTTCGTCTTCTGACTCTGAAGACAGCCTTTCTGGTGGCCATCACCTCCGCTCGGCGGGTGAGTGAGCTCCAGGCTCTTTCGTGCAAACCTCCCTTTCTGTCTGTTCATCCAGACAAGGTTGTTCTTCGGACGCGTCCGTCCTTCTTGCCAAAGGTGGTTACTGCTTTCCACATTGGGCAGACCATCACTTTGCCCACCTTCTTTCCGCCTCCGCATCCTTCCAGAGAGGAAGAGAGGCTCCACCGTCTGGACCCAAAACGTGCGCTCTCTTTCTATATTGACCGCACAAAACACTTCCGGGTGGATGACCAGCTCTTTGTTGGCTACGTGGGCGCCAAAAAGGTCGGGCGGTGCACAAGAGGACCATCTCCCGCTGGGTTACCTTGTGCATCAAGACCTGCTATTCTTTGGCCAAGAAGGAGCCTCCTGTTGGGCTGCGTGCCCATTCCACCAGGGCAACGGCTGCTACCACGGCCTTGGGCCGCGGTGTTCCGCTGCCGGTTATCTGTCAGGCAGCTACGTGGGCCTCGCTGCACACGTTTACAAAGCATTACTGCCTTGACAGTCAGGTCCGGAGGGACGGCTTCTTTGGCCGTTCTGTCCTCCAGGACTTCCTTGTCTGATCTTTGTTCGCAGACCCACCACCGGGGTTGGTATTGCTGGGGTATCTATTCTAAGGTAAGGAATCTGTCACTAACGTGTCTCTTTCAGATGCACAAGTTACTAACTTGTGTAACGATATATCTGTAAGAGACAGTAGTTAGTGACAGATTCCTTACCGCCCCACCCATCCTCCCCGTTCTGCGAACTGATTTCTAGGGTTAAGGACATCCCTTTCAGGGCCCTAGTATTTTTCAGACACCTGTGTCAGCTTCTTGCATGGCTCTGCGTTCCTGGCGCGGAAAGTCGTGTACAGAACTGACGTCAGCGCGCAGGGGCGGCGCCTAAGTACTGCCCGCGACGTCATCCCGGCGATCACGACGCCGACGACGGACGCGGAGCCGCACGACGCCGCCTACCGACGCGCAAGGGTACTGCTACGCAAAACTTTTCCGGATCCAGCCTGACGCCTGGGGATATTCTAAGGTAAGGAATCTGTCACTAACTACTGTCTCTTACAGATATATCGTTACACAAGTTAGTAACTTGTGCATTACAAGCATATTGCAAATGAGTCCTAAACCAGATTAAAGTAAAAGAAAAAAAATCCTGGCTAACGTAAAGGACGATTTTCAATTCTATTAAGGACACAGAAGCGAGGATTATGCTTTCTCTTGCTTCACTTTATTAACACTACATTTCCCAAGAGAGATGGGGAAAAGAGTAGTGCATATGAGGCAATAGTATTCCATACTCCTATACGTATTCCTTCCTAATTATGCCCTAATGTTTTCTTTCTGCAAACTCAGCTTTTCCACTTCCTTCGCAATCATTTTTGCTTCTGATCTATACCTAAGAAACAATAATCTATGTGACTTCAGTTTGTCACAATACCAGTCTATTTTTACAGAGCATACCATTACATGAAGGTATGATTAAAACATGTGAATCCATCAATACAACACTCTCAGAAAAATACCTAAATGCATACTCACTCCTCAAGCTTCATTGGGTTGGGTAATTAAATAGATGTATGCTTATTGTACCTGTTGGGTGGGATAATCCTCACCTCATGTCCTTAATACAATTGCAAACTTTCCTTTATGTTAGCTAGGAAATTCTGTATTCTTTGTCAGGACCGGAGGCGATGACTATGTTAGAGTAAAGCTTACATATTACTAATGAAGCCAATCTTTCCACTGGTTTAAAATAGAATTGTTTCAAGCTCCTCACCCACGCACACAAAGCACTCCACAACTCCGGACCAGCCTACCTCAACAGACGACTCAGCTTCTACACCCCCACCCGCCAGCTCCGCTCGACCAGCCTCGCCCTCGCCACAGTCCCCCGCATCCGGAAAACGACCGCCGGCGGCAGATCCTTCTCCCACCTCGCCGCCAAGACCTGGAACACCCTCCCCACCAACCTCCGACAGACCCAAGACCTACTGGCCTTCAGAAGACTCCTCAAGACCTGGCTCTTCGATCAGTAGCAGCACCACCCCCCTCTTCCCCCAGCGCCTTGAGACCCTCGCGGGTATGTAGTGCGCTTTATAAGTGACATGATTGATTGATTGACAATAGAATCAGATGACCAGTCTGTCATCTTCATGATATTTTCCAATCTAGAAAGCAGCAAAAATGCCTTAGATGTCATGTTATGTTATAGGGTATTTATTAAGCGCACGGCTACTCCGAGGAGTGTCCCGGCGCTATCTTGACCCCCGAACAGAGCAAATGAAGTAACAGTCAGCCGTAGCTAACTAGTCTGCACTACTGTTGAAAAAGCCAGGTTTTTAAACTTCGCCTAAAGCTAAGGAGATCACGTTCTTGTCTAAGGGAAAAAGGGAGACTATTCCATAATTTTGCCGCTACCACCTGAAAGGAGCGGCCTCCTTTGTAAGAACGGCAAAACTTAGGCACAATTGTCAGTTGCTGGGATGATGATCGCAGAGTTCTAAGCGGTTTGTAGGGCTGAATTTTATTCCTAATGTACGGGGCCCCGATGTTATTTAGGGCCTTAAAAGTTAGGACCAGGGATTTAAAAATAACCTTTTGTCTCACTGGTAGCCAGTGCAAAGACCTAAGGTGGGGGAGACATGTGTGATCTGGGTCAGACCATGAGCACGGCCCTAGCTGCCGCATTTTGAACTACCTGCAGGCGGTTCAATAAGTAGTCCGAAAGGCCCAGGTACAACACATTTACGTAGTCCAGCCTTGATATGATCAGGGCCTGGACCACGGTTTTCCTGTGAGGGATAGGAAGCAAAGGGAGGAAATTCCTCATTTTTAAAAGCCCGAAACAGGTGCCAGCAACCGATTGAACCTGGGACTTCATAGTCATGTCGGAGTCCAACTTCACTCCTAGATGTTTTGCGGTGGAGACTGGTCTCTCAGGTGGAGATAGATTTTTAGGCCACCATTGACGCCCCTCGTCGCCTGGAGTGTGTCTAAAAAAGATAATTTCCGATTTGTCAGAGTTGCAGAGCAACTGATTTTGCCTAAACCAGTCGAACACCTTGGTTAGGCAAACGTTGACTTCATTACCATTAAGCACCTCATCCTTCTCACAGGTGAACAGCAATTGCGTATCTTCTGCGTACGATATAATTTTTGCCCCGTATTGTTCAGCTAAAGGAGCAAGAGGGGCCATGTATATATTAAACAGGGTCGGACTTAAGACGGAACCCTGTGGGACCCCTACTTTCAGTGGAGGAATGAGGGCAGAAAAAGGAGGAGCCCAGACTGTTTGCTGGCGGTTGTCCAAAAAGGAAGAAAACCATCCGAGCACCGTGCCCCCAATGCCGCTCTCCCTCAATCTATGAAGGAGGCGATCATGTGGCACAGTGTCGAAGGCCGCCGAAAGATCTAATAATATCAGCACAGCCTTTCCTCCTCTGTCAAGGGTGGTTTTAATCGTCTGAGATTTCCAATAGAGCCGTTTCAGTACTGAAGTTTGCTCTGAAACCTGACTGACTCGGGTGAAGCACCTGGCTGACCTCAATAAAATCTGTGATGATGGCATTCACATATTTCTCCAAAGCCTTGGAGAAATAAGGTAGAAGCGATATGGGCCTGTAATTGCTGGCTACCAAGGGGTCAGCTAATTTTTTTTTTTTTTTTTTTTTTTTTTTTAAGGAGTGGAAGAATTTTCTCATGCTTCCAATTTTCTGGCATCCTTCCTTCGGACAGAGAGAGATTCAATATCCGATTGACAGCTGGATTTATATGCCACAACACCTCTAGCTGTGTGTGCACAAAATCTAGATGTGTCTACCCCTGCTTCGTGAATTACCAATCTAATCCATCTGGCTATGGCGGTAGAGAACACAGCCTTGAAAGTCTTTTTAATTGGCAATGAGCAACTGATTAACTCCTAGAGGTCCGACATCCTCCGTCATGGCTTCAGAAGCCTTAATGCATTTTACCGCACATAGTTTGGGAGATTCCTTAAATTCAGGGTAAGATATCATCCTGTTATTAAAGTTTTTGTTTTTCTGGAAATTGAGAAGGTGGACTCCATGTGGGGTGAACAGTCTTTCTGCAAGATCTAGGGCTCTAACATCCAACACTCTTTAGCATGAAACTAAACAAAGAAACATTGCCAACTTATTTGATAACTTCTTCTTGGACAGATACTCATTACTTTGCCAAGAGAGAAACAAGTTCAAGACCTGGTTGACATCCCACAAATGGGAGTATTTTGGCATTGGGCTACGGCTATTTGCACCCCTCTGAGCAACCTGTATAACAATGGATGTTCTCTCACAGTCACACCATCAATTCACATGTGGTGCACTGAAATAGCCAAACAAAAAGTATTTCCTGACTTGTAAGATTTGCCGTCTGACAACTGGTGATAAAAAAAATTAAAATAGACAAAGTCTGACCTCACAGGATCCAATCCCCAACCACACACTAACATAGCCATTGTTACCAAGCAGATTTGTATTGTTTAATAGTACTGTATGACTAGACTTTCTTGATGAGATCTTAAGCATGTTCAGAAAGTCCCAGGAGTGTCCAATGTTCCCTGTAATCCTCCATGCCATAAGCTAAAATGAGTTCTCCAGTTCTAGTCGAGGGCACTCTCCTTTCAGATTTAAGAGAAAACTCTGAAAGTGGGAGAGATGGATAGGTGAATCCCAAAGTTCTATCAGAACAGGGAACCATAATTGTGACTTCCAGATTGGGGTCATAAAAATCAAGTCAGCTTCCTCCATCGCCAATTCGGCCACCACCCCCCACACAGTCACGGTGGGGGAATGAGGGGAAGGCATAGGTGATCTCCGGTGGCCATACTTGAAGGAAATCATCCATTGCTGCAGCTTTCATGTCTGGTTTCCAGCCGTAATACCTCGGAAACTGATGGTCAAGCCTGGAGGCAAACAGGTCCATATAGCAAGGACTACAGAGTTCCATGAGTGCCCAAAACACTCCTGTGTGTTTAACTTCAAAGTGCTGGCACCCTGAAAGTGGCACCATAGCCACTCCACTGCCATGATTGGAGGTCCCAGCAGGAATTCCGCTGTCATGATCACCTGGTTGTCCAGACATAAGACCATGGCCATTTCTTCGAGAAGGCAGGAAGGAGTTTGCCTTCCCTTTCATCCAACATTTGACAGCAACGGATCCTGCTTGGCGCTTCGTGCAGTTTATATGTAATGTTAGTTCCTCTTCTGATCACCCACTGGCTGTAGACCAGTCTCCACATCTGGTCCCCCAGCTTAAACAGCTGGCATCCAATTCGATGATCAAATCTGGTGATGAACCAAAGATTTCTCTGCCATTCCATGCTTGCGTGTGCTCAAACAGTCAGTGGATTTCTTCTCTGTCAGCGTTGGATAGCTTCACCGACCCGTACCTTACAAAGGAAGCAGGGAGGAGAACTACCCAGAGCATTCACTGCTAAGTTGCCGTCTCTGAAGAAGCCTTTGAAACCACGTTCTCTATCTGCCCTGCCCAGGACAGAAAGAAGCCACTGAATTGGTTATGGTCTTGCCATTGTCCGCGGCAATGCTGTTAACCTTGGGATAGGAAACGGCCAGCTGAGTGCTCTTGTCCTGGGCTAGCCCCTCCAAAAACTTTTTGGCTGATGATTTTCTATATGGATGCCTGTGCATTGTCTAATGAATTGAAGGTGGACCCATACTTGCCCAGCTCCTTCAGGAACACTTACCGAAAAGGCCACCTTCCTCTAGTGGCCCTCCCTCAGACATAAGGTCACCAGATTCGGGTCAACCTTAATGAGTAAGGATCTGCACTTCTCAATGGAGATTCCCAACAAGAATGACAGCACGTTTTACCCAATCTGACAGGATCTCTGGTGATTAAAAAGAACCGGATTCTCTCGTCTCCTCTGCCATGTCTAAGTTCTTCACAAAGGGACCCGTCACATCTAGGTGTTTATCCTGAGAGTCCCATCAGGATCTGTAATTACCCCTTCTACAAAATTATGCTAGGAACGTAGCCATTTTACTGTTGAATTTAGGAGTTACACCATTTCCCCTTCAAAGCTGGGAGGGGGCATTCGGCCTTCAATCTAGCTCGGACATCTTGATCCAACGGCTTCATGAGACAGTTGGCCACATACTGGGGGGCCTTGTCTGCTGGAATACACACTGTGGATCTGGGATGATAAATGTTTTTGGGTCCAAAATATCTGATTGTGCTTTAGCGTTTTTTGCCCCATAACCAAATTTTTCTGCCATTTTGGGTCAGAAGATGGACGCTACAGTTTGCTGGCATCCATAGCATCATCTGAGTCCCCAAGGAACTACTGCCTCCCATCATTGCCATCCTTGGGGAGGAAGGGGACAGGGTCAAGCCTGGAATTGTTAGCGAAATGGTCATCAGAGGTAGAGAAGGGTGTCCCGCACTGCATGATTTCCCTTCTTGCATGCTTAGACCAGGCTAGGGAAGCCTCTTTAATCCTATTGTAGGTGTCATACCCATTGAGGTCCTCCCCGTTACATTTGACCTTGTGGCAATCTTGCTCTCTGGGTTTCAGCGTTCCATCAGTCCCATGGGAAGGAAATCAGTCTTACCTCTCAGCAAGAGCTTCTGGGAGGGCAGTAGCCAACATATTTAGTTTCTTCTTGAAGTGGCGGGAGGCACTGGTCACGGCCCTTTGGATGGAGGACCTACAGCCTCAATAATGTGTCGTCTAAGGGGATACAATCTCTAACTTCCTCCTCATTGTAACTATGATCTCTCTGCTGCATGCTGGAAAGGGGAATAAATGCATAGCTGTTAGTACTCAAAGGACCAAGGAGGGTCTGAACACTATTGAGGTCTGCAGCCCAGAGTCCAGTGATCATGCGTGCCAGAATTCTATGGTGCTTACCAGCATGGTTTCAAGTTGGCCGCATTTGAGCACCACTTAGTGGTCGGCAGGTAGCACTGCGTTCACTTGAACCCAACAGTCCTACACTTGCACAACCTGCAACCTTCGAGGGAAAAAAAGAAAATCGCGCTCATGACAACCAAACAATTTATAAGTGTATCAGAACAAAAGGCAAGCTCAACATACAGAGTATCACAGACACAAAGGAAGGAAGCATGTAACTGATGAGGGAGCAGCGAAGAAAGAGGATGGCGGCATCAACAAAAAGGAATACATACTGGGATATGGAATACTATTGGATCTTATTAATATTCTTTTCCCCATGCCTCTTGGGAAATGTAGTGTGTTGTTGATGAGGGCTGCTGTGTCATCTGCAGATAATAAAGTGAAGCAACAAAAAGCATAATCATCGCCCCCGGTCCAGACTCAAAATTCCAAATTGAGACACCACAGGGCATTTTGAAGTATGTTAAGTAGTGCTTTTGTAGTACCCTTTTGCATATGCTTACATGCCTGTGTGAATTAGCCCCAAATCAACTAAAATAGAAACAAAATGGGAATACTCAGGAAATATTCATATAGAATTAGTTTAACCAGAAAGCCTGTACAATCTTCGCACTTTTACAATTAGGGAATTGGGAGTTTTTAGGATGATTCACAAAGGCATGTAAAAGGTCTGTAAAACAGTACCTTGTAATATTCCAGCACTAATAAATGCTTTTATGAAGCAGCCCCATGTAGTCAATGGTCACTTCTATTCTATTATGACGGGTAGCTTGTTAAGATAGATATAGTTCTGTACACAAAGCTACTGGCAAGGGTTTGCACGGGCAGGATGTTTGCATAGAGAAGGCAGATATATAAGCGAACTAGGCAAGGGTGTCAGTGTCCCCATTCTGTTTGTGCTGGCACTTGAGAACCACTGACATGCATATTGAGAGCGCGAGGACAGGAGAGGGGTGTAAACATCCTTGGCAGGACACATGCTGCAGCCTGGTACGCAGATGACGCACTGCTATTTCTCAGAGACCCCGCCATGATTCTTCCTCATGTGATAACACTACTGTCATGTCCGACCTCAAAATTAACGGGGATAAGTCCCGTTTGTTTACCCTGAGGAGACTGGTCACCAGTGATTGTAGGCCCTAGACGGGGCCTCCTTGAGATGGGAACCAGATCCTTTAATTTCAAACACCTGGGGGTAAAAATATACCATTAGGACGACAAGCTGAAGGGGGGGGAAACCTAGACAGGTCCGTTCATAGCCTTAGGCAGTCAATTCCATTCTGGACCAGGATCCCACTGTGACCCTTGGGTAGACAAGATTCAAAACGATTACACTCCCCCCCTCAAGCTATTGTACTTTTTTATGGCATCCCTCCAGCACTTCCGGGAGATTTTTCTGAGATCTTTATCTGGATTGCTTTGGGGCCAAACGAGGACACACGTTTCTATGGATAAGGCTATGCACCCGTTAGATGCGGGGGACATGGGGATACCCAACTTAAGAGGCATGCTATCTGGCAGCCCGGACTGTGTGGATTGCGAGGTGGCTAGCAGTGGCCACAGATCTCGAAAGTATAGGCCTGGTAAATATCATCAGCAAAGCTGATCTGCTACAAGTAATATACAATCAAGGGAATTTAGGGACCAAATGCTCAAGAGCACTATGTACTGTCAGAGCTTGCTGGCGTAAATACAACGGTAGGAAGGGGACAACCGTTCCGTACTCTCAGTACCTCCCAATGTGGACCATGCCGAGCTAGTGAATGTGGCCAACACACACTCCACTCAATACTGGACATAAAATAAAATCAGCACAATTGGAGAATCATATGAAGACTGTATACTTATCACATTCAAGACCCTAACTGGCCATTACGATTTTCATTCCAGCCAATTCTTAACATACAACGCCATGGTTGATGCAAAAGGCTATATGGGAAAATGACACGACTCAACCCCCAAAATCTGAAGTACTATGCGCCCTGCTCGCACATGGGATACAGTGCAAAGCTGTGACAATGCATAAAACAATAGCACCAGCATTCTACTTACCTACTATTGCACTAAAAACAACCTGGGAACAGCAACTAGAGAAGGAAATCTAGACAAACAGTGGCCACGAGTCCTTGAATATACAAAAAAAGTGAATAGGAACCTGTACTTTAAGTACACTCAATTTAATTATCTGCACTATAATTACGTTCTCCCCGGCGCGCATAGCTAAAATATATCCTGGGGAAGTACTGGCTTACCCTAGATGTAGGGCCGATATCACGGATTTCTTTCACATGGTGTAGGATTGTCCAATTACTCGCCAATATTGGACTTCACTGGTAATCCTTTCACAAGACATCACGGGCAGACGCCTACACACTGATATGGCAGCTTGCCTGCTAGTTAAGTTAAGGAGACCAACAAAGACCAAAGCTGTGTCCAGCTCTATAGACCTAGCATTGCTCCCTGGTAAATGAACCATTGCGACGCAATGAAAAACCTCCACAGCCAGACATCTCAACTGGATTAGAGACTTACAAAAATGGACTGTGGCGGAGATAAATGAAGGTATTGACACTTTTACAGAGAAAAAGACGAATAGATGTGACTATCACACAGTGGGACACTATACTACTAGCGATGCAAGCCAAATGTGACAACATTTCCCCTTAGTGGACTAAGAAGATACATCTTTATTTAATGACATCACACCATCATGGGTTTCCCAGAATGGGGAGGGGTGCTGCCTGTACATGTAGTGTCCGTGATGGGGGCGAAATGGGTTTGGTAAATGAAATAGATAGGGTGGATGTTCACCCTTTCTATATGGTACTAATTAGAGTGCACAAGATGTGGTGTAGGAATATGGATTTATGGGGCAACCTGGTTATTGATACTGTACCGAAGTATATGGTGTTAGGTGTGCAGATTTGTTATGTATAATTTTAAGCTCCATTTCTGAAAAATATCACAGTGGCGATAATTTTGTTTACACTGTTTATCAGCAAAATGGCCTTATGTATTGGATATGCTGAAATGCATTCCTACATAAAAATAAAGAGCTATTTAAAAAAAGTTTCTTTTCAGCTATACAACCAATAATGCTACATACATACACACAGGATGCAATGTCCTTCATGGAGGAACTTACCACGCCAGTTCTGTAATTAACAAACAGCCTTGAAGAAGAGTTAAGTTTCCCTCACCAAACTGGTGCGAGACGCTGGACAGGATTCCATCATTTTCTAATAACAATCCTTGTTGCAAAAGAAAATGGTTGCCACTCCACTCACTGTTGCATAAAGGAAACACAGCTGGCAGCTTATAGCAGCTCTAAAAGTTCATTTATGGTATTTCTTACGATCATAGTCCACTTAGCTGGTTATTTAACTAGGTTGTCCATTCTGAGATATTTTGTTTAACGTTTATGGTCCTGAGCAGCCATTGGTTGAAGTGAGAAATGGTAGCGAGATCTGCTGAGATGGACTTTGGCAATATCATTGTGTATCCGATTGTCAAAAGGGGTTATAATAGGTAAGTTGTTGTTCGTTGGCCAGCAACATAGGCAGATCTCTCCAGCTATTCCATGCCTGTTCAGTTGGCGATGCATAGTTTAATGTTATGAACTGGTACAATATTGGGCAATGGTCAGGACACAGAGAAAGGTTGTCATATGTAAGTTTAAGAATGTCACACAGTGTAAGGGAATTATGCTGCCTGTACAAACTACAGTCGATTCCATGACTGCTGAGTGCTAAGGTATTAGTATTAGTGTGAGCCAAGAGGGTTATATGTTGTATTGTAATTGCATTATATAGCACTTACTGCCCTTGACAAGGCATTACAGCCTTTTATGCCAGGCAGCACGCTGCTCCTGCAACCAAGGTTAGCTTTTTTCTTTTATTGTTATTGTTGGGTATTGGGAGTAGTCTTATGCTCTTCAAGAAACCATTCCATTCATTTACTCCAGTTTCTATGTGGTAGAATAAATTCATAGTAGTTTGGCGTGATCTTTAGCAGGAAAGGGGGGGTGGGGGGGGGGGCGATGTCAATTCAAGCAATTGGTTGGCCAGTAGAGGCCAGAGTCAAATTTAAGGCTCTGGCCATAACGCACAGAGCTCTACATAACAGGGGCCCTAGGAAAATCAAGAGTCTAGTATCCCCCTACACCCCAAATAGGTACCAGAGATCAAGCTCGGAGGGACTCTTAAAACCAACAAAGGCCAGGAAGGAGAGGTGGGGAGGTAGATCTTTCTCCCACCTATCCCCCAAACTTAGGAATTCTCTACCATGAGAATTTCGGACACTGGACAAAGAATTGCAGTTCGCAAAGCAATTAAAACATAGCTGTTTAAGCAATACCTTTAAATGTCTGTTCCGACTTTAACTAACAACGTGTCTCTTAGCGCTGGGAAGCCCTCGGGCAGCCATGCGCTCTATAAATCTCAAATAATAATACTAAATGAGCAACAGAGGAGTAATGTAGTGCAAGCATCCTTTGCAGTTCCTGACATTGCCTGCTTTAAGAGCAAGGCTCAGGTTTGGTGACAGCATGGTGCCCCTTCTAAATGTTGATAGCAGTGCATTCATTAATGCATAATCATGAGCCCCCAGTTGCCCAAATGGAAGACAGCTATTCACAATGTCTCATCTAACACTGGAATGCACGCTCTGATGCCTATATACCTCCAATGTGAGGCGGGCATCTGTCCCCTCCAATCAGCTAGCATCTCCATTACAAAAATTCCAGTCTTCTTTCCCCTTATTACAAGAACTTCCCACTTTCCTTTTACAGACTCCTGCAGCCCCCGTCAGTAACGGCTCTCCCTGGGTATTCCACCAGAATGCCAACTGTAAAATATAATCAGGCAAAAATATCTAGGACCAAAATATTGTGAAGGCAAGTATATAGAGGTAAGTTAAGGATCACCACATTTAACTTCACGTCCATGCCCAGGTGATCTATATAGCTTCAAGGTATGTGGCTTTGGAGACAACACAGCAAGTCTACGACTACCTACATGCTCTCACTTTCACAACATTTTGGTTCTAGATATTTAGGCCTCCAATATTTCTGTCCACGATATGCCGACATAAGCCTCCCCTTGACCATGCACCCTTTATACAGCCCCTGCGCCTCATTCTCAACAGCTTTCTGCCTTCCATAAACAACTTTCCTGTAACTAGCCCAAAATCCATTTAAACATATGTCTCAACATTTTGAATCTCCGAAGAGGGTGAGACTGTGTGCTTTCGGAGGGTGCTTACATTTCAACCAATGGAGATGAAAACATGTTTGACAGTGAAAGAAGGTTTTCATGGTAGGTGATCCCACTGAAGTCTATGGGAAGCATTTTGTTTGTTTGGAGGGTGAAGCGGAGACCAGGGTGGGTGAGCTCCTCCAGATGTGGATGAGTTGAGGGGTAGGATCTAATAGGCCCCCTCACCCTAATAGTATTAGCATAACAACTCTGCCACCATCTGACATCATACCATGCTCTTTATGTACAAAGAATACCCCAGGCCAGCCAATGTGTTCCGCTAAGTGCTACTGATGATTCGACTAACAGTTACTGGACACAGATGTCGCCTACCTAATGAGATGTATGCCAGTTTTGTGGGCTTGGAGGAGTTCCGACCTCACCAGTTTTATACCCACCCATTTTTCTCCCTTCCAAGGCACAAAAGTATTAGGTCGCCTCCCTGCAGACGGGGTGAGGGGCAGATGAAACAGAAGGATATAGAAGAGGAAGCACATAGGTACTATGCATCATCAGGGTAGTGGGGGGAAACTTATTAAAGACGATCCAGATACTGGTAATGCTTCCTATTTTGCCTCTAGTGAACCCTCGTACTTCGGGCCTTGCTGTGACTCGTCTTGCATGCCCTGTCCGTTGGCAGAGAGCGCAGGATATGGGAACCTAAGCAGAGAGCACATGCTAGGCACCCGCAGAAACTGGAGCGCTGTGCGCGCTATTACATTGCTGCTGGGTGTCACAGTCAGAAGCACATGTGACCAGAGGCCATGTGGCAGAGAAATAGGATACCAGTCAGGTGGTCTGCCCCTGCAGTGAAGCACTGCTCGACAGCTAGCACGTAACCCGAATACCGGAGTTCAATGTGCAAGGATGAGAGGGACACAGAGTATTTCATCGCCTCCTGTTTTGTGTTTTTTTTTTTCTTTCGTTCCCATCTCTCTCTGCACAGACTCACTCTCTCTCTTTTCTCTCTCCCTATCATATGCCATCTGGTCTCTATTTCCCATCCTTTTATCGCTCACATATCAGAGGTCTTCTGCTCGGTCCTTTCCTAATCACAGGCCTAGTATTTATTTCTACTGCTTCCCAAGCCTTGAGGATTTGATTTCCCTTAAAGCCTTAGCCTTTGATGTTAGGATCGGATCTGGATGTCAGAAGAGAGTTCATTGCTCATGCCCCTCCATTGAATCCCTCATCATATACGTCAGTCTCTCTGGCCATTCAGTTCTCCGCATTTCCCTCTGCAGGGATCACCTCTAGAAGCCATAGCACCATTCAGTATCCATGGCCATTAAAGCATTACCATAAGACAACATCCTGCAAGCTTTGCTTTTATCCCAGTAGAGGTGTTTACATGCCAAACAGGCCCCAGTAACACACAAGAACCTTTCAGTCTTTTCATTTGAAGTCGGTCCCGCAGCTTTGGGCTCCTCTTTTTGTAGGTCTGTGGCCGACTATGGAAGAAGACGTCAAAGATTGGTTTTGAATATCGGTTACCTCACGTTCTGCTGACATCCCAGCTTGGGCGGTCGCAAGGGCAGTGTGGGAAGGGCTTTAGAGATAATGAAGTCAGCCAGATGTGTGGAGGCACCGTTGCCAGTCTATTCATATAGAAGTATCCAATGAGGAACCTGTAGTTCACAGCCCCCACCCACCAGGTTTTTCATTTTTGGCTTGGGGACACTCTACTGCATTAACATTGGCCCCAAGACAAGAAAGGTCAGATATCGAGCCTCTGTGTATGCAGTCCTCCACACTCGGCGTTGCTGTAAGCATGGCACATTGATGCAAAGGGACGCTTCACAGGAAAAAGGCATATCGTTTTGAAACCGAAGCAGCTTGTTCCCATAGACAGTGGGTCAAGCCGAACTCCTGTCCTTCACTTTTTCGGTTTCATTGACCAGCAAATGATCCTGATGGCTGCCCATCTCTTTCCAATCTCCCTTGGTTCCCCTTAATGTTCCCAGGCCATCTGGTATGTGTAGGTGGCCACCTGTGGAGCATTCGAATACACCGCCACCTATACATACACCACAACCTACACGATTACCCTTCTACTACACATATGCGATAAGCCAACTACCAACATTCTTCACACATACCATTGGTGACAACCTATATAACCACAGTACCCTTATATGACCTTCTACACCCTTTGCCTACATCACCTACTTCACTGCCTGCACCCTACATCATCGCACTGCACCACTTTCTACATATTACCATCACCACACTACAGCACAATCTAAATCACAATCTACAACTCGTACACCACCACTTATACTACAATCTGCAACAACTAAATCCTACACCAACACCTTGTACCTCTGTACCATTCACAACCACATATATTCCAACTGCACTACCCTCTCCATAGTGCATACTATACCACCTATAAATCCTACACCAACACCTTGTACCTCTGTACAAATTCACAACCACATATATTCCAACTGCACTACCCTCTCCATAGTGCATACTATACCACCTATATCTTACACCTCACCCTAACATAAAAACCTTACATCACTACCACATAGAGCTTGACCCTCCTATACTATTCATCACCAAGACGGTTCCTCGTCTACCCCATTCACTGGCTGCGCAATGCATATTTTACCTCCCACACAGCCAAGTCATAAACCCTACACCATCAACATGAAAGCTGCCTAAACCCTACATCACCTCTGCCACCTACCCTTACAAAGTAATTAACACTTTATACTATGCATATTAATTTTGCACATACAGGACCACCATTAAACATACACCACATATACCACTAAATACACCTACAATATACTCAGCAATTAATTTAAAATATCCAAAAATGCATTTTTTTGTTTACATTTTCCGATTACCTATATTTCCATGGTGTTTGAAAAGAAAGCTGTACATGACAAGTTTCCTTTAATTTCTATATGCATTTATGTATTGATGGTTAAAAGGTGGCCAAGAGATCAGTGCCTCTAATATGAGTGCTAGGAAACTGCGGCCATCACCGAGCCCTTCTCCTCGACCAACATAACCAATTTATTTGACCTAGATTTGCCAAAGTGGAATGTGCATCAGGCTGCATCCAATATAGTCGGCCCAACTTATGGGTCTAGGCGGGCATTGTATGCTTTGCTTATTAAAAAAAAAAAAAAATGAAGAGGTCCTGTGAGTACTAGTGCACAGGAAAAGATGGTCCTTTAGATATCTTTTTCTCTCATTCATAGATCTCTTATAGTGGAGATGCAGACGTCTTCCTGCTAGTTTTTTGATCTTGAGTCCACCAAGCAGTGAAACTATCACAGTAGTCGATTCCAGGCCCTAGCCCACAACCTTTTGCAGGAATAAAGTGCCCGTCTGTCTCTGTATGGAGGCTTGTGCTGCTTACAGTACTCTACCAGATCGGAGTTGGAGAGTGTTGGCTCTCTTTACCGCTCCCGCATCCTCATTTAAACCTCTCTCTTTCAAAGCACTCCACTGCTTTACTCGTAGTGATTGAGGGAAGGCCATAAACTAAACCGTATCCAGCACGGCACCAATGAAAGGAAGTCCATGCGAAGGAGTAAGGTGTAACTTCAGCATGTTGATAGTGAACCCCAGTGATGTGTGGAGGTTCGCGGTCATCTGAAAGTGGTCTATGATTGACTATGGCGATCCTGCTTTCAACAGCCAATCGACAAAGTAGGGACAAACTGGCATCCCCAACATTTGGAGATGTGCTGTGACCAATACTATCACTTCTGTGAACATCCAAGGGGCACTGGTTAGACCGAAGGAGAGTACAGCAAACAGAAAATGCTCCTGGTCTACCTTGAACCACAAGTAGCGTCTGTGGGACTGCAGGACAGGTACATGAGGAACAAGTTGCTTACCTTCGGTAACGATCTTTCTGGTAGATATCTATCTAGTTGCAGATTAATCACATTCTGAATATTCCCTAGGTGTCAGACTGGATTGGGGAACTTTTCAGCAGTACCTCTGTGCGCTCTTAGGTGGGGCCTTGTGGCTCCACACCGCCGCCTTTCCGCTCCGAAAATTACTGTGGAGCCAATATAGGCGCCACTCCAGCACGCAGACATTAGTGGCTTTTAAGAGCGACTCCGCACCCGCAGATGTAGATCCCCAAAAGCAAATTGATGTGACCAGCATGCAGATTCCTAGACTTGGGAACTTATTATTGGAAAGAGTACAATCAGAGAACGCAAAGAATGGGAGGGTCGGTAGGGAATCTATGGCTAGATTGAGTCTCTACCAGAAAGAGCGTACTGAAGGTAAATCACTTGTTCCGATACAGACTTCTAGCCGTAGACTCCTTCCCTTTTGAATAGATACCAATGAGGTACCTTGTTTGTCTGTGACTGGACTGAAACCAAAAAGTCCTGCAGCACCAAGTGGGTAAAATGACCATCTCAGCAAACGTGACTGTTCAGACAATCATGCTTGTATGTCAAAGGTTAAGGACAGGGCCTCAGGGGTAGGGAATTCCCATCTCCCAACGCCCGAGACATCTAGATTTCTTACAAGGGCAAGAGGTTTTCATTTCTATTTTGTCCAAAGGACAAGTAGACAGTCTTACGGTAATCCGATACACAGCTGTTCAACCCTGTTGGTCACAGGCAGTTAATAAGTAGCTCGAGCAGTTTATTGGCAGTGAAAGGGTCAATGCAAAAGCAGGGGCCTGCACTTTAATTTCCCCAGAGCAGAAGAACAACATAATGGAGCTGAGCTCAAAGTTGCAGCTACGTATAAAACATCCACAGCACTGTCAGGTAAGAATCTTTTTGCTTTCGCCCGAGGCTCTTGTGTGGCTTCCAGGCCCTCCCCTGGTCCTCTCATTTTTCTTCGCACGAGACGAACATGGAGCTTCTGCAGCTCCAGAACACTCACATCACTGGAATGCAAGACGCTGCCTTATCGGTCTCTTGGCTCCTGCTCTGACTTGAACCTTGTGACCCCCTGCCTTTTATTCTGTGCTTCACCCTTGGGCCTCAATCGGCCCCAAGATCCCTCCTCACCCTCGCCTCCGGGGGCCTACAGTAAAGCGCCATGCTTTCCCTTCTCATGCAGCTCCTGCACAACCCTCCTTTGCACTTTGACTTTCCTGTACATCTTATTTTTCACCCGGTGCCTGTACTTGCTAACCCCACACCCCTCTGCTGCCCCCTCTGACGGCCCTGACCCGCTCCCCTTGGCCTCATACCTTACATCATCCAGGGCTTACATTAAAGCTCATTAGTTTCCCCATGGGGAATTCGTGCAATCCTTAGGCCCACCCTCATCTTTGTCCTTGCACTGGGCCTCTTGTCTCACTTTGTGCCTGCAGCAGGGGCATCTGAACAGGTCCTGTAGCAGCTACAGCAGCTGTGGAGTTCTTGATGAGACTCTTCCTTCTGCAGGTCCAGACAAAGGTTCATAATTGACGTGAAAGGGTGGATGGATATATACATGGATGAATGAGTGAAAGGATGAATGTAAGGATGGATGAGTGAAAGAATGGATGGATGAGTGCAACGGTGAATGAATGGATGGGGTGAAAGTGGATGGATGAGTGAAAGGATGGATGGTTGAATGAAAGGGTGGATTGATGGATGAGAGAAAGAGGGGATGAATGGATGGTGGAGTAGGTGGATGGATGGGTGGATAGATTGATGGGTGGGTGGAAGGATGGATAGATTGATGGGTGGAAAGTTGAGTGAAACGGTGGATGGAGGGATGAGTGAAAGGGTGGATGGATATTAGTGAAATGGTTGGAGGGATGGGGTGAAAGTGCAGGGGTGTGGAATTTAATAAAATATCTACTTGTCCATGGGACAGGTAGCTTCATAAATCTACTTGTCCTGTAACAAAATCCACTTGTCCCTTTGATGCATGTAGTGCACCGTCAAATAATGGCGAACTCATTATAGAAGAGCTCGGATAATAGCCTCTCTGGTTATGTCAGGCTCATAGTATAGAAGGATTTGAATACTAGTGATTTCCTTATTTTGCCTCTTTTCTGCAGATCTACCCATTCATCCCTTCATTCACCCACTGATATCTAGCATTTCACCTTTACATTGTTATCCATTCATTCTTTCATCAGCCTTTTCCATTCTGTTTGTCCATCCATCCATCCATCCATCGGCCCATCCATATCCAAACCTACCCATCCATCTCCTAACATATCCATCCATCTCAGCCATCCGTCCATCCTTTCGCTCACCCATCCTTCCGCTCATCCATCAATTTACCCTTTCACTCATCCGCCCTTCCGCTCATCCATCAATTTGCCCTTCCGCTCATCCATCCTTTTGCTTACTAATCCATCCACCCTGCAACCCATCTATCTTTTCACCCTTTCCTTCATCAACACATCCATTGTCCATCCACCATCCCCGTCACTCATCCATCCTGTCACTCATTCATCCATCTAGCAAGCCACACTTACACTCACTCATCTGTCCACCCTTTCACCCACACATCCATCCTTTCACTCACTCACCCTTACACGTTAATTATGGGCATTTGTCTGCCGAGCTGCAGACAGAAGAGGCCCATCAAGAGCTCCACCCTAGCTGTAGCTGCTAAAGCGAGGGGTTCACGATGCCCCAGGCCAAACCTTTCCTTCCTGCTCCAAATCTATCATTCAAACTCATCCATCCCTCCTTCCTTCCTTCCACTCATTCATACATACATCCATCCATGGATGAGTGACGGGGATGTTCTATAGAGCACTGTGACGGGGGGTTTCTGGTCACTTCTCAATCTGTTAATCCACCGCCTCCCTTTTTGGAAACTCCAGGGACACCTTCCATTTAATGAAAACAATGGTATGATGCATTCTTAATGTACCTTAGTGCGAATTGTGCCTTGCGGTTCACACCAGAAAGAACAAAATGTTTATTGCTTCTTTCGCTTGGTTTCGAAGGTAGAGAGATTTTCTTGCACCTTCCTGAACTTGAAATTCCAGAAGGGGAGGAGCTAGATGCAGTTAAGAAGTTGAAGAGAAGATTTGACGCACAAGCTAGCCTGGCTTGCAGCACATGTTTAAGGCAGAACAAACGCAGAATGAAAACGTAGCTGCTTATGTAAGTATACTGCGAACACTGAGTCCGCAATGTAAATTTGACAATTTTACACACCAGTTGATCAGAGGCAAGCTCATTGGTCATTGCTATGACAAACACATTTAACAGAAACTACTCACTGTGGATAATCCTTCATGTTTAGGTGGCAAAAAGTATAGGATTGCTACAGTTTCTATGAAGGAACTAAATGACGTTTCAGCCCAAAAGAAATCTGTTGCAAGTGTGCAGAACAAAGCATCTGTGAAGAAAAACATGAGAATCAACAACTACATTTTTAAAATTATTTTTGTGTTTGTTTTAGGTGTGCTAATAACACACATGGGAGAGATGGCAAGGTTTGTCTTGCTAGGAATCTAATATGTTGAAATTGTTCTAAAGTAGGTCATTTTGCTAAGGTTTGATGGATGAGGACAGTCAAATTAATCCCATCCAACAAGTGGATAATAATTTTCAGGAAATTATTATGGTAGTGGCGGACGATACTATTGTTAGTGGAGATCTAAGGAAATGTATTGACCCATGTATCAATGTCCTAGTTGGTGGTAAAAGTCTACATCTATTAGTAGATTCTGGATCAAGAATTATGATGATTACTTTAGAACTGTCTAGAGACATGTTGGGGAGACAACATTTTGTGAATATACCTGAAAAAGGAAATATAACAGCAGATTTTGTATCCAGACTGCCTGTAAATGACCCTGAAGATTTAAATGAGGAGGATAAGGACATTTCTTATAGCAGCTATTGACGTTTTGAATTTGAAGGCTTGTTCTATAGCAGAGTGGAAGTGAGCCAGTGAAGGGGATCAAATACTGGTCAAAGTAAAAGAAATCATCAAGGAGGGGTGGCCCAAGGAAAGAAGTATTCATTCAGAGTTTAAACCTTTCAGTAAAATTGTTGCCAAATTATCCATTGAGCATAATGTTATGTTATAGTGAGAGGAGAAAAATGTATTCCTACTGCTTCTTTACGCCCTCGTTTGATGCGGTTTGCTCATGAGAATCTCTTAAAGGTCCACAATGACAAAAAGAAGAATAGAAGCCAATATTCGGATTCTTCTATGGACAGAGAAATAGATACAGCTGCTAGAGAGCCTGTTACTTGTAGTAATACTGAGAAAAGACTTACAGCAGTTGATCCTTCTTAGGAATCCATTCAGTTCCCAGACAAGCTGGGGTGAAAGTGGGAATTGACATTAATAGCCCATTCAATTTCTTACCTTAACATCAACATTATGCCAACGTTTTAATGATCCAGCAAATGGCCGGAAGTTCAATTTTTCTCAGCACCCACCGCTTGCAGTGCTGTAGTGTTTTTGAGAGATATCTTTTCTAGAGACAGTTTTCCTGAATATATGGTTTCCAACATTGGGGTCCAATTTTTTGGGTCACAGATGAAGACATTTCTGGCGGAACAAAGTGTTCGCGCCTGACGAGTTCACTTTATCACCCACAAACCAATTGGTTAGTGGAAAGAATAAACAGATTGTTGACTGATTGCATCAAATGGGTGGGGAAAAATGGATGCCCAATTGAGGAGGCCATCAGATCCATGCTGTGGTTCTACCGCATCACTCTTCACTCAGACACAAAAGTAGCCCCTTTTGAAATGTTAAGTGGATGAAAACCAACGCCCATCTTATTTCCATTCTGGATGTCCAAGTCTCTAGGTAAAGGGCTTGTAGACTAGGATGGAAAACGTATTTTCCATAAATGAATGTTAGGTTGCCATAAAACAAAAGAAAAAAAAAAAAGAAAAAAAAAAAAAGAAAAAAAAGAGTATACGACCAGAATGCATATCAAACAGTCTTTTCATGTGGTGGTGTGGTTTGTATCAAAAACATTTTGTAAAGAAAGGAGACACGTTATAGTGAACCAGTTCCAATTGAGAAAGTGTGTGGCACTGCTGTGATGGTTAATGGAGGACAATGGTAGAATGTGAGAAGAATTGTCAAGGCACCTTCAGAGGGGCAAGCACAGTTAGAATAGAAAGGGACATAGCAAGTTCATCTTTATCAGATGGTACATTGCGTATATCATGTCCAGGGAAATGTTTTCCTGGAAACTAAAATAGTTTAATCTGCAGTTCTGAGGCAAAGTACAGACCCCCCAGGATATTGCGGCATAGATTTGCAAATTGTGGCACAAAATTAGAGATTTTGCGGCACAAAATTTGAAATATTGCGGCATTTTATTTTATTCGTGATCATTCCTTTTCAGTCTTAAATCAATGGAAACGTATTCCACTTTCAAATAGGCAAGTTTAAAGTGTCTGAGAGTATTTGTTTGCTATGCCAAGTCCTCTAGTCCTGTAATGGCTGGCAGCAACATTTTTCTCATGTTGCTGGCAGCCAATCAGAGAACTTGCGGGACTCTGACTTCCGCAGGAGCAAGATGGCCCAAGGGAAATAAAGATCCCATGGCCAATCATAACTCTCTACTTTTAAATTGGCATGCCCACGAGAGTTTAAGACGCTCTTGCAATCCTAAATGCACCCCTGCTGGGTCCTGAAACAAGAAGAGAGGGGATGGGTTGGTGCCCAAAGCTGCTCCCCGCTTCCTGCCTACTCTCGCTCCAGAACAGGGTGCAGGCACCCCTACCCTGACCAGTGGCATCAACCCTTCCACTCTCCCGCCTCTGACCTGTCTTACAAGCCACACCTTGGTTTGCTGTAATTCGACTCTCTCCAGGCTGCTCAAGCATTTAAAACTGCGCAGTAAACAACAAGTTGCACACGTGATTATACTGACTGAACCCCCACATCCCCTCGCCCCCCCCACATCCCCTCACCCCCACCTACCACCACCCCCTCCTCCAGGGCACTAGTCCTAAAAAAAAAAAAAACAGAAGTGGGGGGACTAACCAAGTTAGGTAGTTTGCAGGTGACATCATGGCACGTGCCACCATAGCACATGAAGCCACGACGTGTTGCACTGCACGTGGGATCACAGGAAATGATCTTTCTGGAAGTGACATCAGATATCAAGACCTCACACATATGTTTACCAGGTATATCATGAGTACATTTAAGTGCATTATGAGATTTAACAAATTAGATTGTGCTTTGAGCAAAATCTGGGCCTCAACTAATAAAAAAAATTCAAAGCCTTGCCACAAAGAAATTGGCAACAAGGAGTAGCGTGGCAGTAAATCTCTACTGCTTAATTGGTTGCAAAGTCTGCATTTTAAAATATGTTATGGGGTTAAGGCATCTGCTACAGAGGTGCCCAGTAAATGTCAGAGAATAATGATAATGGTGAGAACTCTGGAGGTTAAAGCATTTGTTGGATAGATCTGCGTTTTGTGTAGTCCCAGATTTGCATCAAGGTAGTATAGAAGGTTAATGTGTCTCCTGCTAAGCACATCATGTAACATGCAGATGAGAGATTATTTAGCTAGGTATGCAAGTTACTGCTTTGTCAACAGAGATCCTTTTGTTAATTGCAGTTCAGAAATTATAATCCTTCTAATATAGCACAGTGAGCTGTGAAGGACATGCGACTCCTACACCTTATAACCCTCACCGACTCATGTAATACATCTTGTACATTGATTTACACTTACATGATTTATTATCAATGTCTAATGTGTATGTTATGTAAAGCGCTCTGACACCCTGCATTGGGATGAGTAGCGCTATAAAAGAAAATAGTACTATTTAAATTGTTATTTTTGTAAATACTTGGACAAACACATATGACATTCTTATAGTGCATGCACTTCTATACAAAGACTGAACAAAGTCAAAAGCATGCCTCTCTTAAGTACCTGTGAAGAGATAACAAGCTGTGTGCTTTTGTTTCCCCTCCATTGTATTTGCATTTAAGTGAGGTTCCAGCCCAAGTCCAGTCAGGATACTCAATCAAAAGGAGCCGCCTGATGGCCCCTTAACTTGGCCTTATTCTTCAACACAGCTGGCGGGGACAATAAAAAAGCCCCCCTTGCTGCCTGCACATTGTTGCAGAGAACTCAATGCAGGAATTACCCTGCACACGTGGCACGTGAAAGGGATTATTCCTGTTCTGAAAGCTTTCTGCCGCCAAGCCCTGATTTCGCAGGCACTTTTGTAAAAAGCGCAGCCTTTTTACAAAAGTGCCTATTTTGCGATTGGTTTGCAAATCACGAAATCCTGGAGGGTCTGAATTACCAATGATTTGGTTATGATAAATTATTGTTGAGGTAAAGTAGAATAGTAGCTTTATCTCTATGTTATATTTTAGTTGTTATTTTTAATGGTTAATGTTTAGTTTGTTTTTGCTGATAAAAAAAAGAGATATGCTGTTGTGATCTAATGGTCTCCCTTTGGCACGCTCTGTAGATTCTGCTGTGATAGTTTTAGGTTTGTGAGTGTTCCAAAGGTGTGCATTTGGTGGTTGATTGATTGCGGACATGTCCTGAGGTAGCTTAATGATATTCTGGAGTAAAGCCAATTTAATTACTGGAGTCTCCAGTAGGTTTTCCACAACAACTACTGGTCTTGACTTCGGAGGGGAGGGGGGGTGGTCTAGAGGTCAAGGCAATGTACTGCAATCTTCTACCCAAATTGGACTGAATGCGGGCTGTGGGTGCCAAAATGCATTTTGGGTACTGCCTTATTCAGGCTCAAGAGGCACAGCTGGTGCAGAGAACGGACACTCGGGGGTAACCCAACTGGAGACCCCTGTAGGTCCTTGGGCCCCGAAAGCATGACAGAGGAAACCAGAAAAGTGCCAAAGATGCGCAGAGTGGTTTCCCTAAAGTCCTCTATTTGGCCGATGTTGTCAGTGGCTCTGGAAATTCAGGGTGCATCAGGATCAGCTGTGGAATTGGCTCCTTGGTGGAACGGGAAACTGAATGGCGTTTTGACGCCCTCGACGACTTCCCTGATCTTCTCTGGAGATGATAGACTGGTAATGGGGACGTGTCCCGCTTGGCTTTCATGTGTTTCCTCTTTGACTTACATATAGACTTGCCTGTAGATTTCGACCACAACAAGGAACCTGACCGAGGAATAGCTTTGTGAGCAGAAACGTGTCCGCCGCACTCTTGAACTTCGACTGTGAGCCAGACTTGCACGGTTTCTTCCGGTGTTTCGCCATGTACAGCTTCGGGGAAAAAGAAACTGAAATCAAGGCGCAGCACCGGCTCTACAGTCACTTCTTGGGTGGAGCGAAGCGAATGCTCATTCCATGTGGGAACAATGTTGTTTTAAATCTCTCAATTCCGTCCGGCACCTGGGAATATTCTAAAAGGGGAGGAATCTCCGGTTGGAAGTATCTATCAGAATTGTAAGGATGCAAGAGAAACGATACTGGGAATAAACACAGGTTTTGACTGATGCAAATGTTTCTTCAGCTAAGTATCCAAGCCTGTAAGAAATCTGCTTGTTTTGTGATATGCCACTAACGTGTCAAGGAAGCTTTCATTGCTGCTGTCTTTGCTGTATCTGTTTTGCATGAGGGCAGCTAACAGAATTATTGTCAGAATTGTACCTGAACTGTACTGCCCACCCCCAAATTGCACCTGTTCTGTGTGTACAGGTGAAGCTCGAGTAAACATTTCACTATACAAATGTTAGAAATACTACCTTTGTCAATGCGTGTTTAAGTAAGACTGCCTAACAGCTGCTCACAGTTCGACACACTTAGAAAGGAGTTCAGCTTAAGAAACCAACAATAAGCACGGATGAGCGAAACGGCCTTAGGAATTTCTGTAGTCATTATGAAGATCAGTGGAATCAAAAACAAGTATTGGCGAAACCAATAGGTCTGGCCTAGTAAATCTAGTGCTATGGTTATATTTTTCTATTTTCATTGGAAACACATGCCACAAAAATAAAGAGAAATAAAAAAACATGTCACATGTAAGTGGCAACCATATGCTTTTAATACACACTAAATTTTTAAAAAACACATTTATTGATGTGGCCAATATCCTACTGATGCTTTTAAATAAAACACTTCGAATTATGCCATGCATTTTAATATAATTCGTGAAAGTAAAAAAAAAATCACCACCTAATCAAGCACTCAAAGTGAGGTCATTTAAACACATTGTAACAACAACTTTAAAAAGGAGAGGATGGATAAACCACAACTAAATGGGAACCCCAAGTGCAACCAGTCTATAAAATGAATATAAACTAAACATAAAATATAACACACTTTGAACGATATTTGTCACTGAAGAGAAAATAGAAAATACCTATTTTCAGGCTAATGTTTGTGCAGTCACTCAAAGTGACGGGAGCCAATGAGTAAAGTGGACTGTTCCATGCTGTAGTAAGTGGAAGCAAAATGTGAATGACATTTTAACACATCAATGGGTGAAGCTTGCTGACGAGAATCCCCGCTGTGTAAACATAGTATGTGAGCGCCTAATAGTAGCAGTTGGGAATGTTTGCTCACAGAGTAATTTGGTCAGGTTTTCAGGATATCTACAACTAATATGAAAGACATTTATTTATAGTGAATTTTGAAGGAGTTCATTCGCAAAGGTGTTAGTTTTTATAAAAATCAAAATGAATCATATTATGATAAACTGAAGTAAAAAAAATACATACCTTTTAACACTTTCTAGAAATGTAATTCTTTCAAAGTATGTAGGCCTCCTCCGATCTCTCTTTAATCTCAACATTATTCCCTTTCTCTGCTCACCTCACCCACTCTCTCATTCCATTGTGTTCTTTTTAATCTCCATCTATCCTTCAGGGCCCTCTTCATGGTTCCTTCTTAATATAGATTTTATTTCTCATCTTTAGTACTGGTTACTTTTAGCCCTCTATTTTTATTTCTTAAATTTGTTTATCAAACTTTTCGCTTTGGTTCATTGTAAGAGCCGGTCTCTATATTTAGATTCTATAAAGCAAGTTACTCCTCCTGTAGCAGAGTTGCACACTCTATAAAGTTCAAAATATACGAATATATAAATATTTGGTGGGTCTAGAGCACACAGGCCGAGCCAGGGACCACTGTACATGGACTTCTGCTGGCCATCAACCAGTTCCTGCAAAAGAGGCATGAGTCTGTACATCTCAATGAGACTTCAATCCATCTTTGATCATCTCTCTGCTGGTACCTCCTCCGCAGAGCTGCGGGGGCGAGCTGTGTGGCGCAGAAGAAGTGGCATCTGCCGAGCTGCCCACTCAGTCTCAGAACACGGACAGCCGCTTGGAAAGGCATTAGGGAGCCTGGGCAGCGCAAGGGCTACGGAAAGAGACCTAGAAAGGATGATCTTGCAATTAATCCTGAACTTGAACTTTGGAATTTATGGGTTACCTCTCCTCTAAACCTTACTAGATGTGACTGATCAGCATGGGAGCTTTCGCATCTAGTGTCCCCGAACATCCGATGAGGCAGGGAGAGAACCTGCAACACTTCAGCAAGGCTACTTGGGTCGAGGTTCAGCTAACATGCTCTTATCTGATATCATTAAGCTTAATACAAATTTCCAAAATTTGGTAGGCGACGTCTAAAGTTTCCTTCAGGCCAGCCACCTCGCACAGGAGTAGCATGGACCTTTGTTAACCTTTCTCGGACTGGTTTGTTAGGAATCCTTCTAACACCCTATTGGCCATTACAGCAACTCCATAATCCACCAGACTCCAAACAGATTGGGAGGAGGTGTATTTAAAAGCACATAAGAATTTCATTTGCAACTCTGCTCGGATTGCATCATAATTAGTGCAGAAATTCCATGTGATAACACAAGACACAACTGACATCCTCGTTAACACAATCAAATAACACTAGGCCTATAATATCAGCACTCTGTGCACCATCACCTCTGCAGATATTCCACACCATACACATCTCATAATAACGGTCTCCTGCAGCAACAAAGCAAAGCAACAAATACAGCATCAACCTTCACACAAAAGCTACATCATCTGTTCAGCAGGGTAGTATAACCACCACTAAAATACTCACCACCCCACAGATAAAATACAAGAAAGAGAAACATTAGCTTTACAGACAGTAACCCAGGAAGCGTCAACAGCTTAGAACAAAAAGCACAAAAAACAGAACTCATTCAGCCCATCATACATCAAGGCCTAACATATGGAAACAAGCATTGGCAAAATGCTAAAAGGTGTGACTCATAAATTAAAGTGCATCTTCAGTCATTTCTGGGCTTAGGCACTCAATAAATCATCACAGATCCATGTCACTCTTCCATCTACTCAGGGCCACTGGTATGATGAGATTCTGTGGCCGCATCATTTTCCTCATAATTATGGATCGTTGAGATCTGCCACATGATCCAGCATCTGCTGCATAAATTGCAGATTTTAACAAAAATATAATTTCTAGCTCAAACCGAATAAAAGTTCTCAAAAACATGGCAATATCTGTCCCTGCGCAGTGGAAAGCCCTTCTCAAAGGTTGACTGGTCATCTTTCAATTGCTTATTGCTCACTTTGGATGTTAAACTGGTAATAAGGTGAAATATTTTCCCAGACTATGTTACCTTGAATAAAAAAGTCAAACTACTGAAGTAATACCATCACAAAATGTGCCGCATTATACAGCATAATCTGTCTTTGTGCTGCATAATTTAGGCAACACTGCTGCATAATTTGGTCACTGCTTGCGGCATAATTCCAGTAGCCCTGTTTACACTCATGCATCCATTCATCTACCCATTGACTTATTGTTGCATCCACCCACTTACACAACCACAATAAAAACAAACTCAACAGCATAAGCAAGAACAGTAGAAAAAAAGGAAACGTGCTGCTGCCTGAACATGGCAGGCCTGAAATAACAAATAATATCAAACATAGCAGCGGGTGGCTATCCTTCAAAGCTACTGTATATAGTGTATTATTATTTCAAAGGTACATCATGGCCATCACATTTAAAACAAACATGTTAGCCGTCTAGGAATGGTAAAACAATGATACACCATAGACAATACCATTACTTGATAAATCACTTGGTTTAGAGGCAATGGTTACATTGGATACATCACACTGAAAATGAAATGAGCAGTAAGTAAGTGTACGTTAGCACTGTCTGGGGAGCTGTAGTGTGCTTCAAATGAAAATTAAAAAAAGGAAATAAATGAAAAGGACCTATAAATGGCTTCAAATGAAAATAAAAAAGAGAAGGAAATAAATGAAAAGGACCTATAAATGGAGAAAGTGCTAAACTGAAGAACTGGCCTACCAGCTTTGGAACTGAAGCACACTCATTTTCAGGCAAATATGCACGTTTCAGACAAATGCCGTCACTCATAGGGAAAATGGCTAAAGTGAGATGACCCATTGCTGTCATGGATAGAAACAGAGTGTAAATGACACTCATACAGACCAATGGCAGAAGAAGGCGGACACAGAGCCCCTCCATGTACGTTTAGGCTTCACCCATGAGGAGGTTCTGAACAAGGTGCACAATTGTTCGCAGTAGGTACTTGCCTACCCATATCTGGTTCACTGCCCACAAGAGCTTTGCTACTGGCAAAAGGCTCAGCACGTGGCAAAGGCTGTGTGACCTAATGGGGCTTGGGTGTCTGGAAGGAGTGGGCTCTCAATGAAGAGCTGTTCAAAGGGCGAAGACTGGGTGTAGCAGGGGCTTGCCCACTCGTGTCTGGCTGACTGCCCACGAGTCCGCTATTCACAAAGGTTTTTTGTACAGGGAAAAGGCTGTGCATAGGAGGAGCTTGGTTCACCTAAGGGGTCTTGTGTGTCCGACTATACTTTACATGATCCTACACCATGAAATACTTGCTTTCATGTCTGAAATGCTGTACTGGTTTATAGAGTCATTCTAACAGCAACATGTTGGATGATGTAATCAGTAATGTCATCAGTGATGCCATCAATGATGTCATTGAACATGTCGTAAGTGGTGTAATATGTGAGGTCATAAGCAGTGCATGGCGGTGGCACAAGTTATAGTTAGCTCAGTAGACTAACTGAAGAATGACTGTTTGTTCTAAAACAAGTTGTTATATTATTACAAGGCATATCCATAACGTCACTTTAACCTTTGTTTTTTCCAGTAAATTTCTAATATTTTTAACGTAAGCTAAAATCTTTGTATATTCCATAATTTTAATGTCCCTTTAACCTTAGTTTTTTTCCAAGAATTAAGATAAGGTGAGATCTTATTACCTTACCTCACCTCACTATAGCATCACTTTAACCTTTTGTTTTTTTTCCAATGAATTTCTGTTTTTTTTTTTTTTTTTTAATCACATTTACCCCAGCCCCTGGTCGAGCATACCTTTTGACCATGTTGTGGATGGCTGTCTAAAATTCCTATGGGAAATTGCATGGGGTAAAAACATGTTTTTGTGACTCCCCTTTTTCTCACGCCCCTGCTTGATGGATCAGACCGAAACTTTCCAGGAAGGAGCTGAGGTGCATAAACTTTGTTTTTGGAAAGTTCAGTGAAAATTTGATAAAACACCAAAGTAATTATCTTAAATAAAAAAAAAAAGCTCTTCCCATTGGAACTATAACTACACAGTGACGATCAGCACTGTGTGTGTGTGTGTGTGTGTGTGTGTGTGTGTGTGTATGTGTGTGTGTGTATGTATGTATGTATGTGCGTCTGTATGCGTGCAATTTTCAGATTACAGTATCCTTACAGACAACTAGATTTCCGAATCCTATCAAGAATTTACAGTGCACATCATGTACCCCTTAGGAGTTGTCAAAGGGCATATTCACTATCAAAATCCTTGCCTATAAATGTAAAATCATCAAAATATGTCTCTGCAGGCTTTAACTCAATAACCCAACCTTAACTGTTTTCTGGCTTTAACACGTGTATCATAATAAATAACTGAGTCCTACCATCTTTCTTATAACTTTTCATACAATAAGAAATAAAGTATTCCCTGCTGTACATTATAAGGATATTGCAAGTCACCGAGGAGTTCCATAACCACATAGATGAACAAAGTCGAAGGCTGAGTTCCTTTATAAAGTTATGGAACTCCAAGGTGACTTACAATATGCATGGCACAGGGTACTTTATCCCATATAATACATGGTCACACAATCAGCTTTCCCACAAACCACTTAAACCCTTGGTGAATCACTTTCATATGAAAAGAGAGCATGTTTGTAAACATGAACAACAGCAATAGAACCTCTAGTGAAAAATTAAAAACCTGTTAGATATTTGTTGCAAAAAGATATTAGAAACAGTTCTATACAAGTCATTTTTTTTTTTTTTTTTTAAAGCTCCAGTCACTCAGAACGTGTAGAAACATGCAGGAATATTCTAACTTTTATATTTTCTAAGGAACACAACATATAATCACATGCTTTGATAGTCACTGTAAACTAGAAAAACAGAGCAAAATAAAGAAAAGCAATATTTTATTTTCATTCTTCAAAACAGCTGCTCCATGACCTGACCTGCCTTTCACCTTGGGTACTGGTTACGGGTAGCAGACATTGTGATGTCAGAACTGGACTGCAATAACCTACTGTAGTGGAGTTCTTTATAATCCCCGACTAGGTGCGTCACAAGTAGCCAATTAGAAACAAATTAGAAACAGGCATTTATACAGGGATTGCAGAAACCCATGCATTATAAACAGATCAAACCTACAACATCTGAAAGGACTTTTCTCTATGACCCAATCAGACATAACTTTCCTTGTTGGCTTGTCACCTTAACCAACTCAGGTCTACTGTAGTGAGCATAAGCTTTCAATTTAACAAAATACCTTTCTGCACGCTTTAATACAGAGAAAAAAAATCCACCGTTAAATGCCCATTACCATATGCTTTTCATAATAAATATGTTAGACCTACTGCCTTTATTGCACTTTTCATAATAAACAGATCATGACTATGGCATTGATGACTGGCTTGCTACAATAACCAACACAGTTCTGTCATATTGAGCATCAGCTTTCCCGCAAGGTAAAAAGTACAAAATAAGTACTTGTTTTCAGTAGAAGCGCACGTGTTTTGTACAATCAAATGCTGTAGTCAAGAAACCAACATATGGGCTGAACCAAAGACCCTCCTTCAGTAGTATTTCTGAAAGCTCTTTTTCTGTCGAGCACATAATGTCGGACAACAATGGCACTGTCAAGCAAGACCTAAAAACAATGCAGTAGACAGAGAAATTAAGTTATTTCCATCACGCAAGATAAAAGTACGCACACTCCATACGCTTATAATCCTATGCACAATACCTCCAACTCATCATTATGTGACCCTGTGCTTTACAAAACTATGTACAAACCATTTCCGACGTCGCTCACTCAAATCATTCGGAAGATAGCTTACAAAACTATGTACAAGAAGCAGTATATGACTTCACACCCTTATTTTGTTCACAATAACGATAAAACCACATTCAGTAATATATACATTTTCTATCATGGCCGAGCACTATCCTCTTTGGTTCAAGTCACATACTAGTATGATCAAAGAACAAGTCACTTTCCTGGTGGTAAAGCTCTTTCTGATAGAGACTATCTACCTGCAGATTACTCACCTTTTTAAATATTCCCCAGGCGTCAGATTGGATCCGGAAACTCTTCCATAGTACCTCTGTGCGCCAGAAGATGGTGCTGTGTGGCTCCGCACTAATGCGTTTCTGCTCTGAAATAACGAGGAGGATGGGAGGGTTGATAAGGAATCTGCAGCTAGATAGTCTCTCTACCAGAAAGAGCGTTACTGAAGGTAAGCAACTTGTTCCTCTCAGAGACTCCTAGCCGCAGATTCTTCACCTTTTGAATAAATACTAAAGCAGTACCTTATTTGAGGTGGGCGGTGAATGAACTAAAACCTTAAAGTTGAGCGTGGCCGGCCTCCTGAGGTTGTAGGCGACATGCTGTGTATTCACTTGAAAAGGAAGTATTAATAAACAGAATTGATCTGTAAAATCAGAAGGTCCTACAGAACCCAGCAGGCAAAGAGCCCTTCTCGGGGACTAGTCTGTCAATACAATAGTGGTTAGTAATCATATGGGGGTGGGGGGCAAAGGGGGTGTGGATACCCACATAGCTGCCTGGCAGAAATGTAGGACAGGGACTCCGCGTGCTAATGCCATTGTAGCAGCATTGGCACTGGTGGAATGGGCTTGCAGTCCTTTTGGAGGCTGTTTCTTTATCAATGCTTAGAAGATCTTAATGCAGAACAGTATCCTGTGTGAGATGGTACGCTTCTGCACCACTGTGCCTTTTTGCTTCAGCGAACTGCTCAAAGAGCTGATAGGCCACCAGTCGTCTTTCGGATGATTGATGTAGTAGCTGAGCGCACTCTTGGGTTCCAAGCAATGAAGTCTCTCCTCCTCCTTAGAGGAGTTAGAGCATAGAATGCCAGCAGGGTGATGGTTTGACCAACATGGAACGGCATCACCACTTTTGGCAGAAAGAACGCCCTAATTTGCAGCACCAGCTTATCAGGGAAGAAGGTGGTGTATGAACACAAAGGGCTTGAAGCTCACTCATACGCTGTATTTTGTGATAGCAACTAGGAACATAATTTTGATGGTGAGGAGCTGCAGGAAACAGCTTTGGAGTGGTGCTAATGGAGTACACATTAAATAAGTGAGGATGAGATTGAAGTCTCCTTGGGGCATCACAAAAGGGGAAGGGGGAAACAGATGCTGCATCCCTTTCAAAAACCTCATCACAACCGGTGATTTAAATAATGAATGCTGATTAGGCAATCGCAAAATGACTAAAAGGGCCGAAAGATAACTTAACATTGCCCAAAGCAAGACCTTGACGGGCGAGGGATATCCGACAATCAGGCCTTGGGGGTCAGTTTGGCATGGGCCTCACCACACCCCAAACGTGTCCTAGCGACAGGCGTACGCAGCCGTACAGGTATGTGAAAATAAGAGTCCTGCAAGTCCAACTCCACCAACCAGTCTCCAGGGTGGAGGGAAGACAACACCTGTGGGATGGTGAGCATTCTTAAATTCTCCTTCCGGCGCAGATCTAGAATAGGGCAAAGAGCTCTGTCTTTCTTGGGCACCAGAAAATTGTAGCAATAACAACCATGGCCTACTTCTGTTGCGGGCACCTTCTCAATAGCCCCTTTGGCCAAATTGGCTTGCAGTTCCTGCTGCAAAATGGAAAGATGGTCTCCGTCAGTCGCTGGGTAAACTGGGGAAAGTGCATGGGGAAGAAAGGATGTGTAAGGCATAACCTTTACGGACAATCTGCAGGACCAACCTGTCCAACTTGATCGCTTGCCACCCCGGATAGAATCAGTAGATTTTGTCCCTCCCTGAGTGGCTATGGCCTTGCAAGGGCACACAAATGAGGTTTGGCAGGTGGGTCTCCTCGGTGTGGGGTGGGTGCGGGCTTGAGGGAGGAGAGGACTGAGCAACACACTTACCTTCGCTGCGGAGGCAGTGGGCACCTCAGCCTCTCCCACAAAACTGCTGGGGTACCAACTGGGGTGGGATATGCTGGCGGTATGGGATGCCTCGGCCAAAGCCATGAAAGGAATGGTAGAATTGTTGTGGCTGGTGAGGCTGGGCAGAGACCCAGAGAGTGAGCGGTAGCCCTACTCTCCCTGATGCGTTCAAAGGCAGAGTCAGCCTTGTCTCTAAATAGGCGAGTCCCATCGAACAGCATGTCCATAAGGGAGGACTGGACATCACCCGAGAACCCAGTCGACAGCAGCCATGCATTGTGGCGAATGGCAAATTTTGTTCCTATAGTTCGCCCAACGGAGTCAGTGGCTTCCAAGCCAGAACAAATTGTGAAGTTGGCTGCTTCACAACCATCTTGAGTTGACTGAGAAAGGACAGGCCGAAGGTCTTTCAGTACACCAGGGAGGATTTGAGCCACCAAGACACAAATGGCATGAATGTAACTGCTCAACAAACAGGAGGCACTAATCAGTCGCAGGGCCAAACTGGCTGATGAGGAGGCATTTTCCGAATGTTTACACTCGCTTCGACTCCCTGTTGGAGGAATGGGTGGGGAAAGTGTTGGGGTTGGACTGGCTGGTGGGGCCTGCAAAACGAGGGTTTCTGGAGAAACTTGCTGCGACCCAGAGCCGGGCGATGGCACCAGGCGATTTGTCTGTTAACTGGTGGGCCAGTATTTGGCTTGGCTTTTGCCGCTCTGAGGATATCTGCCAGGGCCTCAATGAACTGGAGGAGGGGCTCAGAAGTAGTCTGGCCTGGTTGTAGAATCTCAATCAACACGTTTATTTTCACCTCCATGATGGGGAGCTTGAAGTCAGGGTCTTCACCTGCCCTATGAATATCCATAGCGTAGGAGGTAGGGTCTTCCATGGCGGTGCCAGGTGAAGAGAAAAGAGCTGTGTCTCAGGAGGTATCTAGCCCACTAGCCTCCTGCAAATCCTCATACCAATTGTCCTCGGCATAGGGCTGAGATCACTCATCACCTTGGTTATAGCAGTTATCAGTCATGCCGAAGAGGGAATGCAATCAATGTTGCCTGCCATGTGGAAGTTAGACTGCAGGAACCTGCGCCTCATTCGGATTTGGGCGCGCCTTTGGTCAATGTCAGACAGACGTTGAATAGGTGTCAGAGGACAATCGGAACGACCTCCTCCGGAGGCTAGCATCGGCGTCAACGTACCTGGGCCTGATGTGGGTTTGGGCACTGGGGAGCTGTCGGAACTGGAGTCAAGGGCAGACGTGGCCCCAGATGGCACCGAGGGAGAACCTGTCGGCGGAAATCCTGGTGGAATACTTCGGCACTGTGGGGCCCAAAGCACACCAGAGGGAGTCGGGAGAGATCCGATCTGAAGGCCCCAGAAACTTAGGTTGTGCCAGAACTAGCTGTGGACCCGGCTCCGAAGTCAAGAGCGGAAGCAAGACGGTTGGCACCGCCCCTGCCCATAGTCAGGTAAGTGAGAATGGCACAACGGAGCGAGAAACAGCTTCTACTTCTTGTGTTTTGTATGCTTCCCGCAGGACGTAGAACGCAATGAAGACCAGCCTCTAGAGGGGCTGCATCGGCTCTGGGAGCGGGACCGCTCGGAACCGTCCTGTGCTTGTTGACATAGTTTCAACTTGCGTTCCCTGGTGGCTTTCGGGTACAACGATGTGCGGTCGGTTGCATGTCCAGGCCGGACTTCAGACACCACAGGCATACAGCGGTGGCTCCTCCGCTAAGATTCGCCCCACTGCTTTTGAGCAGTGAAAAAGGAAAAATAAAGTGCTAAAGGTTCTTTTTATTTTTCCTCGCTTACTTCCTAGAGCAGAGCTGTGGGCAGGACCTCCATTCCCACAAGTTGACACAGATGCAGGAATAAGGAGGAGGAGGAGTGGTGGCACTGCTTTAAGTGTGCATGACGGTTTGGCCAGTCGTCAAAGGCCGGCCGAACCGTCATGTGCATTTAGATCTCTCCACCTGAGCTGTGCTTTACAGCCGGGTGGAGAACAAGCAGAGGGTCGTAGGGCCTTAGTGAGCACCTAACTATGGCACTCACACCAATCACGGTGCTGCTTTATGCTGGGTAACACCTGCATGACAGCAGTGTCTGGATTGGCATAGGGGACTCTGGGGCATGCCGGGAGTCGAGGAGAAGAGGCCAGAAGAGCACAGACGCTGCAGAATGTGGGTAAACATTTTTTGTAATTCTTTTCCCCCCACGCTGCCCCTTCCGTGCTGCCCCTCATGTTGCCTCCTCCGTGCTGCCCTCCCCGCGCTACATCACCACTTAAATGCCACAGCAGCCGCCACTGCAGGCATACATGGCTAGGATCCGTCACAGACATCTGCTTGTGGCAGTCCTTACAGGGTTTTAAGCCCATCATTTTACGGGGGGTCACATGTCTTGCACACTGGAAAACGTTTGAGAGGGGAAAAAAAAATCGAGTTGTCTGAGAGACAAGAGACAAGAAGAAGCTCAGAATCCATGCCTGGTATCACAGAAAGAATGGAACTGGCATCAGTGCGCTGGACTGGCGCCTACATAAGCCCCCTACGTCACTTTCGGAGCAGAATGGCGTCAGTGCAGTGCCACATGGCACCGCCTCCCACCATGCAGAAGTACTATGGAGAAGTTTCCCGATCCAGTCTGATGCTTGGAGAATACTCAAAAAGGTGAGTAATCTACAGCTAGACGTCTCTATCAGAAATAACACTGACATTGCACACCAGAGAGAGTCAGTCAAAGGATCATTCTCAAACCTGAGCATCCAAGCAAGTAATGGGAAACCTGTAAGGGTCTCTACGTTTTGTAATGCTATCTATTCAATGCCCCTTTACTGACAAAACCTACAGTAGGATTTTCTTACAGGGTCCCATAAGTTGGAAACAATATCTAATTAGGTCCTGCCCGCAATCAAAGACCAGGCAACATATACCACCCACCAGGTTTACCAATGCTCCCTGAATCCTCACTTGGCCTGTCATGTCCTGCAAGTTCCTAGAGCGCAGGCAGGCCCTCCTTACAGTGAATTCATGCCTCCCCACAACCCCTCCCAGTATTATTTACCTCGGTTCCTGTGCCCCCTACTATGATCTTGAGGCTTCTCCTTATCCACAGGCATGCATTTCCAGCTTGGCTGTAAGGAACACCTCCCACTTGCAGGCTATTCTAGGGCCCAGTTAGGAAACACCTCTTGCATCAGATTCCAGTCTGCAAATCTTTGACCGCGGCAGACTGGCTCTTCTTGTACCAGGAAAGGTCTTATAGCCCCCAGCAACCATCTTCCCCCTTCCTCTAGTCAGCTCAGTTAAGCTGTTTTTTTTTTGCCTCCGAAGACTACTTCACAGCTTCAGGCAGGCGGTCTGTCTACTTAAGGGGGGCCTCTTTTAGCCCTGGGCTGGTAATTAATCGTGTTTCAGCCAGCACCACCGCAGTGTCAGCATGATCTTACTAGAAACCAGCAGGCGTTAACTTTGTGGCTGGCAGACCTTTGCATCCATGGTTGTTGGCAAACTCGGGGGGGGGGGGGGCATGGCAGTCACACGTTTTAGAACTTGTGGTAGGAGTGTAGGACAATAGGTAAATATATCAAAGACTTCAATATATATCTGTGGTCCGTCTCAACTGCGGTGGAGAGAGAGGAGGAGGACACACACACACACACACACACACACACACACACACACGTTAAGACATATGTTTTATAACCCACTGGGGCAAAAGGTTATCTTCACAGCCTTCTCATTACACTGACACCCTCAGCACTCCTATGCAGAACACACATACACATATTCCATAGTTGCATCTGCAGTGAATGCATCGCTCCCTGCCAACAAAAAGCAACTGCTATATATAAAAAAAGCACATGTACCTTGCTATTGGTTTAAAGAATGGTAACTTCGCGGACAAAGGCGATTTTAGCTTTACTCACCCGCCTACCTTTGTATTCATATGGTACAGTCGGGTCCCTGTGCCCTTCCATTTCTGATGTTTTGCAGCAAATTTAAGATGATCCTAGACTTTTTTGCTGCTCAAATGGGTGTAATTTCTGATATTTATATATTTTCGTCATCTTCGTTGCTTAATTTTGCTTGCTAGAAAGTGTCACTCATAGTCCTTGAATGTCACTCAATTACACTGAAATTAAACGTCACACAAACAATCTGGAACCTTGGCAGCTAAGCATATGAAGACCGACTGTGCGTTTGACATTTCATTCAGATTTGCGGCTGAATGACCAAAAAGACTGGATTCGGGAGACATGCCTTAAGAGTATTCTAACGAAACCGAGCGTAACTGAGCTTACTTTTCAAAATGTCTACATGAAAAAGTTGAGCACTGAAGCACTGTGTGGAGTCCACATCTAAAACACTGAGTAACAGACGAAAGTAGACGAATCTGAAACATTGAAAAACCAAAGGAAACGCGACGACTTGAAACATTGTGTAACAGAAGATATTTATCGCATCTAAAAAACTGTACACAACTAGAAATATTTTGACAATCTGGAACATTGTGAAACAAGGGAAGTTGCGCTAAGGTAAAGCAGTCAGCAACAGACCACATTAACATCAAGCAATCGGAGAAACGGAGACCTTCCAAAATATTATACGACAAAAATGACTGTACCCAGTAAAGTTCTGAGCAAGAAAATAAACTGAGCCAATCTGAAACTTTGCACAACAGTATAAATGGTGCCAGTGTTAAAATGTGTGCAGCAGGAAAGGCTGTCCAACATATTCAAATGCTTTGGTACAAACCACACAAGCTGGCAGGTCTTGCTAATTTCAAGCAATATTGCCCACCCATTACAATGACAGCCATTGAAGGGCAAATGCTACCTCTTGAGAGAAATCCTGACAGATGGAAGGAAGCTCTGGCCACTACTAATGAGTGACTGGCCCCTGGCAAGACCCAATTTGCATTGGGGCATACCCGTTTTAAATGTGGGTCTACTCCTTGTACTGCACACTCCTAAAACCAAATTGGTATTATGTGGACACTGGTGACAGGGCACTGGCCGTATTAGGCTAACCTTGGGTCTGCCCAAGAGAAGACCTCTGTACAATACCCCCACTGTTCAGGGAAGGCATTTCTACGCAGCAGTTCTGGGGTCCCCAAAGTGGCTAGGATAAGGCCTCTGATAAAATAGTCCTCTATGCCATTTTTAGGTCTTGCCTGCTACACATCGCATGCACGGTGTGTTGCAAGACATATTATGGGCTTATCAAGCACATACACAGGCTTGGAGACCGCCCATTGCTTACTACTTGTTGGCTCTCCAGTCACTAAATTTTCCTGCTTCTTAGTCGTGTTTCAGCTTGCCAATCTGGTCTTTGTCCCTCCCATGGAGCATTGTCTTTTCACCATCACTTTCGATTGGTAGGCCTCTACAGTTTCTTTTCTCCATGAGAATGCATGTTTTTTCAGCTGTCTTTGTGTACTTCTCTTTGCCCCCCCTTCATGTGCTCACCTTCGTGTACTACCCACCATAGCTTTGTTGCCCCCACCCTGTTCCACAATGCTCTCGCACCCCATCCTTCTACCCCCTGCCCTTCATGTTACATCCGCTCCACCCGTGACCTCCCTTTTCGCCCGTTGCTTTCCCCTCACTGCGTACTCCTCACTCGGTCCCTGCTCACCTGTGTGCTTCTCTCCCCACTTCACACTAATCTCTTGCCCATTGCTTCTCTTCCACTTACAAGTGCTGTCTGTGTTGCTTCCGACCCTTACCATTGCTTCCATCTTCTCGTGTGTCACTTCCACCCCCGTTGCTTCTCAACACCCTTTCTTTTAAAAAGAAAGAAATGCTCTTGATCCGATCTAATCAGGTGACTAAACAGAAAATAAAGCACCTACGCCATTTTGTAGGTGTGCACATTCATGATGTGCCCACCTACAATTTGATCCAGGGCCAGGTTAAAGTTTTTTTATTCTTCAGCCATAACTAAAAACCATTGGCAAAGTCAATAGGTTCTAAAGGCGAGACCTGTTGGCTTTGCCAATGCTGCTTTTTGCTGATCCTAGCAGAGAGGGATAACTTTGTGCAAGTCTTCTTAACTCAGACATCACAACCTATAGTAAATATGTGGCATACGGAATGGAATTAGGACCATTTCGTCCTTCTGAAACACTGTTAAAAAGTAAAGTGTGCCCAACTGCAATACTGTGCAACTAAGCTAAGAAATTTTTCTCATCTGCAATATTGTGCGAGGTGAGAGATTAGGCAATACAATAATGTTGATAATAGCAAAATGCTTCAAAGAATTAAGTGCCATAAACAGTAATTCCCCAAGAACACGGTTCTTTACTTAAAAGTCATCTACCAGTGGGCAAGGAAAGCATGCTCGCAGAGTATGGTTTTCTTCAGAAAGAAAAATACTCTACTGAAATTATGCCATCAAGGAAAATTCCAAGATGATGTTCCGGGGATAACTATGCTCCAGTATGGCAAAAGAGATTACAGAAAAAAATTGACAGGAAAAACAGTGTACTGAGAACACTGTACCAGATAAAAATATGACTATAACAGAACACTAGAACAGCAAGAACAATGTACTGAGAGAATACCAATGCCCCAGCATCACAAGACTAATGACTCAGAAAGCAACGAACCGAGAATACTGTGTGCAACAATATCGCATTAATGTAACGTACCAGTAAAAATTAAGCATGAAGAATACGGCATTAATGGAAAAATAGTATTACATATTTGGTCAGTAGTTTGGACTATATGCGAGCATTCCTCCCATCATCTTTATGCTTTTGTTGTAACAACCTAAATGGACAAGTGTATGCCCAGACAAGGATCCCTTGCTCTCTGTACTACAGGTTATATTTAGGCCTTCTTAGTTGGAGGACTTGTATAGTTGCAGCATCATGTATTCTTTGTAGTTTGGCAATTTGTATTCTAGTGAGTCCGCTGTACAGTCTGTTTTCATAATTCGGTCAAGATATTCTTGATTTGGGATTGAAGAGAGGATGGAGCCTATAATCACGCCTAGTTTTTCACTTCAGTTCATATGGTAGGTGACTGAAGCATTTCCTGGGGCCTAGAGAATAAGGAGTTATGATTCGGGCATGATCCATAGGTCAATATTTGTGTTTTTTCAGGAGTTGTGTTTGAGATGATTTCATTACAAGAGGCTACCATTATGCAATAAACTTTTATTGCTGCCCCAACATATAGCCCTTTAAATAATACCAGGAGTAGTGTTTGAGAGGATTCTCTAGCACCCATTGTTCCAAAGCCAATAGGCATTTACTCAGTCTGACAGTATTGACTTAAGAGGGCTGTTCAGGTTTTAACATGATCCAAGAGTCATCAGCGTAGTTGTAGCATATGAGCCTGCAAGAATTCTCAGTCAAGAAGAGGGACTAGGTAAATGTTCAACAGTAAACAAGCAATAGCGGAGCCCTCAGTAACATCTATTGAACGGATGGAACCAGATGAATTGGATGGCGACAGTGAGGCAAATCGGGGCCAGTCCCTTAGGGAAGATTTTATCCTGTCAAGGACCATACTCTGTATCCAAGTCTCATGTGCCTTTGACCAAGTGGTTGGTAATCAAACAAGTCAAATGCAGATGACTGGTCAAGTAGCACAAGTGCAGCAACTACTTTGATGCTTAAGGTGTCCTTGAGGTTGTCCCAAATTAAAATTAGTGCTTCTTCCAGGCCTGAATACATTCTTCTGCCTGACAGTAAACTGTTTTTGCGATGAAGTTAATATCTTGGAGACGGCTGCCTTTTCAATGACTTTACCTCTGGACAGTCGATTGGCACTTGTTCTATAATTAGCAGGGTTTACCTTGTCTGGAAGCCATTTCATTAGAATAGGCTTTATATAGGATGTCTTTAGTTCACTTCGGAATTCGCCAATTGATAGGAATGAAGTTATGATCTCTCTAGTAAGTATAGCAGAAGTGTACTCAAGTAGGATTATTTTGAAAATGTTTGGTAGTCTAGTGCCTGCCTGGCCACCAAGTCATGTTTGTGACTTTAATTAAGTTGTTTATTTTTGTACACAAGGGGGATGGGAGCACACTGCTTAACCTCCCAGCACAGTTCACCCCTTAGCATTATGGTAAATGCACTTCACTTTAAACGCTTACTTGAGTTTTTGCTGAAGTGTTTCACCAAAGTTGTTGGTGCAGGTTAGTGCTGTGAAACTCTAGACACGCGTTTCTGGATATTATCCTTCATCGGTAGAGATGTGTCAGTAAGCTGAATGAGCACAATAGGGGGGGGGAGCTCAAGGTAGCCTAATTTGGCTAGGGAATATCTTAAAGGAAGTTTGTTGGTTTTGAGAACAAGTAAGCTTCCAGGTTAGCAGCATTCTCCATGTACGATGTGTTGTGCGCAGTGGGTCCTCTTGTTCTTTTTGTTGGATGTTCTGTAAATTCTATATTGCCTCTGTTATTAAGGTTGAGTGTTTTTCTTCAGTCACTTTGGGGGATCTGGGTAATTTTTGTTGTAGACCCAAGCTGAGCAAGCCAGTTCTTTATTTTAGGTCACATGCATAATGTTTTCATAGAAACTCCTATGTCAAAAGTCTGTTAGTCTATGGTTGAATTATTTCTGCAACATTACTGGGCAAGTGTTTGGAAAGGTTGAGAGCAATTACTGGAATGAGTAGGTCGAATTTCTTCCAGGTTCTAAAAGCGATGGTTACATTAGAATCTGTTGAAGGTGAAGTGTGGCTGTCACAAGGATGTTGAGGTGGAAATGAGATGACCTGTCTTTTTGGGGTGAATACAGCATCATAAGCGTAGCCGCCTGAATGACTTGTGACTGGAGACCAACTGATGGAAGCCTATTCTCCAACTCTGGAAAGAATGCAAGAGCTCTGACATAATGGTGATTTGTCTAACCAGGTGCTCTGATCCTGTAGTGTATACTCGTATCCGATTCATAGTACTGTAAGCTATTAAGACCACTAGGGCGTTTGCAAAATGCAGCATTGTGTGGGAAAGGTCAACAGGTTAGGAGAAGTGAGACTGCGAAGACAATCGATTTGCATTCCAAAAATACGAAGTCGTTGATGCTTGATAAAGGCAGAGTTTTTTTGTGGACCACTCCTCATCCTCCACTAGTCTTCCTACGAGGTTGATATCTGAAGATGGTTCGATATTCATTGGGTATTTTTTCATGTACTATAAGGAAACTGGGAAGGGGTGACACTGTAAAATGTGCAGAATAGTCTGGGAGAAGGACAGAAATTGAGGAGAGGGGAATTTAAAGAGCGCATTTAGACAGAGGCGTGAAAGAGGTAGCGATTGGAAGAGCAAATGAACGAATGAGGAAAAGAAGGGGAGGGGGGAGAACGAGAGTGAGGACGATTGTTCTGAAGTGAGTTCTTGGCATCATAAATATGCATCTGTTCTTTTTATCTGATATCTCAACTGGATATATGGTTTTCCTTGTGTGCAGTAACCACATATCAGTAACATAATGCACACTATTATCTGTTATTTATGTGCACCTGTTGTGCCGCAGGTCAGTTAACAAGGAGTACTGAGTGAGCAAAAGAAAACATTATGGCCTTGCATTGACAAAGCCCATTGATAAGGCTGACTCACTGTTTTAAGAGTAGGAATGTTAATGCATTGGTTGCGGAAAGGGTAAACAGCAAATAATTATGGTGATAAGACTTTCCCCTACTAGCATGAAGATTTTCACAGTTTTCAGGTGTAACTACCAATTAAGAAAATTGGAATAGCAGCATGAAGAGCAAGTCACCTGGGTGTAGCAGTTTAAAGCAGGGGAAAAGTTCAATACACAGAAAAAGCATTGAACAAAAAAAAAGTAAAGAACTCTAATGTGGTGTGGAAGCTCTCATTTAATCCCGGGTTACAACCAAAGGCATTCTACTCAGCTCTACATGGAGTGAAGGTAAACAGATTAGCCTTCAAATATCGGTCTATCAGCTGGCTGAGAACACCAAAAACACAAACTATACCACAAACAGCACGGGGAGGATCAGACAACCCACTGAATCAATAGATTTCACCACTAAAAACCACTTTGAGTAAACCATTTCCCCTGGGCATTCTTTGTGAGATTGTGGCACTGCTCTTGAACTGAACAATATGATGATTTACTTTGTTACAAGGTGTGGGTGGTGAACACCCAGCAAAATGCAGAATGAAGTGGCTTTGTGCTTGGTCTTTGGGCGTGTACAAGTGCCAAGGCTTATGATGGGTCTGGTGGCTCAGTGGACTAATTCGTCCACTGATTGGGCCTGTGTTCGACCTCATGGTCACAGGTTCAAATCCCGGCGGGTCCACTCAGTGTTTCATCCATCTGAGGTCGATAAAATGAGTACCATTGAGTTGGGTAACAATAAACATCTGATACTCAGCGCCAAGATGCCTGCGGGTGAACGTGCGCTTCAAATACACATGTTGTGTTATGATGTCAGCTTTTCTTTGAAATAAAGGTGGAGGGTGTGACTTTAGGTGCCTGTGGGGGATGCTGATGAGCTGGCTAAGGTCTTGTGCTGGATGGCAATGGAGAAGATTTTGGCTCCTGGGTCACCTGGGATGTTGGCCAATAAGTTGATCGTGTTGGCTAGTAGCAGGCTGAGACATGGCAGTGTAGTGGAAGTGGGGGAGGTTGCACAATGTGAAGGTGGTTGGTGCTGTCAAGTGGTCAGTTAGCTAACAGCAGGGCCACTAGAATACTACAATTCTTCAGCTTTCTGCATAATTATGGTTTTACCTCATATTCAATAATCATCTGCATAATTTACAGATAACACAAATTGTTTCTAGCTCAAACGGTTCAAAAATTACACAACAAACCACTACTACGCATTTTGCCAGGCAGTGGCAGGCCTTTTGTTGCGCAGAGGCAGGTACCATTCAGCTTATAGCTGCTATATTTAGGTTTTTAAACTGATATTGAGGTAAACCCTTTGTCATACAGTATTAACATGTGTAAAAAGGGCAAAGTAATGACGTAATACTGTTTCAAAATGTAACTCTCTACTGCATAGTTTGGCCTTTCTAATCACATCATTTAGCTGACCCTGCCACAAAAGTTGGTTCTCCCCTGCCGCATATTTCCAGTGTCCTGTATCACTAATCCAATCTGCCTTGTGCACAGCCCAGTATTTGTGCAGTCTAACAAAAGTTGTATGGCTTTGCAGAAGTTGGGTCCAAGTTAAAGATTGAGGAGTTCCAATGAAAGCGGACAAAAAGGCGAGGGTGGTAGAAAGTGCCGGATTAAACCCTGTGGATATCCCTAGGCTGTTGAAATTTCGAGGCTCCCTCACAAATTATCCTCTAATACGTTTTACATTTTACCAGCCAACAATTTTATTAAACAAATTTTATTGCACAAAACTAAACATTAACAATTATTATTAAATAAAAATAAAAATGTTAAAATGTTAGTAAACCAACAAAACTTTAAAAATTCACTTTCCTCAATTTGTTTGTGGTGAAATCTTTCAGGATATCTTGGAAGTTACTGGCAGCTGCCAGAAGATGAGCTTTTAAGAGACAAACTTATGTGAACCTAATGCAGTGTCCCTAGTTTATGTACTTTAAGTTGTTATGGGGTACATTACATTAATGCAGTATTTCCTCTATAGAGTCTTTAATGTAATTTCCTATCTTTTGGAAACAATTTAAGATAGCCTGACTGTAATTTTGTTTCAAGGTCAAAATCAATATTTTATTCTGCTGTTGCGGGGCCCCTAAAAGGAGTGGAGCCCATAGGCCGGTGCCTACTTTGCCTATTTGGTATTCCGGAACTGGTGGTAGATCTTCTGTTCCCTTCTGTATGTGTTGTACAGTTGGGCCCATGTCACGGATGATGGGTATAGGTCTCTTCGGTGAATATTCTACTGTTCGTGAATTTAACTTCATCTTTTGCTTTTATCATAGAAGCTTCAGACCTCACTGAAGCCTTCCACGTGACTGGACATAACAAAAACGAATACATCGTACTGAAGAGGATACGTAGGCAATATCACTTTGCTTTGGGTTGGTTTAAATGAAATCACATGACTCAATTAAAGTAAAACGGAATTGTTATTTTATTGACTTAAGAACAGAAGAAAAAAAATAAGCCGAGAGACAGCGCAAATTAGAATTAAAGTAAGGTGGTAGGAAAGTGCTAATAGAGTGAGGAAGACTTGACAGTGGGAGAATAGAGAAGTGGTGATCGAAGAATGGGGCAAATATCGAGAATGGAAATTTGGTAGCGGTGATGTGTGTGTGGGGCAAGGAAGGCAGGAGGATGTACAATAGGGGAATGGAGGAGGATGTACGATAGGGGGAGGGAGGAGGATGTACGATAGGGGGAGGTTGGAGAATGTAACAATGGAGGGGTGTGGTAGAGGCTTCCACCATGTATACCCAATACAAAATGGTGTATGGCAGCCTGAAATGGAGGACTATATATCCTTGGGCCACATCCTTTACCGGATGTAGCTCAAATCAAGCCCAGTCATCTAGACTGTGCCCGATTCCCCGAATCCCCCTGGGGGGCAGACCTCCCTTCGGTAGTCTGTCCCCTCAAAGCCCTATTGGAGAATGTGACAATGGAGGGGTGTGGCAGCCAAGGTCAGACTGAGACCGAAAATAAGCTCTAGCACCAAAATAAATTTGTCCCAGATTAGCAAATCATTTAGCTAAAAAAAGTGGCGCACATTTGCAAATTGGGCAGTTTTGAACTTTTAAAGACCGGATATATAGGAGGTGTTTTGCTAGATCTGTGCTTGCTGCAAGCAACGTTTGTCATAATATTAGGGAAACCTATAGTAAAAACCAGACCAACAAACCATTAAACAGACCCACGACCAGTCCAAAAACCTGGCCACACACTCATCTGTTAGACCAGCCCTTCTTACACTGCCAGATTGCCCTATAGGCCAGTCCGACCGTGATTGTAGCAGGAGACAGAGCAAGCAGCCTAAAATGGACAGAGGAAGGCCTTCATCTCGATCCGACAGCGGGAACCAGTGGTGCGATAGGGCACGAGGCGGCATGCTCTAATCGGAGAGCAAGTAGGCTGAGGCAGCCGACGTCTTTTTAGGTCTCGCCTGAGCCAGCGCGCATGCGTTGCTCTGGCGAGACTTTTAGTAAGCGGGTTTTGTAAGTGCAAACAGTGGCTTTTGCTGGGGACTAGCCTGCGTTCACGTGAGCGTGCACGCGCGATCAGGCGCCATATGGCTTCGCTCGCCATCTGGACGCTCGCGTGAACGCAAGCTGGTCGCCAGCAAAAGCCACTGTTTGCACTTACAAACCCGCGATACCTCACGGCCGCGCAGCCGTGTCAGTTTCACGGCCGCGCGGCCAATGCTTGTTGCTCGCGCTTCTTGTTCTGACTGTACATAGTGTTGAGCTGCATGCCTCTGCTTTGAGATGCAACAACAATACAGGTTTCCTAATCCGAGTCGGCAAGAAGGTCATAATCGTGGCTTTACTATATAAAACTCAAAAATAAATAATAAATAACTATGGAGAGGGTTTAGGTAGCAGACCCTCCTAGTTTTGCAAGTCACCCTCTCGCTGCCTGAACATCTAGTTTCATGCCGCTGACGGGACTCCCTGATCATTTCTTCAGCTCCATATATCGTGTGAGCAAGGGGGGTTGTAGACTAACAGTTGTCTGTCTGTTCGCCACGGTACGCTAAATCACGTCGCCAATGTTACCCTCGATGAATTGAACCCTTCATCCACACCAGAGCTCCTCACCCCATGACCAGTAGGAGAGGAAGTCCACAGACTCTTCTTGGAGTTTAGACTCTCCATCACACAGTTTGTTGCATTCAGTTCTTTGACTTTTGCATGCATTCTGTAAAGAAAGTATCCTTGTTGCTACATTTCCCTACATTGGCAACGCCGATGGGGCAGGCTTTAACGTGATAGAGTGTTCAGGCGTGCAACACACGTAAACAGCATTTCTGAATGCCTGTATTAACATGTTTTGGCATATTAAAGGCAGACCTATTGAATTTGCCCATGCTTGCTTTTCGGCCGGCACATTCACCATGCCACTGCGAATTTAGTGCCATGCGAACTTTAAATCTCAGCAGAGAGTGGATGACAGATGCATTAAAGGGAGCGGTGTGTCACCGCCTCTGTGCAGGTGGCTATCTGGTATGTGCTCGGTGGCGAGTTACCATGTTGTTCTCAACCTCAGAGACGCTGGCAGCTGGCCCCAATTGGAGGCTCTTGTAAACTACTGGCTACTTGCTGATGCATGTGTGTTTTTTAGGTCTCGGCCTGCGCTTGCGCTGGTCTGGCCGAGAGTTTTAGTAAGCGGGTTTTGGAAGTGCAAACACTGGCTTTCGGCTGGCGACCAGCTTGAGTTCACGATGGCGTGCACGCGCAGCTGCCATCTGTTGTTTCCTATCTCTTCCTCATTTCCTCGTCATGGCTCATTAACTCTCTGGACTCTGATGTTTCAATCGCAGCAGCAGCTCACATTACCAACTGAGGGCCCTGGACTACAGTCACATGAAAAACAACATCGATTAGCATTGAAATGCAAGCTTTTTTTGTCTAGTTAGAAATATTGCTTCGGTGGGTTGATTTCACCTTATATCGCTATTTGTTTTATATTGGGAGTCACAGCCTAATTACCAGTATTTTTGTCTCACAGTTTTTTTTTTTTTTAATATTTATTCGCACAAAGCTATATTTAAGGTTACTTTTTCCGCGTCACTTCTTCACTCTATTTAAACTCCACACCCCCACTCTTATTGTCTCTCTCCTTCTCTCTCTCTCCCCTCTCTAATTCTCTCTCTACTTAATTAACTCTCCCCTCTCTCTCTTTTTTAGCCTTTCATTCTCACCCCTTTATCTGTTTCTCTTTCAAACTCCTTCATTCACTCCCTCTCCCCTTCTTTCTCTCCCTCTATCCCGCTCCACTCTTTATTCTATGTACACCCTTTCTCTCTCTCTCTTTCTCTCTCACCACCCTCTCTAATTGGGCATTATATCTTCACTCTCTCACTCAGCGCAACCACAGCATCACTCAGCAGCACCACAGCACCACCACAGCACCACCACAGCACCACCACAGCACCACCACAGCATCACTCAGCACCACCACAGCATCACTCAGCACCACCACAGCATCACTCAGCACCACACAGCATCACCACACAGCACCACCACACAGCACCACCACACAGCACCACCACACAGCACCACCACACAGCACCACCACACAGCACCACCACACAGCACCACAGCATCACTCTGCACCACCACAGCATCACTCTGCACCACCACAGCATCACTCTGCACCACCACAGCATCACTCTGCACCACCACAGCATCACTCTGCACCACCACAGCATCACTCTGCACCACCACAGCATCACTCTGCACCACCACACAGCAGCACCACCACACAGCAGCAGCACCACCACACAGCAGCAGCACCACCACACAGCAGCAGCACCACCACCACACAGCAGCAGCACCACCACCACACAGCAGCAGCACCACCACCACACAGCAGCAGCACCACCACACAGCAGCAGCACCACCACACAGCAGCAGCACCACCACACAGCAGCAGCACCACCACACAGCAGCAGCACCACCACCACACAGCAGCAGCACCACCACCACACAGCAGCAGCACCACCACCACACAGCAGCAGCACCACCACCACACAGCAGCAGCACCACCACACAGCAGCAGCACCACCACACAGCAGCAGCACCACCACCACCACACAGCACCACCACCACCACACAGCACCACCACCACACAGCACCACCACCACACAGCACCACCACCACACAGCACCACCACAGCACCACCACCACACAGCACCACCACAGCATCACTCAGCACCACCACAGCACCACCACAGCACCACCACAGCACCACCACAGCATCACTCAGCACCACCACAGCATCACTCAGCACCACCACACCACCACCACACCACCACTCAGCACCACCACAGCACCACTCAGCACCACCACAGCATCACTCAGCACCACCACAGCACCACCTCAGCATCACTAAGCACCACCTCAACACCACTCAGCACCACCACAGCATCACTAAGCACCACCTCAACATCACTCAACACCACCTCAGCATCACTAAGCACCACCTCAACATTAGAATAGGCAGGAAGAAGTTGCCAACATTGCAACGACAAAATAAACGAACAAGACCTTCCTTATGTTTATTCTTTTTTAATTGGGTCATTCAGTTGTACATAATGTCGTCTTAGTTATATATAAAGTAACAAAAATGCTTATAAGTCTTTTTTATTATAACTTTTCAACATGCTGCACAGCAGCCACAATGCTCTTAAAAACATTGGCAAAACCAATAGCTCTGCCTAAACACTTATAAGGCCCAAAGGCGAGACCTATTGGCTAATAGGTCTCGCCTTTGGGACCGTATATGTGTTTAACCAGGTGTCAGTTATGCAGCACAATTGTTGCATGGCTAAACACTTATAAGGTCCCAAAGGCGAGACCTATTGGCTATGCCAATGCTTGTCTTCTGTTGCCTATGAAGAGCGCCTTTGAGATAAGCCTGGGCGTTAATGTTTGAATAGTGCAGGGCTTGGGTGTTGGCAGAATAGTGGAAGATTTCTTTGGCATGCGGAAAATCCACTTCATGCCTTACCCTGAGAAGATAACACTGCAGGCTGCAGCATCGAGTCCCTTTTACATGTTATTCACTGTTATACTTGTTTGAGGTCCCGCCTGAGGACAGCTTCAGCTGTATGTTGTTGAAAGGTCTGTTTTGTACAATCCCAACACATACTTGCGCCAGTACACCCTAGGGTAACAGTGCATTCTACAAGTCTCTATAACATTAACATAACATACTTGGGTCAACCTATTAATAGTATTTATTTATTTGCATAAGTTAATGAAAACCATTGCATTACAGTATAGTATAGTGTAGTGTAGTATAGGGTCAACCTATTGCTTATCATTGGTTGACTTGCTAGTCAGTCACTTTTTGCTTGCTTGTTATTTGATAACTTCCCTACCTCATCTTGTGTTTGTCCCTCCCCTGTGCATTGCTTCTTTACCATTTTCTGATTGGAGGACTTTATCTTAAAAAATGGCTGCCGCGCGGCTCGCACAACTCTAGTTTCTCATCATTCACACTTTTTTTGTAAGTAGCGCAGCAGGCCTCCTCGACTGATGAGAGCATTGCGTCACAGTACACTTTCACACAAACTTAAATATGTACGGACGCCGCGCTGTAGCTATCAGCACAGCGCCCTCTTTAATATTAACAACATGGGCGCCGCGCTTTATGTTGCAGCACAGCGCCCGCCTTTCATTCCTCCTGCAACAATGTCACTCTCAACTGTGTGTTTCTGTTTTAAGTATGCGGCATATCAAAAGTGTGTCTATTCAGCTCCTGCTCATTTGCTTCCTATCTTTAGCCTGCTTCAAAGGATTTTATGTTCGTTGGCGGATCCCTGAGGCGGTTGCACAGTTTGATGCACCTTTAATTTGATGCACGGTCCGTGCGCCTGTTTGTGCGGGATAATGGCGGTGAGCCAAATTGCTTAGTTTACCCGTGTTAGTGATGGGACAGATCCAGGGTGAATACGGTGCAACCGTAATGTCCGCAGTGTAAGCACTACTCGTACCACCTCTACTTTTCACTGCTTCTTCTCCATCCCCTTTCCTTCCTATCTCTTTACATAGGTTAAACAATCAGTCCACTGCAAACAAAAAACATAACTAAGAACATTATCACTTGCAACGCCAATAGCTCTAGCTTTCACTAATGCGAGACCTATTGCATTGCAAATGCTTGTTTTCATTTGTGCACTAGAAAGAATAAAGCCCTCTCAGCGGATTCACACTAATAAGTGGTCGCTCGGCATTGCAGATCCTCAGGGCAGTCACCGTGCAGGCTCAGGTCTGCTGTTTTTTAACCTTATGTACAGATGGATCAGATTGTCCCCTATTGTTTACTTCTCGCATCCCACTGCAGGAAATCCAAGGCATCAACACGTAGAATAGTTTATCGGATGGCAATCGTAGATTGTAAGAAATTACACATTTCATTTTAATCAATATTCTTTTCAATTTGTTTTGTTAATACAATCAGCAAAATACAAGAAACTGCTGTATTACAATAAACCAGAATGTGAGAAATTTCACTATATACAAATACAAAGTAGTAGCCCATTCCCAGCGTTCAAATAACCTGGTGTAATCCCTGTGTGGGAACAGTACAACATTACATCCCAAAATTCATTAACAAAGCAACTGCCAACCAGAACAACACTATTCCAGAACTTGCACAAATTCTTAATGTATTGCCTCACACCATACCAAGATATTACCAACACCCCAATACAACAGCAAAGCAGCAGCTAACGATGAAAGCATTAACAGGCAATATCCTAGTAAATCCAGAAATACCTCTCTGTATGTTGGCTAAATCCTGATGTATGGCTGATTTATTGAGAAATTACAACTTGCCACAAATCCACTAGCGCGCTTACTCATTAGCAAAGTTAACAATATTCTGCACCACCAATATACCAGCAATTTATTTGATTTAGTTTGTTTAGCGTCACAACATGCAGCAGCCTTGCACAGTTCAGTGAGGTTTGCACCATAAGGCGGCTGATTCTTAATTAACATACCAATGTATTTGGTGTAAGTGGATTACAAGTAAGTGTGGCTATGTTTGGTGTATCTTTTGTGCAGTATGAGGGTAAGTGTTGGGCTAGATGCATCATAGTAACTGTACTGGGTGAGAGTTGCCAGGCGGTGCGTTTTTATAAGTCAACCATTTGCATCCCAGGTATCTTAGTGTATGAGCATCGCAACATACTAGTAGGTCAATAACATTCGAGAGCAACATCATAAAATCCCATCACCAATCACATCAGTGACGTCCGTGTATTAATTCTCACTGTGGCTAAACTGAGTTTAATAAATCTAGAAGTACCAACATGCGAAGGCAAAAGGGAAAACCGACACCAGCACCCCAATTGTAATATCAGAATTGGCTGGCAAAAGGTCACACTGTCTGTAATTTTTGTGTGCAAGCTCCCAGTATGCCCGTTTTAGTCTAGTGTGTCAATGCTATATTGTAGTATACAATCAACATCTAGGTATCCCAGCTACAGACCAACAGGTTAGTGATTTCCAAGTGCTAAATCCCAGTTTACCAGTAGCATTCAATGCAACATTCAGATACAACAGTGATGGTCAACTATTCCGGTCCTCCGCCCAGGCAATATCCCAGTACACTTTCAATACCCTAATGCAACATTTACGTATCCCAAAATGTCCAGTATGTCAGCGACTCCTGTGAGCAATACCCCATGTACTATCAGTCACAAACTCCAAGAGCTCAGTATATTATTGATCTCCCAAGCCAACATTCGAGAACAGTAGCAATACACCAGTGCAAAATACTAGCAACCCAATGAGCCCAGGATGTCAGTGACCACCAAGTGCAAGATCACCGTGCACCATCAGCTGCAAAATGCAAGAGCCCAGAAAATCATTAATCTTACAGGACAAAATTCCACAAAACCTGCAATACCGCAATGCATAACAGTAGTACACCACTGAGCTCAGTATGTCATCGACCTACCCGTGCAAGTAATTTACAGGGCAGCATCTAAGTTTGGCAGATATAATACAGTAAAACATCTAAGTGTCTCAGGGTTGGCCTAGTATGTCAGCAATCAACCAGTGAAATTATAACAGAAATACCCCCAAAACAATGCCCAAGAATCTCAGAGATCACACAAGCATCAACCCACTGTAATGTCCAAGTATCTCGGTGATGTCCCAGGTTACAGCAGTCTTTCAGTATACATCCAATACCTCAATACACTATCTAGGTATCCTAGCAACAGCCAAGCTTTTCAAAATGCTCCAATGCAGCATCAAAGTATAGAAGGAATGCCCCCAGGAAATATCCATGCAGGTCAGTGGTACTCTAGGAGGCAAGTAACTACCCCGTGAAATGGCGAGGTGTACCACGAACAACTCCTGCACTATCAGACAAACAATTATGTTATAAACCGCCCTGTACGTTATACTAATATATCACTAATATCTTCAATGTAATAGTCAAGTACTGCAACGATCTCCCTATGCAATAAATGAGCGCAAGGTGCGGGGGAGGGAATATCATTATGTGAGAAATACATGAGTATATGAGCAACATTTGAACACTTTTCCAGCTTGTGAAAACTACCCTGCTGCACTAGTCCTATATGAGCAATATGTAAAAGTGCAATATCCAAATAAGTAAGTGTTATGTGATGTCAATGCATGAGCAAAGTCCCTGGATATTGCCACTGTAGAATCCCTGTAAGTGAGTCATTTAATAGATTGTTAGAATAGATCAGTAAAAGCAGCATCCAATAATGTATGCCAGATTGCAGTGTATGACCTATAGACAAATGGAGAATTTAAGTACAACAATTTCCAGTACATGAGCAACATCCTTCGGTTGGTGTCAATGTGAAGCCAAATCTGAAACCGTTCGACAGGAGACTGACATCTGCTAATCAAAGGAGGGGAGACTTGCAGCATAAACTCAATCCTAAATTCTGGTTGAACCCCATAAATGTACACTCTTCTAGTCTGCGAAGATAGAGCCGCGTTGCAGTAGAGGCAAGCATTTTTGAGTAGTGTTAGGTTCTCTAGGGCATGGAGCTGAAAAGAGGCAAAGTTGGGAGAAACACGGAGAAAGACTATTTATGGAAGTTTTATTGGATTTAGGAGCCTGCCTCCTAAATCCTGCCTGGAATATATATATATATATATATATATATATATATATATATATATATATATATATATATATAATACATGTATTTGCTTACGGAATTTTTAAATGCGATACATGTAGCCGTAGGTTACTTCGGCATGCTAATGGATCGACCATCTATCTTAGACATGTTTGTGTATCCATATCAGTACTGGATAGAGACATCCAATATGAATTGTCTCTCTAGGTTTTGCGACTGTGCGATTAAAATATTTCTCTTTACATACTTCTATTTATTGCCCTCACTTTCCAAGCATGATAAGCATTTATTTAAATTATTAAAGTACATAGCTTTCAAGCACGGTGAAGAGTGAAATCTATTAAAGAATGCTCAAGAAATGCAGATTTGCTGTTGTGGTTCATTTTAAAATAATTTTATGCAGGAGAATGGGTGTGGTTACAGAATTTCATATAAGCACAAAAGGTGATGAGAAGAATGCTTGCAAATAGTCTGACCACTGGCATTCGCTTGAAGTAGTATTCCAAACCACTGGAACTAAGCTGGACCCGACCAAAGAAGGTCAAATAGGCAGAAACAGGTCTTGGGTTTCTTGTGATCTGATTCAGAGAGGACTCGGCTTGGCAGTTCGTGCTGAACTGTTCCTACTGCAGCAGGATCAACGATCATTTGCATATAGCCGGGTCCAATGTAAGGTGGCATGGTGGGAACAAAAATGGGTTGGAATGCTACTAAGAGTGCTTGAACTTATTGCAAGCATTCCTTCTGTCACCTATTGTGTGTTTAACAGAATATCATAGCCAGAATATTTTTTGACATAAATTACCCCATTGAAGTTAAAAACAGACAATCTACACCCAATGGATGATATTTTTGTAAACAATATTTAGGACACAATATTTATGCCACACAATATATTTCTTTATATGATATTCTGACATACAACCGGACAATGATAGATTTATAATCAATTCAAAGTATGTAAGAGATCTATGCAGTTTTTGATACATATGTAATTTCTACTTTGTTTAATTGACAGATGGATTTATTGTAATTTATTAGTAAAACACTGATTAAATATCAGATGTGATTTTGTGGGTTTTATTTAAAAACACTTACCAAAAATCAATAAACTATAACTTTGACAAATATATGTATTTGTATTGTACCTGTGATGGGAGTGATATATATCTTCTTCCCATTTTATGTGTGTGTGATGAAGAGATATTCCTATCTTTTCCACAGTATATCTGTGATACCTACTCCTGTCTTATGCTTGTGTGAAAAGAATGCCCTCTTCCTACTTCATGCATGTCTAAGGTAAAAAAAAAAAAAATGCAATGCCTATTTTAAATGTGTTTGTGATGAGGTGTTACATCTGTGGCGACAGCTATGCCAAGAGGAGTACTGACAGAAGTACGAAGAGATACCAGAGACTACTTGCGTTCAAAGGAAGAAGGAATGCTCCACTCGCTGCCTGAGAGCACGTTGTTGGACGCTGCCCTCAGGGCATGGCTTGGTGTCCTCGCCATCTGGCTGGTTCTGGTGTCTCCACACAGGCAGTCACCTGCAGGGGTGTTCTGTGAGCCGCCTGAAGCACTGGGCATAAAGGGAGGTAGTGGGACTGCAGAATTCAGCACGAGGCAAACGATGTAAAACCTGGACTACTTTTTTGTAATCAGACAAACACCATGGATGCCACGAAAGAGGTGTGGATAAACCTTATAAACTGCCCTATCCAAGATGGTGGTCTATCCATAGCATGTTATCCAAGTTTCCAAATTCAAGATGAGGTAGAGCCTTTGCCTGCAATGTCAGTTCCTGTTTGAATCATATACAAGGAGACATCTACTGTATAGCTTATGTGTATTCAAAAACAACATTCTTTTCTCTTTTGATCCATAAATATGGTAAAACCAGATTTTTTTATTTTTATATATCTGTGATGATATCCATTGCCCTTTGCATATGTGTGCATTAAAAATATCTACTTAATATGATAAAGCTATCTACTGCCCTTTATACATGTAGATTAGATAAAGACATCTACTTTCAAGAGTATTCATTTGTGATAAATATATCTGAATCATATCTTATATGCGACTGATAAAGATATTGGTTTTCTTCTTATATGTTTGAGATATATCTATTTGCCATTATATATGTGTGATAAAGACTTGTACATTCTATTTAATGCATGCATGTCGATATCTCCTTCCCATCTTACACCTGTAAATATTAAGGATACCCATTACCATGTTTTATGCAATATAAAAATATCTAGTGGCGCCTTAAGCATTTCTGACAAAAAATATAAAATTTTAATTTTCATCAAGCATTTTAAATCTAGATAAAGATAAATAATGATAATTATCTCTTTTGACCACCATATTTGTGCTAGCTAAAGAAATCTATTTCCCATTGTATATATGTGTGATAAAAATCCACTTTGGGGAAATTTGCTTCCCATCATATGTTTGTTAGATAAAGATATCAACTTCCCATCAGAGTTGCGGAGGTATGTATTTCCGAAGTGTGCACTCTTGATACATATATCTACTTCTCTTATACAAATGTGAGATAAAAGATATCACTCTTCCATCTTGTAGCCTAATGTGAGCTACATGTGTGTTCTCCATCTGGTATATGCAAGTTCAAACAAGGATTGTATGTTGTAGTGTTCAATTTCCAAACAACAACCTCACTCCCCAGTACGGGGCGTCGGCAATATCTCCATTTCTCATGTATGTATTGGATCATCACAATTCACCCTGGCACAAAGTATGAATCTCAGAGTCTCTTATTCTTTTGTCTAGCCAAGCTATGTAGTTTCTCTCAATTTGATGACACTGGTTCCTAATATGTCCTTCAGTTAATCACCCTCCATAGTGGACATTAAAGTAGTGAATGGCTTTTCCAATCAAAAATGAATATATCCAGAATCTTGGAGTGTTGAAACACTAGATTTTGCTAGTTGTGAAGAAAGTTCCTGTATCTTAATCCTTTGATGATAGCCGTCTACCTCATTTAGTTTTTTTTGCAATTCGTTTTCTCGATAAAAAAAAAAAGTTTAAGGGCAGTAAACTAGTTGGCGATATAAATAATATAAAATTGTCCCATGCAATAGCTCCGTCATGTGATTATGAAACCCGATATGTAATTTCTCCATTATGACACATACCGGTTCATACAATAATGCTTCGAAGACCGATAGTTAACCCATATATTCCTTGAATAATTTCACTTTTTATTTGCCAAAAATTAGTTACTTGCTCAATCAGTACTTCCATTTATATGCCTTATAATTCCCCCACAATTCATATTAATGGTACCTGAAGCACACAAGACAGTATTGTTCTATAATTCCATACACAGGTCACAAATTGCATGTTGAATTTTCTGTAACTAGCTCCTCATAGACAGATTCTATTAACCCAATTAACGCTTACCTACCCCATCTGCAAAAAAAATTGCCCTCAGCAACTATACACGACCATGCTTTTGTATCTATGTGCATGTTGATTTGATGTGATGTGCAGATGTGAACGTAAGTGGAATGTTAAATGGGGAACTAATATGGATGCAGTCATTGGATGTTGCAGAGTGGGAAGTTGTGAACTGAAGATGGAGGTCACAAGCACTGGTATTTGGGACAACGTACAGTCTGGACATGATTAACTTTGCTGATTAAATCTATGAAACTTCACCTACGTAGTTAGCCTTCACTAGCAAGGTATAACCCGCTCGTGACTTAACTGTGGGTTGCTAGACTAGACCTTGCACCATGCATGTGGTATAATGCATGTCCCACATGACTGTTGGCAAAGGAAGTTGAGCCTTTCTACGAGGCAGGAGGAACAATTTTGGTGGTTAAGGAGGTGCAACTGATAGAGCTGCAAGTTAGAGGGCAAATGTGAAGGAGATGAGGGCAACTGAAAGGCAAGGCGACAACGATGAAAGGAAAATCCAGGGAACAATGTTTTGTCATCTCTCAGGAAGAAGTGTGAATCAGGTTGCAACCCTCGATGAATCCAATGAGTGGAAGGTGCAGCAATTCAGGCAGAAAGACAGGGTACATAAACACGCGCCTGAGTACTCCCATTTTGATGTTGGTTATACGTCACCAATAGCATGGAGTCATCTGGGCATCCTAATAATTGAGGGGGTGGCGAGTAAGCCAATCCAATAACGCATTGAATGGATCGCTGTTAGGTGTGGAGGGAGGTAATCCCTGTCCGGTATGGTCCAAGCTAAATGGTGCATTGAAAACAGATTGCATTAAACATAATTTTGTTCCGGATTGTTGTACTTGGAGCTGAAGAGATATGGGGAAAGGGCTAAAACAATTAGCAGCACTTGTGAGCCACCATTCATACGGTGCTGCATGTTTGTGAAACAGCAGACATTGTTAAACTCACTTTATTTGGGTATCAATGTGTTAATAAAACAATGGATACTTAAGTGTCCTGTCAAGAATTTTAGTCTCTACTTGTCAATTTAGCCACAAAGTATATGAAATGATGCAAGCACTCCAAGTTATAATGAATAGGTTTAGGCTTGTAGTAATTATATATGCAGGGACTGAAATTGGAGAGATAAAGGGACAAATGAAAACGGCAGACCTGAGACCATATGGTTACTGTGGGAACGAAGTTCAAAATTGTCAGCATAACAACATATGGCAAAGGAAAAAAGGGAAAAGAACAGGGATTACAGGCTACAATTTTTCAAGCATTGGCAGGAAGGAAAAGGGATGCAAAGTGTATTTGTTAGGTGGAGGACAAAGAAGATTGGAAAACGCCATGTATGATAGTGTACTAATGGTGGCAGGAAACCAAAAGAATGAGGAACTGCCAAACTAAATGCATGTTTGCCTGTGGTGATTGGAGAGAAAGCCAAGATTCTTGTGTATTCAGGATCCGCCATTGCTATTGTATTTAGCATGCATTTGGATAAAAGCAAAAAATCATAGTCGTCTTGGCATTGAAACAAGAGCTTACGGAGGTAAAAAGATAGCACTACTCAGATATTTCCTGGTAAAAATTTTAGTTGGGTAGGAACACCATGGAAAAGTTTTATGGGACTCCCAAGATTTGTTGGTAGGCACGTTAAAAGAGCTTATCCTAGGTGTGTGCAAAGTTTTGCAAAGGTGCCGATTTTGACACTTCACACAGGTGGTAGTTTCCTGGCTATTTTCACCTTCTCGCTAGTGACGTTTTTTCTCACCACTGTGAAATAATTTTCATCCTCATGGAACACAGCTAATCAAAACATGACCTGCGCAGTACATTTAATTTTACTTGCATTTTGTGCATACTATCTTGTGACAAAAGGGATGCACAATGTATCCCTACATGTTTACGTTTTGCCGAGTTTTTTTTTTTTTTGCACTATGGCATTGTGGAAAAAAAGAACACTATCCGTTTTCTGTAGAGTATTTCTTGGTGGAACAATTTAACTGTTACACTTGTATCTATGCAACATAAAATGTTGCAAACATCACTATTTGCATGCGGCTGTCCCAGATGAAAGTACTTTGCAAACTACTATGCAAATTGCATGAAAACGTAAAGCTTTCCATATACCTGCAAGGTTGCTAAAACCTTGCAATTTTGCACACTCCTACTTTACGGATGTTACTAAATCTATGAGCAATTTGACAGGTTCCTGCCACTATTGCCGAGTAAGCTTTGAAAAACATGTTAAAAAAGTATAACAGTCTCGCAGGTTAAACTGGACGATCCGCTGAGGTTTAATGACAAGATAAAGCTCTAACATGATGTTAAACCTATGACGCATGAGGTCTGTCTGCAAGAGACCGTAGCACAGTGGTCTTCAAACGGTAGGGCGGGCCAGGGCACATGATGACTGCATGTTAAGGTGACACTAGGCTCTGACAAAGTAGCATTTAGCCAGTTCCAGAAGAATACAAACAAACATAATGAAAAACTGTGCTAGGACATAGAGAAAGGAAACCAGAGGGGCTGTGAGGAACTCTGTAATGGGGTATCAGTACTGTGTATTGTCAGTCATGTACTAGCCGAAGGAGGCATCAAGAGAAGGCCTTCAAATGAACCCCAAGGCCTCATCCACTCAAATCTTCAAAAGGCTCACAAAGGGCATTTTTAGAGTGAAATGTCTGCCATTTGTATACTGGAAATCATGTACTTGAGTGAATTTGTAAAAGGGATTACTGGACCTTACTGCAATGCCCTAAATATTAAATAAGGCCATAGACGGAAAGCAGGCCCATGTCTTGTGCAACACCTTCAGCCTGGTAGTTCAGTCACACTGCATTTTGACACTTGTAGGTTCTCGTTGAACATTGGAAGTAGCTAAAAAAAAATGCCTGCATGCAAAGTGTGTTTCAGCTTAATATCCAGGACCCTCTGAAACCCCTAGGAGTTTCAGTGGAAGGGTGAGAATATTAGCAGCCATTACATTGGTTAGGTACTTATTTGGAGGGGTTAGTCCTCATTTCATACATGGCATTTATATGGATATTTCAGCAGCCAAGGTCCCTGGTTGACAGAACCCGGGTCTGTGATGTTCCCACTGACTAAGTTCCAATGGGAGCTGGTAACTTCCATTCAGAATTAAGTAGGAATTCTTAATCGAAGGCTGGGTGTGACAGAGACGGAGAGGCACAGTCAAGATGGTGAGTGAGAATAGGTGTGTGCTGACGATTAACGAGGGAATGCTCTGGGCAGACAGTGAGTGAGACGAGAGCTGTGCACCAAGTGGACGAGAAGCAATGTGCATGCAGGGATAGAGGGAGAAAAAATATATACAGATAGTGATCTGAGAAGTGTCAGATGCGAATTGAGAAACTATTGAGTGGGTGATCAAGGACGAAGCTCGGTGCAGACAGTACAGTAGAATCACTGCACAGATCTGAGTTGACAAGAATGACTGTGTATAGACAGGCAGTGGGTGAGACAATGCAATCGGCAAAGATTAATCATTGTGCAGACAATGTGTGGGACACAGCCACCGTGAAGACAGAATAGGAGAAAAGCACTGTGTAACCGGTGGAAGGGAATCCAAATCAAATTCAGTGAGTGGGAGAGAAGGGGTGGGCAGACAGAAAAGGAAGGAGTACACTGTGCAGAGAATATGTTTGAGTGAAAAAAACACAATGTGCAGGTAGTGAGCACGCGAGTCGTGCAGAAGCATTGGCAGATACTGTTTGGGGAACAAGCACTGTGCATAGTTGAAACTCACTGCATTGTGTGTAGAAGACACAATGTGCAAATATAGAGTGGAGTGGAAGAGAAGCACTTAGAGGCTACCATTGGAGAATCATGGTGCATATAATTATTTGGAGAGTAGTGCTATTCAGTGAATGTAGGGGAAAGCTTTGGACTGACAGAGGTCCCACGTCATGTGTGTGACCGTCAGCCGGACCTAGCATTTTAGACAATAGAGCGTTGCATCACAGGATTCTTGACCCCACACTTAAAAGTGAACAAGTACCTCAATGCAACATGCTCTTGGATATTAATCCATCTCTAGTTAAAGTGCAACATATTACCGGTATGGAGACACCTGGCAGCTCTTGCAGTTGTAAGTGCTTGGTCACTGTATTTCCTCCAACATCTGGTGCTTGAATGTTTGACTTAGTTTAAAAAACAACGGCTTTGGTCCATGGTGAAAGCCTACAAATGCCAATATTTTCTTAAATCATGGCAACCCTGACTGTCAATCGTCTCTGGTGGCCGCATGTCACAGATGGCATTTTCAGTCAGTCCTGGCTTTCTGGACACCAGCATATTGCATTCTGTGACTTCCAGGTTTGCTTTTGCATTGGCATTAAGAGCATGTCAAGCATAATTGTACTGGTTGATGTAGGGTATGATGGCATTCGTTGCAAGTCTGATAGGATAGCATCTGCTGGGGGAGATGGTATTGGTGAGCATGTGGATAAGGATGGAGTCAACTGCTCAAAGCACTAATTCCATCCTTGGGCTTGCAATCACATTCTACTGTTCAGAAAAGGAGGTCCTCTTAAGTAATTCAGCCCTCAAGAGCATTTTACACCACCATGGAGTCAAACAATTGTCCCATTACCAGTTACGTGCATTCTACTTAAACAGGCTGTCTTAGCGGGCTACCAACCCGGTCTTCTGAGCAAGAGTAAATATAACAGACAGGAGCATTACATTTCGATCTGGTTCAACCAGGATCGCAAAATCCACTCCAGAATGCGGTCTATGTAATTTCTGTAGGGAGCCAATCACCACAAACCACCATCGTACATCTGCTCAGGCATAAAAACCCACACAAAAATGGCACTCCCAACTCAAAAAACATTTACCCCACAAATATCACTTGACATTTCAAAATTAACCGTTTCGAACACCAATTCTATGCAGCAATCAAGGCAGCCACACACTTTCTTATGGTGCAGGAACACTTCCAAAACTTCGGGGACAATATCCTCCAAATTAAAATTTTAATGGGACCGTTAGATCTTTTCTAAATTTTATTGGGTCCACCAATTGTCCTTAATATAATTTGTTTGATGTACTTGCATTCTCCTACAAATCCATCAGAGGATACCAACTTAATTTTCGGGCTCCAATTTCAAATTTCTTCACATTTACAGAATGCTTTAAAATGTTCAATTTTCCATTTTGCTTCTTTATTTATACACACTTTATTAATCTGTTATTACATAATTTTCTAAGCAGGATGCACAGACTGCAGGTTAAAAACCGCTGCACTAGGGATTCTAACAGTGGAATCTTATGGAGGTCTCCAAACTAGGAGACAAATTGGAGCAGGGCGTCTCAAATCCTTCGAGGTGCCATCTAGAGAATCTGCCCTTCGTAAGACCCAGGTTTACAGATAACAAATTGCAGAATGACCTAGATACTTATTGCTGAAGTTAGTTGCGATCCTGGATAATAATCCACTGAAAGCAACGATTATCATAGAGCCCCTGGGCAGACATGGGAACTCGGATCTAGCACTCCCAGGTAATTGCTCATGATCACATTGGAAGTTTGCAGCCCGTGGGAGAATGAGGTAGGTAGACTAGAAAAATAAGATTTGGTAGAGGCAAAAATGTGAATTCACAATACTGGTGTGTCTCTGCTTCATTCAATTCCAATTTCTACACAGTCATTATAATGCCTCTTCCCATTTACTGTGTGAGTACAGCCCAATTTTCAACCTTCCCTGGGAACTTGGGAGGTAACTTTGATTTCTTCCATGTTATACGATCCTGCTTCTTTACAGTCAATATTGGCGAGCAATCAAATCTGATCTAACACCAGTGCTGGGACGTCATGTGGGGCTTTCCCCCCAAAAATACCATATTGAAAATTATGGGGCAAGGGAAAGCGTGCGATATAGCCGCAATTGGTGGGGGAAGGGATGTCTAATAGCTAAATGAGACATTGCCCACCAGAATCAAACGTCACAAATTTTCGAACAGCAAAGGCGAATGGACAAATGCGCCTATTTAGATAAAGACATATCAGATTATAGGTGCCTGAACAAATCCCAGAAGTATTCGGGCCCAGGACTGGAACACCTTTGCTTCAAAGAGATATAACTTAACTTAAGTGCTACTTTTAGGGATGGGGAAGTGGTGAAGATGAACTGAACCAAGATGTACAAGAATGATAACCTGTGCCTATGTTCCGAACTGGCCCGATTTAGTGATTTATTTAGCGCTGAGTTGTTGTAACTGTTTACAAACAAATAATAAAGAGTGCTTATAAAAAAAAAAAAATCACACAGCATCTTCAGCAAACACACACTCTCCGTTAGGATGGTCGGGGCTTGCATTCCCAGAAAATATGCAATAGACATACCAGACCTCATAACCAGCAGAAAACTTAAAGCAACTATCTTTGATATACACATTGAGTGGATACACCATTCCTCTCTACAGCAACGCACACACAAATTAGAATATCCCCTTCACTATCCCATTTCATTCAGGGCTTAATTTGTAAAAGAATAAGTGCCGGTACCCTAAGCTTTGTCTGAAGCTCACTGTCAGCGCTACGAATATCGAGCCACTGAATACCAAGGCTGCATAGTTTTGATTCTACTTCTTGTCTCTTAAAACCACCAGACACTCCCTGCTCTTATCTCACTCTTGCAAGTTCTTTTCTATCCCCGATTTGTCCCTTTGTCACTGTTTTTCTGTCTTTTTTTTGCCTTCTTTCCCCCTTTTGTGTTTTTCTCCATCTTGCTCTGGATCAAAGACTGATCAGGAAAAATAAGTTCCAGTCCCCCAAAAAAGTGACAGTAGGCACCACCTGCAACCCTTGGCTCAAATTAAGTACAGATTTCACTTTTTCTCGTGTACTGTTCAAAACCAGGGCTTCCTGCAGATGTCCCTCCACTTTTTGCCCGCATTTCTACTATATGCTGGTTTTTGACTGACAGTGCACTGAAGCCTGCTAGCCAGGCTCCAGTGTCAGTGCTCTCTTCCTAAAAGTGACATGTGTAATTGCCATCTCCAATCGACAGATACCATGCCTCCCTTGTAAGTCCCTGGTAAGTGGGACTCTGATACCCAGGGCAGAGGTGTAAAGGGGTTACTCAGGGCCTGCAGCACTGGGTGTGCCACCCTGAGAGACCCAGATAAAAAGATGACAGCAGGCCTGCCATTGCAGCCTGCAGGAACAGTGTTCACAACTTCATTTCAACTTTGTCATCACCATGTGTGACAGGGTCACAGCACTGCTTTTAAATATATGTCAGCCACGCCTAGAGAAGGTCTCTAGTGCCCAAAAGGCAGGGAGCAGTATATTACGAGTGTATAAATGTAAGTGCAAGCTTACATGTCTCTATACTGGCTTTACATTAAAGTACACTGTAAGTGATCGGCGGTCCATAGGATAATTAGGGCCTGGCACCCAGGCACACCTGGGTTGCTAGCTCCGTTATGGTACCAACTAAATATGTCAAGTTTGGTGTCAAACAACATGCCTTCTCTCCCTTGACACAAATCTACCGTCAAGGGAAGGATGGCATGCACCCAGGTGGCTTAGTGGTTGTCCACCTAGTTACCCTAACTGACGTGCTTTGGTTGGCAGGCCCGGGTTTTACCACCCCAGCTGCTGCCAAGACAGGGTTCTGGCCTCGTGCCAGGCAGTGTGAGCACTTCCAGGAGCCAGAACAAAAGCTTGGGCAGGAGGAGGTCACACCTCCCTCCTCCCAAGTGGGCTACTAAATTGACATATCAGAGCGAGGGGTTTCAAAGACTGCACCGCCTCTGATATGTATCTGGGCTGTCCCCCTGAGGAGGGCACAGCCCTCCTCTTGCCCCAGGTGCACTTGGACCCAGGCAAGGTGGGAAATTAGGTGTGCAAGAGGCGTACACCTCCAAGAAGGCTACCTAGACCTCCTGGGTGAGCAGCCTGATTTGTACACCTAAAGTTGATTTCTGCCCTCTTTAGGAGGGCAGAAATGGTGGGCTCTGGGTAGAAAAGGTGATCTACACCATCGGATGTGGTCACCTCGGACGGATTAGATGTTAAGGGCTGCCCATTGGCTATTAGCTCCCACACCCCTAACTTTCCTAAATCCAGGATTTAAAGGGACCCCCCTGACACCAGAACCTCAGTTCTGATCAACTTACTTCAAAGAAGGACCAAGAGGAGACCCGTGTCACGACAACAGGACTTTGCCCACTAGCACAAAGCAAAAGAGGGATATTGTGTCCCTGAGGCAACAGACTTGGAACTGAGTGAATGACCCTCGTCCTTGGCTACAACTTGACACTCCCAAAGAGAGGGACCCTTGGGGGAAGCCAGAAGCACCCTCAGATACCCCTGGACTAGTGGGAGCAGTCCCTGCAAAGTGCAGTTAAAACGACGCTCAGGAACCAAAGAATCGCTGCCCATCGGCCCTCTGAGGGATTGTTCAAAGTTAAATGGTGTAGTGCATCTTGTATCCTTCGGTGGTGGCTGTGGCAATGTTCGGAGCGGATGTGGGGTTCAGTCAAGTTTCTGTGATTAAAACTGCGTCCGGGGCGTGGGTCATGATGGTGTCCCAGATTTCCGTTGCATGTTTCACGAGTGAGTATGTTGATCAGGAGGCAGTTGATCTTTCTGGAGGTGGTGGCGTTGGCCTTGTTGCTGGCTGTGTGATGCTGTGAGGGAGATTTGAGAGGCATGGGTGGTATCTTTGTTGACGCAGGTGAAGCAGCCATTCCTGCAGGAGAAAGAGCCTTCAGTGGTCCTGGGGGAGGCACGTGCACAGTTGTCCTGGCGTCCGGGGTTCATGGCTGAAGTTTATCCTAGGTGTAGCGGTGGCGGTCAGTGGGGGTTGGGGTCCTGGATCTGGGTGAGGTCCAGGTGCGGGCGTGCCCTCTGCGCGCATCCACCACGTGGTTTCACTGCGAACTCCATGCCATAGGGAGACAGGGGGCTGAAGGGGGGGAGGGAGGTGTAGCGGTGGCCTCCGCGGGGTAGAGGGGAGATGCCCGACCGGAGGGGGAGCAGAAGTCAGCGCGCATGGAACCTATTCCCTGTGGGGTAACGGGAGGGGGCATGGAGCAGGGGCTGACAGGACCTGGCTGGGAGAGGGACGGGCAGGCAGGTGCAGAAAGGCGAGCTTAGTAGGACAGGCGGGCTGGGGACGAGCTGGAGGTAGGCTGAGGTGAGGAGCTAGGCGCGGGCGCAACATGAGAAGCAAGGCAGCGAAGAAGGTGACCTTCCTGAAGGCTGCAGCGAAAGAGGGGTGGCCCAGCTCAGCCTCCTCTGGGCTCTAACAGGCACGGGATGGGCCTGCCTTTGGCCCGGGAATTACCCATGCACATCTCGCGATGCGGGAGGATGAGCCCAGTAATATGGGCTGCAGTCAGTGAAAAACACGGAAGAACAGCAGCAGGACTGCTTCCAGTAGCAGAGGCTGCTCGAAGTTGTGGTCCTGCAGGGAGGAGAGCCTAGGCAGTCCCGCGATGCGGGAAGAGGTGCCCAGTAATATGGGTTGCAGTCAGTGAAAAACACGGAAGAACAGCAGCAGGACTGCTTCCAGTAGCGGAGGCTGCTCGAAGTTGTGGTCCTGCAGGGAGGAGAGCCTAGGCAGTCCCGCGATGCGGGAAGAGGTGCCCAGTAATATGGGTTGCAGTCAGTGAAAAACACGGAAGAACGGCAGCAGGACTGCTTCCAGTAGCGGAGGCTGCTCAGAGTTGTGATCCTGCAGGGAGAAGTGTATCGGCAGTCCCCTTTTCTTCCCTTATTTGATCTTCTGCACATATCAGTAAATCATCCTGACAACAGATGACTCCTTACACATCTCTAAATAACATATCCATTAATTGTTGGAAAATAGCAGATGAGGATGCTAGACTAAACAGCATTCTCTTAAAATGAAACACCCCTTCAGGCGTAATAAATGTTGTTAAATGCCGGGCTCCTGATCCAGAACAATCGGATGGTATGCAAATGCCATGTCCAAGTTAGAAAATATCTTAGCTCCCTTAATAAGTGACAACATTTGAGTAATGTTAGGTAGAGGCTGTCTGTTGACCCAAATCCTTACGGTACGGTCGCTAAGACCACACATCCTCAATGCACCATTGGGTTTCCTTGCTATCACTATGGGAGACAACCATTCTGATCCTCCAATGGCTTAAATGATTCCCTGCTCACACAATTTGTCCTGCTCTTTGGGTAATTCTGCTCTGACAATCAACAGAATTTTCCTGTACTTATGTACCATTGGTACAGTTCCTTTTTAAAAAAATAAATCTTGTGTCCGAACCCCTTCTTTCTTCCTAGTTTATCTGTAAATACGTTTGGAAATCTTGCCTCCCACTCTACAACTTGCATCGCCCAAACACCCACATATTCTTTTTTCAACAAGACTTGCTCAGAGTTCTTGGGATCCAAAATGATCTCCAAATTGCGTTGCTCTAACCGACCTATTAAGGATGATTCGTACTTGGCAACATACACAGTGGCTGGTGAAGTGTTACCTTTAAACGTCACATTGGTATCAAACTCTCACAACATCAATGGGTTTAACCCCCCCCCCCCATATGCCACAGGTCTGATCTCAGATTTACTCAACAAAATACCTTAGTTTTGGAAATTTTTCCCATCATTTTCACCAATAAGTGTGAAACGTGACCCAAATCAGCCATGATACTCACGTCCACACTTCCCACTGACACATTAGAAAAAGGTATTTTTATTGTACTCCCATTGCTTTGCAATACATCATTCTCATGGACACACTAAATAATGCTCTCATCACTGGAATCCAAACTTTTTGGAACACCTTCCCGTTCACACACAATGTTAACAATTTTTTTCTATGTTACCATACTTTGTTCCCAACTCAGCTGCAACTTCTTTAACAGAGGATGTACTTTGAGGCAACGACATCCCAGCCATACCAAGAAGCTGTACTTTCAATCCCTGCAGCTTATTGCCTTATTCAAAGTTAGGTTTGGAGTATCGAGGAGTACTTCTTGAACCTTCCTACTGTTAATCCAAGTTCAAATTGTTGAACATACTAACTTATCCACGAAGTCCTTATATTTGCATAAGGACACAAGAATCCTTAGAGCTCCTACAAAACTCTCCACTGGTTCTCCCTGTAGCTGATGTTGTCTATGAAATGTATGTCTCACAGTACAGTGTATGCACCACAACTCCTGCAAAGTGGTTCAGGTACCAAATGTTAAAAAAATGCCATGCGTGCAGTTATGGTGTGCGCATCACAGTGATGTAAGCATATAGGAAGGTGTGCTTGTCACCATATTCCACATCCATAAATTCTGCTCTAAATTGCACGACCCCCAAATGCAACTTATATGCTGGTCGCCTCTAACACATAATAATTTAAAGTAATAGTAACAGTCAGGTGTGCATGTCACCATAGAATGCAAATAATGCGTCTCACCATACAGTGCTCCAACAACTCCTGGATAGTGGCTCCGATATTAAATGTTCGAAACTAACGTGCGTGCAGTTATGGTGTGCACATCACCGTAGTGAAAGCACTTTGGATGGTGTGCGTGGCACCGTTTTCCACCTATATAAAATCATTCTGAATGAAATAGCAGCTATTGGCTCTAACTGCTACCACAAAAATTGCCACTGTTGACGTCACGCATTATGTAACATGCTGTACCTTCTACAACACCAACCCAAAAAGGGATTACCTACTGCTAAGATGGCCATCGTGAGTATGGCGTGTCACACAGGGCCAGCAGTAGGGGTCGGAACCAGACGGAAGTCTCACCAGATGAAAAAAAACAAGTCAACATCAAACCAGTTATCAGCCTCACAATCGGAAATGCGGCATCAACAACTGCACAGAGCACCAACCATCAGGAGCAGCCGTAACGAGTACAGAGAAACAATTTCCCAAATGCAGCAACCCCAGTGGGTTGCTGAATGCGCGATGAAAACATAGGTCCTGGAGTCAACTTGACACCAAAGAAAAGAGGGCTAGGCCTTTTGCTTTTTCGTGATTAACTTCTTTCTTTATTTAGCATCCTTGTACATGACTACCAGGACCAGCAGACTTCCTGCAACTGCCCTAATTTAAACACATACATTCCTCCCCTACATTCTATCTTTACCTCACTATAGCAACATTCTACAATCCTCCAAATGTTCCATCAACTAAACAAGAACCCAATAAAAAGCTAGTAAGATCATTCATAAATGCTGACCACGTGCAAACTATGTCCCACTAGAACCACTGGTGAGTTCAAATACACGCAATCACCAAGACAAAAACAGGCTATTACTTAAAATACAACCAAAAGCTACCACAGGTATAGAACACTGCAGCAATCAACTTGCCTACCCACCGCGCAGTTAAAGAAATATGCATCTGTCAGAAAGGTATTGCAAGATAAGCACCATACAAGAAAACATTAAACTTGCAAACAAACCTCCTGCCTAACCCACAATTCCCCTCTCGCACTACTACAAAGCACATTTTTGCACCGCTCACCCAGAAAGGATTCACCAACGTTTGGCCATGAGCCAAAGGGCAACAAGTTTTCATTATTATTTTCTCTTCTAGACAAGTAGACCTAACCCCCTGCAGCACAAACCTTTAGCTGCCAGTTTGCACTACCACAGTCTGGAGATTTGAAACAAGATTGCCCGCCACTAAGGAAATGTTTGTATCCATAAGGATACGTTCGTCAAACAAGTAAGTGTGGTTTACTAATGCCAAACCTTTACAATTACAGTGGGCACTCTAAGGAAATGTAGAGAGCTGTGAGCTCAGTTTACATTACTGACAGTGGTTCCAATACAGAAACATGTACACATATGCAAATTATAACAATTACAGTCCATTTACAAACCTTCCAGCATACTCTCGGATTATTAGCAAATACACACATAAAAGAAAGACTGGTGATTTTGTGTTTTCAAAATAATAATGTACACAAGTATATTTCCAACTTAAAAGAATTCTAAGCTAATATGCAACTTTAAGTACCATTTCACAGAGGCATCATTTAGTAAAATGCATTTGGTACATGCCTATATGAAAAAAGAAGATTAATAGAGAATCAGGGTAAAGTCATTATGGGCTACATGAAAATAAATCAGGGGCATGATTCATAAAGAAAGTGCACTGACTAATATATATGCTTGCATTGGTGCAAATTAAAGACTTTCAGTAATGCACAAGAGATTCAGTAGTAGGCCTGGAAACTGAACTCCAAGCAAATGTGTGGTAACGTTCCTTTGTTGCCTGCCTATTATGCACCATATGCCATTTGAATTTATATGTATTACATTGCCCTTTGTTTGTGTCTACTGTAGTCTCTTCTGCTGCTGAATGTTCTATTTAGAAAGTATATAGTTGATTTGGAGAAGGCAGGAGACAGTTGGGAGAAGTCTCTACGAGCTGGTGGCTGGAGATTCTTTCGAATGAATAAACCTATGTTTTCTTCTGTTTAACTCTGTGAACTTTATTGAGAACAAGGACACTTCATTTGGTTTGTGAACTCTGTTTTTGCATGAGCAAATGTACACACCCATATAGTGACTATGCTGAGCCACTGCAAATTCACTTTCCCCAAGTGCCTTTTTCCTTTCACCCTTGGAATTTTTACTCTTGCCAGGAGTACATTTCCACCCTGTTCCAGTGTGGAACAAGATTGGAGAGAAATTGGTGACTACCTATAAACATGTATATTTCCGACTGTGCACAGACAAGGCACTCTAAATCTGAAACAGCCACTTATAACCTACTTCCAGCTCCTTTAGGGAAATTTGCAGAAAGATGGCAAAATCAGAACCTTGCTGGAATCCAAATCCAGATTTTATATGAGCCCTAACATAAAGAGGTTATGATCAGCTCTCACATATAATGAGGATGCTTCCATAATTTGTTACCTCGCTGCATGGCATCAAAAGGGTCAAGTGGATTTTTTTTTTTTTACAGGACAAGTAGATTTCTGAAGCTACCCACCTCTTGGACAAGTAGATATTTTATAAAATACCATACGACTGGTAAATCGAATTTAAATTTTCAAACAATAAATTAAAAATCTAATAAAATAGGATAAAAGCATGAAACAGATAAAACACCAATATAAACCAAGCAAATGAAAGACAAGGAACAGCTGCAGCATTGAAAAGACAATAAGTCAATTGGAACAAGTCAGCAATATCAATTAAAGCTTCAGCATCATAATGGATCGTTACAGATATTAGTAAAGTCTGTCAAAACCATAAGCTATTGAAAGGGAAGTTCTACCCCATACAGTTTTCCAGCATTAAATGGCCGACAACACAAAATCCTAATTTAATGCCCAACACTTTTTCTAACATTAAGAGCTGAAAGTTAACACTCGTCAGCAACAACATTATACATCGTTTTTAATCTCAAACTTCTGTCAAGTGAACGAGAGGTACATGTTAATTTGATATTAATTGTGGAAGCACTGGTAGGAGCGCTCTACATGAAGTAAAAAAGTAACATATGCCTCTCTTCCATTTTAAGTGTATCAGAAATTAGCAACAATGTAGAACAATGAGGTGAAAGTGCCAACTCTCAGATATGGAAGGTGGGGGAAAAAGTGACATTTCATTGGGAAAAAAATAACTAGATACTTATGGGTTATTTGTATTTTTAGTCACTCAACGGTTAAAAACGCTAATTGAGTGGAATTTCCCTTTAACATTTTCTTGAATAGGTCTGATGAAGGGTTAGTCTCAGACTAAGAGGACTAGTGCTCTACATCTTGCCAACACCCAGAGAGAAAAGCCCTCTAGCCATCCATTTGGATCTTGAAACAATTAGAAAAACCTGTTCAGCCGACCTCAATTACCTGAAAGAGCCAAGCCTCTTAACGTTTGGTTGTGGTTAAGCCACACCTAGGTCATGAACATTCTTGTAAAACTAGGCACAGAATCTTGAAGGTTGTGCCATTTTTTGCTGATCGTGTGAAAGATCAAAAACAATCCTGCTGCAATTCTGAAGCTTCTTTAACTTGTGAATCTGACAACTGCAACCTTGTGTACAAGTCGTTTGTGTAAATTAAACACAAGCTTACCAAAGCCCCCACAACTGCAGTGTGATTTCCCTTCAAGATAAAATCTTTAAAGTATTTAGTTGAAAACTCTAGCTAGGCCCTGCGTCCTTATCATCTGCGGTTTATTCACCTAAAAGATGGGACACCATCAAATAGTCCTCTCAGACACCCTTGCCACTCATGCCATCATGGAGGGCCCCATGCTCCACCATATCAGAGGCAGCCAAAAGTTCAAGCAATGCCTGCAAAGAGACGCCTGATCGGTCGTCCCACGTATATAATGTCCCGTTTATCATGGTTCCATTTTTTAAATGAAACCCAGATTGTAAACAGTCAAAACATTTTTTTCTCACTTTTGCGAAAAGTCAATTATTGGCAAACTTTTCCAATATTTTAAATTGCCATGGAAGGCCTGCAATGGATCTGTAGTTGTTCAGCTTCTTAGCACCAAATGTGATTTTTTTATTTTTATTAGGAGAGGACTGACAAAAGAACCTGTAAAGTAACCCAGAATCTCTCCATATTAGGGTGATGGTAATGAACTCCATCATATGTTTGACCAGAATGACTGCACATTCGATTGCTACCACCAACAGACAGATATAAATAGATCGGGATGAGTTGAGCTTGAATAAAGTCAGGGGTAGTAAGCACTATATAAATATTCCTTTCCCAGAACAGTAAATTGAATAGCTCCTGCTCCCATTGTTCCGGTATGCAGATACGGGGAGTCAAAGTTAGCATCTATTTATCTTTGTGGTCCTTCAAAGATGGGCAGGTGCCATTATCTCTCTTGGATTGGGTATTCGGCTAGAATACAGTTTGACGGGTTATTTTATCCATTTAAAATATTTGTTCTGATTTGTTCAGACTTCTCTTTGGCGTCAACATTTTGGTTAAGTTGACCCCAGGGAGATAAATGTATTTATTGTGGCACTGCATGACCTTTGACCCAAAAGATCCTTCAAATCAAATTGGCAAAAAAATAAAAATTGTTTGCCCAAAATTCATTGATAAAACATGCATACATTTTTCGAAAACTGAAATAGTTAAAACTGCCATTTTGATCAACAGCTACTTTTTGAACAACAACAATAAGAGAAGTCAGGTGTAGTGCTAAAGTTCATGGTGGCTTTTTCAACCTCAGCGTATTGTTGCCCTGCACCAAGAAGCACATGGACCACACATGAACAAATACACAACTCCATTAACAATAATTAAGGGAAGATTTAACAAACTGGTCTGATCCTTGGCAAGTGAGAGAGTTCAAAAAGTTATAACATGTCTGGGTCCCCATATGCAGAAAAGAAGAATTAAGTGGGAAGAATTTTTAAGAGGCAGACATCCTTATGATAGCTTTTACACAAATCAAGCATGCCTACTTTGGGGCTTAAATTAATAAGGATTGCGGGAAACCACGGGCCTTGGAGCACACTGCTGTACTAACACATATATGGTGGGAATGTTGCAAGAGGTCCAATGCTCCTGCAAATATATCACAAGCAGGCTGGAGTGACTGGTGTGAGAATTTAGTGTGGTAGCCGAGATGAACGGATGGGCAGCTCTAATCAAGCTAAAATTTGCTTCATGCTAAATCCAGGAAAATATTAGCCTGGGGCATTGAAGTTAGGCAGGACTAAAGCCTCAGACGCAGTCCTCAAGCCCAGCAGTCACTGAATGATCCGCGTGCTCTGATGACATCTGGGAATAGGGAAGTTTGTTAACCAGTGGAGTGAAAAAGGAGTGGTTGTTTGGGCCTGCTCTGCAGTCGGAGGATCCTAGTGGGGCTTTATTCCGAAGAGTCCAGAGACACAGGGTATTTTGGCTATAGGTTAGACTGTGATCAGTACTGTCAGCTGTGAGATTAGCATGCAAGGTGGTCACAGATGCTGTGAGATTGGCTACCAAGACATTTGTACTAAACCCTGCATGCATTTTTTTTTTTTTTTTAAACTTTATTTTCATTTTGCATACAACCCCGAACCCTGCATGCATTTAACCACTCCCAGGTACAATGCAATAGGCGAAACTTTTAAAAGTAGCATAGGTTCTGCTCTTCTTTATATCGAGTGTATTTCTATGCTGGGATTATTCTTTTTTGCCAAACTTTTTATTACTTTTACGGAACACGTGTATAAAGTAAACAGCATCAAATCGGCACACAGTTCTCACAGACCCCGATACTCCACAACCTCCCTCCGCCCAGCCCCACAGGATGGCCCCCAGTCCAACATGTCCCAGACGTTCTGCAGCACCATTGGTAGGGACAACAGAGACACATATACCCCCTCGATAATCATTCCACTTTCCCCAGATCTTCATCCATTTAAGAGAGCAACCCCTGCCTTTGTAGACAACCCTTTCTACTAACATACGCCAGTCCATGTCCTGTTTCCAAGCATCTAGTTGTGGGGCTTAACTTGCCCACCATAAACGTGCTCTATTGCGTTTGGCAATCATCAAACCCAACGTCATTGTTAGTTGTCCCATGTGGTTGAGGTCAGTGGCCTCCCAGATATTCAGAAGGCACCACTTTGCTGAAGCTCACTCCTCACTCCCACAGACATTGTTTAAACAATGGATGACCGCTTTCCAATAATGATAAATGGCCGGGCACTCCAAGATCATATGGAAAAATGTATCTATATGCCCACTGTTCCTGGGGCACAATGCGGATGCCGTCCTTTCCATTTTTACCATAGTGGTGCATGCATAGTAGGATCAGTGTAGAATCTTTAGTTGCACCAGACGGAATCTAGAGTGAATAGCCACCTCTCGGGGTATGCCTTCTCTTCAGGCCATTCATTATCCTCTATACCTCCAAAATCCCTCTCCTAATGTTCATGGAGACATTCCAGGGCATCTGGGGAATTAACCAACTTGCGATAGGTGAGGAAGATTGCTTTGTTAGGCATATAGTCAGTCAATAATCTATCTTTTAGTGGGGAGGATTCGGGGAGCTCCTCAGCAGAACTTTTGCAGGGCATGCCGAATTTGTAGATAGCAAAAGGTTACCATGGGCGCTAGGTAATATTGGTCTTGGAGCTCAGCAAATGGGACAACCCTTCCGTGTGGCCAGAGGTCCCCCACCTTAGAGAGGCCAATAAGGTCCCATTTATTGAAATCTGGGCGTGCCCCCAGTGTACCTAGTTGTGTAGCGTCCCACAGGGGAGAGGCCTGTGTAATCTTGCCACGCCAACCCAGAGCATTAAGTGCCGTGTGCCATAGGGTGAGTGTGACACTTGTCGGATAAGGAAGGGGTTTGTGATGTTGCACACCATAGATGGCTCTCAGGTAGCCTCCCGGTTGCAGGACATGTCTGTTAAACCGGTAGGATGATTCCGACAATGAAATATAGACCCATTGACTGACAACAGAGAGTTGCGCCGCCCAATAATAGTGTTTTACATCTGGCAGGGCTATTCCCCCCTTGTAAACACCCCTAGTTCGCTTTTTAATGGCAATACGTGACTATGCTACGATTATTGCACAGGTTATTTAAACATATACTCTGCTCAGTTGCCCTTGGGACTAGCGCTTCACTACATACAGTTCATTAAGAAATAAAATAATACGCGAAAGAGAATGTGATGTTTATTTGCATAAAGAGAACAACTCTTAATTGGGGGAGTGATGGAGAATGGAGAATGGGTTAAGGACCAGGGATAATTGAAGATCGTCAAAGAATATGAATACCTGCATGCTCCATTTGACCATCATTGTGCTAAAAGAGCGTGTAGATAGAACTGTTTCTATGGCAACAGTAAAGGCTGCTTGCCTAAAGAGATTCGATGCAGGTTTGAGGGTTAAGCCAAAACTCAGGATTTACAGACGGCTGATTTAGAATTAACCCACCAGAAAACGCTCAGATGCAAAACAAAAAAATAACACTCAGAAAAATGTATGTTGGTGTTGGAGGCAATATAACGCGTTTGGGAAAATACACACGTTGCAGAAGTTAGGAATACATTACAGCAGGTGTTTAACCTAACAATTCTAAAAGCACAATTCTTTTTATGATGTACACGTTTAAAAAGCCTAAAGGGAAAAAAATGGCTGAATAAGTTACCTATAAAATTGAAAATATTTCTAACTCAGATCCTGATAAAATTACAAATACAACAGCAAAGTATTTACAGAACCAAGAGACCGTTAGTGTATGCTGCACCAGAATGGATGTACATATGAATAGAGAGAGAGCTGGGCCCATTACTGCATTAGCCTAACCCAGAACTTAATGTTTTTCTCTGAAAGGGGAAATTAAGTTGAACTTGGAAAAATAAATGGTTTTGATTGGAAATGCATCCTTGGATATTATTTTTCTTTCCAACACTAAAAATGACAATGAGAGGTTTTGGGTGCCAGTGCAACAATGTGTCTTTCTAAAGAAGAGGTTGGCCTAAGCAAGGGCAGATGGACTGAAATGGAAAAATGAATCTAAAGGGGAGGCGTCACTGTACCTACTACAGTTCAGATCAAGCTTCTCCGACGAGTAGCTTGTGACCTACTGGTAGCTCTCCAGCTACCTGTGAGTAGCTCTCCTGTATGCAGCCCAGCCTACTTACCTAGGTTGAATTAATATGTATACCAACATTGAGTATTCAAGCTGAAAATGTATTTTCAAAACACCTAATCTCCATACTATATTTAAAATTGATATTTGAATAATAAATTACGCAGCATTTGGAGATTTATGAGTAATAATATTACCTTGGTATTATTACCTTGGTGCCAAGGGCATCGCAGATGTGGCCGTTATGTATTACCCTTGTAGAGGCTTTAGAAATTTAAAAGCCTTCTTTACCTTACTGCTTGTAATCTTGCACTGAGGTGATCATGGATGGTAATCTTGCATAGGGTGGCCACTAATAAAATCTTTTATGTGTATGGCACTAATATTAGTAGCTCGGGATGATTTTCATTGAACATATGTAGCTCTTATTACTGAAAAGGTTAGAGACCCCTGGTTTAGATTCTGCCAATTTCCTTCTGAATATGTTCCGAGTATGTGGCTTGGAAGTAGAAGCTGCATTTAGTCTTTATTTCTAAGGACACCGCTTGAAGGAACGTAAGAAAACGTTATCCATTTTATTCAGGAAAGGGTTAATTCTATATCTAAGCATATATTATTACACTTTAACAGCTGAGCAGCTCATTACAATTATTATTACAATAAGCACTTTAAAAACGTCATGCAAGTACAGACATTTATAATGAAAAAATAGCACCTTGGCACTGATTACGAGTGGCCCGTGATAATCATTGTTCTCCACTAGAATTTCTGTTACTTGGGGTCCGGCAATTCCAGGGGCACAGAAATAACGGGGATTGCAGGGTTGTGGGGAATACCATGGAAAAACCCTATTTACTGTCGATTATGGAATGTTTTTCCCAGTTACATGCTTTCAGCAGATGAAATCTCCAGGTGAAATACCATAGATTTTCGGTATTCCCACAGAACTTATAATGCCGAAGAGACAGGTAACTCGTGTTATCGGCCCTATCGAAATTATCAGGTCACTCATAATGACGGCCTCAGAAGGAACACTAACGGACTTCATTTCTGATTGATTTCGAATTTCTTTTAAATATTTGCAACGGTAAACAGCTTACTGTTCTACAATGCTGATCTGATTTCGAAGAGAGCTGGTAGGAGATAAAGATATCCCAAATTCTAAACAGGGGAGTAAAATGTGTTCAAAATTATGGTAGAACCACATTCATGCTTATTTGTAGAACAATCGAGATGTGTGATTGGAATCGCAGGCTTCCTAGGGTGTGCTGCTGAAGGATACGTCTGAGAGTGGGGCCTCTTGACCAGGAGTCCCTGGAATTAAATTTGTGCTTCCAGGATAATGATGCAGCAGTGGGGCATGTTGAGTGTAGAGAACCCTGAAAACACCTGCAAGGTATCTTCGGATGGAATGGAGGAACGCTGTCAGGGCTTTATGTGTTTTGATATATGTGGGGAAAGGTAATTGGCTCTAAGTTAACTAGAGAGCCTTTGTACCTGGTGGACAATTTGAATCCATTACCATGTTCCAGAGCTATGCAACTCATTACCAATCAAAATCTAGATAACACAGGTCCTTATTTCATTCAACATGTCCTCTACTTCGCTTTCTGTTCTCCAAAAAATAGCCTTAAGAACAGATGATCTTACACGTCTCAAAGAGATGACATCAACACCATTACTAGGAGGTTTAAAGTTGATCAATAGCATACCATCATGAGCACATATAAGGTGGTCAGCTTTTTCAGAAAAAAGGGATTGTGACATACATCTCCACAGGCCAGGAATATGTTGTGAATCGCTCGTATAATTTTCATGAACTAACAAGACACCCTGCTTACAGCAGAAACATTGAATACCGATTGTTCCCAAAGGTTTGCAAACTGTTTTAAAGTTGCAACTATTAAATCCACAATCCGATAGATCTGTTGAGTGGCAGACTTCTCTCACGGTGAATATACCGACATCCTTCATTCATGACAACCAGCAGTACTAAAATGCATTTCTCCCGGGTAATGAGGGGTGCATAATGAAGCACGTGCAACACCTGATACTGCTTTAAGTTTGCCTCTGAAATTGGCAAATATAGTGCATGCTTAAGAGAATTCGCAAAGAAAGTCAGAGTATGTGAATAAGTGTCCTGAGCACTTTAGTTTGCATGTATTGTAAGAATTCTAGGAAAATAATTTGTTATGTGCTTAAATTGGCTAAACAATTATACAGGATCCGCAAGCACAGCAAAATCTCAGATTGAAAAATCTTTTTGGATAAGGACATATTGAAGGAAGAGCTGCCAGATGTGACCATCTAAGGGTCCTCATGTGTGGGTGAAAAGTACCTGAGCTACAGGGACTAGAATCATTCTTCTCACATTTAGTCATTCGATGAGTGACATCTTGGGGCAAAGACCAAAGCAGACTGTTTCCCCACTGAAATGGATCAAAACTTTCAATTTGTTTAATCGGACGTAGATATTGGAGAAAAATTGCCTCCAGTATTAAATTACCATTCTGCTCAAATCAACACTCTGTTGGGATTACCATCCAAAGGTATCCCATATATACACAATACCACTGGCAGTAATACAATACAGCTAGCTGAACATGCATGCAGATAGAAACAAAAATACCAACAGGAGTTATATTTATGGCCATATGTTAAAATACCGCTCTCCCAATAATACATTTCAATTTCAGGAGCAGGGTTAGAGCCACTGCAGAAAGAGTTCTACAACACCGCTTGAGTGATTAGTGGCCAAACAGAACTACAGCCTCCGGCTGCTGGAAGCGTTTATGGGCTTTAACCATTTTAAGAATGTAAAGTCAATCAGTTCCGAGAGCTATTTTATTATGTGATTGGAACTGCCGGCAGAAATGCATTCACCGTCTGAGGTACGTCATTTTAAAACGAATGTTGACACGCAGAGCAGATTTTTACAGCTTGGCAGTATTTCAGACTTCTCCAATGATCATTTACCAATGCAATGTAAACAACTGGCCAATAGTGATATTATTAGACCTTCTCCATAAAGATGCCTTATGTACCAAAATGAGCCGGATTGTTGCCCCCTTGTTCTCAGCACGTGCCACTCTACCAGGTACTATGGTAGAAGAGTAAGTAGGGAGCTTTGTGCTTTCATATCTCTTGTCTCGGGCTACGAAGATGTATTTTGGACCCCCTCTCCAGATTGGGACCTCCTTCCCCCAAACCACCTCTGGATAACATTGTATTTGTCAATATGTGAAAACGCTGCTATGTTGTCTTTTGCATTCTTTATATGAAAATCTGAATAAACACATTTTGAAAAAAAAAGTATCAAAATGAGCACTCTTTTCTAAATATGGTAAGTCAGATGTATGACCCATCCTAAAGCAATAGTGCACTGACCTCATCCGGTAATGAAACCGTGGGCCTGAAGGGAAGTAAAGGTACAACTTGACTAGACCAGCAGCTAAACATTTAGCTCCCTATGCCACAGGAGAGCCGAAGAGGCTGCAAAGGAGAATGTGCTGCAGTGACATGATGACTGTGTCTTGGTGCTGAAGTAAATCAGAGTGGAGCATGATGGCTGCAGCACAATGGACTAGAGATCAAGTGTTAGATACAGACATGTAGACATTTTCATATCTTCACATTTCCTTGGATTTCAGCATGCCTTTGGACACAAAGAGGAAAAGACAGAGACAGCTCGAGAAATAAGAGACCGCTCAAGAGAGAAAGATTGCAAATGAAATGATAGAAATTGACTGCTCTCTTATCGGGCATTGCTATACCCCTATTCCCATGCTATGCCCCCCCCTGTTTTCCAAAAATAGGAGATTGTATCTTACTACTGTGAAGACAAAAGAACCAGGTCTTCTCTTCAAACACTGAGAGAATGGTAGATCTTCCCTACTGAGATGAACCATCAACCTGAGCTTCCAGCCAGCTGCTCTTGTAAATCCCATCCATGGGCAGGTTTCTTGACAATTTTGATAACTAGCAGGACTCAAATGTGGGTGTCTATTGTCATTTATGGTCTGTGAAACTGCAAACGTTGCGGAAGCTGTATTTCAGTATGTGTCTTATTCTCTGCTATTTATATATATTGCCCTTGTATATCACACTGACACCCGTTTCTGGAGCTAGCGCAGATTGTCTTTTGCACTAAAACAAAATACCTTACCTAACAAGGTAATCTTATACGAGCCATACTTCTATAAAGTGTAACAGAAACAGCAGTTCCAGCGGAAAGTTAGGCTAATCTATAATAATACTCAAATGCACAATCGCAATCACAAAAACGGGTTAAGGTGATGTCAGAAAGAAAGAGGGCCTTGCAGACTTTATGTTCACATTAATTCTTTTTATCAGATTTGTAAAATTCAAATTGATATATACACAGACCAAGAAAAGACAATAGTGCTTTTGTGTCCCAAGTGAAATGGAACCATAAAACAAACAGTGAAAAACATGTAATGTGTACAGCTTGGTTTCCACAATTTTTTTAAAAAGGCGACCAAAGATTAACTTAGTAATGATTTCAGCTTCTGTGTACAATAGTCAGAGCTGTTAAACTGGTTCGCTTTCAAATACAGTCGGCGGCGTTTCGACCCTTTTACAGTGCAGGGTCTCTTCAGGACCAAGGGATATGGGGACAATCTGATGGCGATTGTTCAGCCTCGTGAGACAGTGAAATAAGAGAGACACCGGTAAGGTGAGAGAGGAAAAGGGAATACTCACATGGGGACCCGGTTGAGTGCCCCGTATGAGAGACGAACTGGTAGGCTGACAAACGGTCTTAATCATAGGTTGCTCAATCGTGGTAGATGGCAGAAGTACATGACCCCCACTTAGTGTAGTAGTGATGGAGCAGATTCTTCAATTTAATTGAAACGGCCGCGGGACCAATCGTGCCACGGGAATAGTATTACTCTTTGGAATGAATCTGTCAATTCGAACTGCTCCGGTTACAATGACCACAGTGGTCATTGTAACCAGGCAGACATTGTAACCAGGCAGACGACCGGAGCAGTTCCTTTTGGCTTTTTCTAGAACTGAGGTACACTTGACCATTATCATGTTCCTCTCAAAGAACACTTGGTGCTCTAGAAACCTGACAGCCTATGATGAGGCCAATCTCCCCAACTATGGGGACAGAGAATCAGTTCTACGAGGAGAGTGGGGTGCAGTACCTGTGTTGGAGCACCTCTTGAGCCAGCCAAATATTGCAAGAGTGATCCCTGGTCATGAGTGCAATCACTCTGCACCCTGCCATTTCAAGGCCAACTATTGAAAGACATTATTGTGGGGTGGCATTCCTTCAGAACTGTAAGTGTTGGCAGGCTTCAGGGCAACATAAAAGTCAGACTTAGATATGACGGAAGCGGAGCCCAGCCTCCCGGTTTCCAGCTTGTTGAGGCTCATCCATTATGAGGCGGCGAGGGAGATCTGGATAGGGAGTCAGAATAGATAGCAGCCATTGCTGCCTACACAGGTCCCTACCCTCACCAGCGACTCCTCACTCACCATGCAGACCTCCACCGGTCTCATGCCTCGCCTGCCTGAATGCAGGTGCCCAAACAAGAGGTGCTTGAAGCTGTAATATTGTACATCTACCAACTTCACCTTTTCTAATTCACCAACTTCGCAAACTACAGAGCTTGCAAAGTTTTAATTAAACTGAGGGGAAAAAGGAACCTTGCGCAGTATAAGTCCCATTTCTGCTGCAATGCTGGGTCACGAGCTTGCCACTTGGCAGCCACTTACCACTGTTTTTCCAAGGCACTGTTGCTACGCCACTGCAGCCATTTGCAGGCGCCCATGGGCTCCGCGCATGGAGGTGTATGAAACACTAGAAACTGTCCCTATGCTACTATGCTGCCTATGCTAGCAGTGCCCTTTTTGAAACAAAAATATGTGCTAGTTTTTTCAGAGTTATTAGCAAAGTAGTGATTCTTTTGCAACATATGCAAATGTCAGTCATAAATGCAAGCATCTCATTTAAGTCCTGGTGCTCTAAAATGAGTTATTGGGCAGAGTTCTGGCAAACACAGCGGTCCCCTTTACAGGTGCATAGCTAAAATGAGTGCAGCAGGTACATGGGCACCGGGGTATGAGGAGCAGACCGAAGCCTTATGAAGGCTGTGTTTTGCTACCTAACCAGAGGGGTAGAGTCCCTTTTCTTTGGTTGCATACCGTGGCACCTTTACTAGACATATACGTGTTCCCATTCCCAATGAACCAGCGGAGACAAAATATGTATACTGAGTTGGGCAAAGTACTGAGTAAGTGATAACTCGGTTATTGGTATGTGGTGAAAAATATGTATTATTCAATCAAAATTAATTGAAATACTCTTTATTTAGGTTTTTGAAATACCATAAAAGAGATACATCAGTTTAAAATATATATACGATAGCGTCAACATTTACAATTCATCCACAAGTAAAATAGTTCACTAAAACAATCAAATATATATCCTAAAAAGGAATTTTATAAAATTACATCACAATTAAACAATATATTTAAAAAATCTTAGTGGCCCTAGACAGTTGGCATTGTATAGCAACCATGTTATAATCAGTAATATGTATTTATTATATTCCCACTACATACACATCATACATGGAGCGGTCGTATAGCCTACATCGCGTGCTACGTTGTCGTGACAAGAATCTTGAAATAAAGTAACAACAACATAAAATGAACGTCAGAAATAAAAGGGACAAACATACGCGGGCCGTAACGAGAAGGCCTACTCCTACCCCTCAGCCTTTTCGCCCCCTGCTAAAGATATACGCTCTTTGATTAGCTCGCAAGAGGGCGAGTTCTGTTGGTGACGACTGTGATATGCCTGGGGCGGAAGGCAGTAAGCCAGAGAGTCAGGAAAGCAAAAACACAAGAGGGGCTAGAAGTAGGTTGAGGCTATGTGCTGGGGAGCATTAGTAGTGCTGTGACAGGGGCATCGACTGCAAACCCCTGCCTTGTACCCATAGCCTTCAGTTGGCCGCATATTGCGCCGTTCTAATTGAAGCGCTCTGGACACACCCGACCATATATTGCCACTGTCACCAGGGATACTTTATATATTGCTATAGCCTCAGCGACCGCTAGCCTCCTTATCGGTTTTGTTATGAATGTTGTGTATAACATGTTAGCTTCTGGTGTCACACAGAACCCTGTTGACTCCAAAGAAGAGATAACCTCAATTTCGGTAACTGTATATGAACACCCACATCCAATCCCCCCCCAAAAATGACCAGATAGCATAAAATAATAGACCACGGGTGCCCGGAAGCTCATCTGACCTGCGGGTAGGGGAATGTAGGGTACAAAATAATTCCACATTTTCATATCCTTGTCGAGCCTTGGGAAAATGAACCATCTCCTAGCCACAACCACAGACTGCAGTCTGCTTATAAAGCTCAAGTTATATTACACTTTCGTCATCTGAGATGTTATTAGTGATGTCAAACGATTTGTCATACATGTCATGAGTGATGCATTATGTGAAGTCATAAGCAGTGCATGGCAGAGGCGCAAGTTATAGCTAGCCCTGCTAACAATAGCTGGTTAATTTCTGTGGGTTTTTATTTTAGTTCAAAACGGTAATGTTGTCAGTGACATACTTGCCTAACTATAATGTTATTTTAACCTTTGTTTTTTTTCAGTGAATTTCTTATGTGTTTTGTTTAAACAAAAACAGATCTTTTTATCACACCCAGCTGTAACATTACTTTAACCTCTATTTTTTTTTCCCAGTGAATTTCTAGTTTTTTTTAAACGTAAAGTAATATTTTATTCCCATACGTAAAGCAGACTCCTTGCTGTGCACAGCCTTTGGCCATGCGCGACGGGGAGTTGGCCACAGGGCCTTATGTTTTTTAAAAGGAGGGGGGGGGCACATGGCCCCTTTTCCCAAGCCTTACTAAGCCCTGGGGGCCCTATTCTCCAGGGTCTTGCGTATTATTTTATTTTTTTAAGGGGGGGAGATCAAGTTGCCCACTTCCGCCAAGCCTCATTAGGCTCTAGTGACCCCATCCCCCAGGGTTTTTTTCTGTAAGGGGGGGAGAAATAGTCCTCCTCCCAGAGCCTTTAAAAGGCCCTGGAGACCCTACCCCCAGGGCTGGGTTTTTTTAAGGGAGTGGGCATTCCGAGCCCGATTAGGCCCAAGTGACCTGATCCCCCAAGGCCCTTCTTTTTTTTTTGGTTAAAGGGGAGCGGGGCAATGCAGCCCCAAGCCTTATTAGGCCCTGGTGAAACCATTCCCCCCCAAGCCATTTATTTTTATTAAAGGGGAGGGAGGCCATGTGCCCCCCCCCCCAGAGTAATTAGGCCCTAGGGACACCAGCCCCCAGGGCATTTTTTATTTAATGAAAGGGGAGGGCCCTGGGGACCTCATCCCCAAGGGGAGATTACTAAAAAAAAAAAAAAAAAAGGGGAGAGGGCATGCGGCCCTCCTCCCTGAGCAACTTTAGGCCCTGGGGACCCCATTCCCCAGGGCCTACGTTGAAGGGGGGCAACGCTTCCCCCGAGACATTATCGGCCCAAGGCACCCAATCCACCAAATCTGTACTATTAAAAATTGGGTGCCCTGGTGCCCACCCAGGGCACCCACTATACATTCGCTTGAGGCCGCAGGAAGGCACCAAGGCCCCCGTGGTCCCAGCAAGCTCCTCGCATGTAGCGGGAGTCGGCATTGCTCCTGCCTGCAGGGAGCAGCTACTAATGCTGCCCCCTGTGGGAGGGAGCAAAATTTTGATCTGTTTCCCTGTCAACATTGGTGCAGGCGGGTGCATTTTCAAAGCTCCTGACTGCTGGGAGTAGACTTTTTGCTCCAGCTTGGTGGGAAATTTAAAAATGCTCCTGCCAAATGGGAGCAAACACCGGTTTCTCGGCCCTCGTCCCCATCTTGAAAACTTTCGGCCCAGTGGTGGGCTCCCTGGGGTCTGTCATGGCTCGAGGAGGGGGCTGCACATTGTTCCTCCCTATACTATCTCCCTGGGGCCACTGATGACTCTGGGGTGGGAAGGGTGCGTCCCCCCTCCCCAACATTTGACAGCTTTCGACCTTTCGCCAGAAGTCAGCGAGGTTATTCTGGCATCTAGACATCCCTCCACCAAACGCTATACGCCTGCTGTTGGGGCAAGTTTGTGGCATTGTGGGCTCCCTGGGACCTCTAGAGGATCGGGGATGGGGGGGGGCACGTGTCCCCTCCCCCCCTTTCCATTATTCATGAATTTCGGCCCTGAGGTTGGGTCCCTATGGCCGTGAAGGCTAGGGAGCGGGGCGGGGGTTGCATGCCCCCTATCCAATTAAATAAACAATGCAGTCCTGGCCCCAATTTTGTTTTTGGCCCGGGGGGGGGGATCCTTTTGGGTCCCCCATGGGGTCTAGGGGTACAGGGTGTTCCTATCCTGCCCCCTTACATTTTTTTTTTTTATAAACATGTTCAGCACAGGGGACTTTGTCCCAGAGTCCTGTAGAACAAGTTTATTACCTTTGGTAACACCTTATCTGGGAGAGACTTTATCTAGTTGCAGATTCCTTACCTTAGAATTATCCCCTGGCATCAGATTGGATCTGGAAAGGTCAATCGTTATCAGTACCTCTGCGCGTCGGTAGGTGGCATCGATCGGCTCCACGTAGTGTTGTCCGCGCCTAGTTGACAGGTGCGGTGCCTACATAGGCACCACCCCAGTGCGCTAATGTCCGATTCTTTTTGCGACTTTCCACGACAGGAGCGCGGAGCCACGAAGAACACTGACCACTGGTGGGGAAAACTAACGCCCTGAAAGGGGAAAGCCCTGGCCCTAAAAATTTGTTCGCAGAGCGTGGAGGATGGGTGGGTCGGGCAGGAATGTGCGGCTAAAGTCTTTACCAGATAAGGTGTTACCAAAGGTTAAGTAACTTGTTCATCTGAGAGAGGCTTCCAGCCGCTGATTCCTTCCCATACAACAGATACCAAAGCAATAGCACCCCACCCCTCCCAGAAGTGGGTCTGTGAAACAATTTCATACCAAAAAGTCCTGCGGGAACAAACGGGCAAAGTGCCCGTCACGGCGGACCTAACTGTCCAGGCAGTAGTGCTTTGTGAACGTGTGCAGAGAAGCCCATGTTGCTGCTGCTGATGTCCAGGACCGGGACTCTGTGTGCTAACGCAGTGGTCCCAGACATGGTTCTGGTGGAATCAGCACGCAAGCCCTCAGGGGGTTGGTTCTTGGCCAATGCGTAGCTGATTTTAATGCAGAGTACAATTCATCGGAAGAAGGTCTGCTTCTGCATGGCCTTTCCCTTCTTCGCTAACCCTTTAAGGTGCTCTGAACAGAGTCCTGCTGGGCAAGGGAAAGAAAGAGAAGAACCTGGGAAAGGGAGGGGGGGATCAGAAAGGGGATCAATCAGCTTTTCTGCACACCATGCCACAAATTTGTCCCACTTGCTGGCGTATACTGTTTTGGTGTGGGACGCATGGCTGCCAGAACAACATTGCAGACTTCTGGCGGAAGGTCGAAAGCTGTTAACAGTTGCCGCTAAATCTCCACGCAAGAAGGTGGAGTGCTGACCGCTCGGATGGAGAACCCTCCCCTGCTGCTGCCAGAGAAGAAGATCCTCCAGAAGAGGCAGCCTGATCGAAGGACCAATGACCACACTCAACAGCTCAAGATACCAGACTCACCAAGCCCATTCCGAAGCCACAAGGATGACTTCCTTGCCCGGTCGTTCCTGATCTTCTTGAGAACTCTGGGCAGGAGTGGTATGGACGGAAAGGCATTTAGGAGGCCTGAGACTCACTAGAGACAAAAAGCATCTTCGAACGAGAGCCGCCTTGGAAAGTACAGCATACAGAACTGCTTACAGTGCATATTTTTGGCGGTGGTGAACAGATCTAACCAAGGCTCTCTCTCCCCACTACTAAAAGACCTTGCACCACCATTGGAGAGCTGGCCAAGTGTTGAACCACCAGGGAAATGCCCTGACGTTCTACACAAGTCCAGAGACGCAGGGCCTCTTGCCAAAGGGTCCACAACCGCACCCACCCTGTTTGTTGCAGTACCACATGGTGGTGTTGTCTGTGAACACCTGCACTAGCCTTCCCTTGATGGAGGGTAGAAAGGCTTTTAATGCTAGCCAGATTGCCCGGAGTTCCAGAAGGATGATGTGGAGTCCACATTACGCCAAAGACCTCTGATCTCCACCTCTTCCAGATGGCTGCCCCCATAGCTGATGCATCTGTTACTACTGATTTGGTTGGGGAAGGAAGAGGGGTCTGCCATTTACCCAACGGTGGTTCGTTAACCACCACTGCAGACCTATTGCAGTTCCCTCCGACATCTGGACAATGTCGGAGAAACTACCCTGATGCTGTGCCGACTAGAACTTCAGGTCCAACTCCAGTGCCTGCATATGTCAGCAGGCATGTATCACTAGCCGGATGCAGGAGCCTTTGAGGACCACCAGCCTCAGAGTCAATCTCACCAAAATCCAGTATAGAGGCTGAAACATCAGTATAATAGCCTGAATATCCTGGACTCGCCGTTCGGGGGGATAGGCCCAAAACTGCATTGTGTCCAGAATAGTTCCGATGAAGGGAGCATCTGAGAAGGAGTCAGGTGTAACTTCGGCATGTTGACAGTGAACCCCAGCGAATGGAGGATGTCTGCTGTAGTCTGGAGGTGGGAGACAGTCTGGGGCAAACACTTCAACAGCCTGTCGTCGAGATAGGGGAAAGCTGGCACCCCAGATCTGCGCAGATGAGCTTCAACCACTGCCATTACTTTGGTGAACACCCGAGGGGCGCTGGGGGGGGCCAAAAGGGAGCACAGCAAACTGAAAGTATTCGCAGCCCACTGTGTACCGCAGGTAACGCCTGTGGGAAGACATGCCAGGGATGCGGAAATATGCATCTTGCAAGTCCAACGTTACCATCCAGTCTCCTGGGTCCAGAGCAGATAGGACTTGAGCGAGCATGAGCATTTTAAACTTCTCATTCTTGAGGAAGAAGAGAGCTCAGGTCTAGTATAGGACGAAGGCCTCCGTCCTTCTTGTTTCCCTTTGCCAAGAGTTGTCACTTCCTGGCAGAGAAAGGAAAGATGGTCCTCGTTCAGCCTGTCGCAAGCAGGTGGCATGGGGGAGGGGTAGTCTCAAAGGGGAGGGAGTAGCCCCTCCGGACAGTCTGCAGAACCCATTGGTCTGATTTGCATATGGCCAGGTTTAAACTGGGGTGGCATGGTGAGCAAAAGAATGATGGATTTAACCTAGATCTCTTGACTGGGGTGAATGTTTTGATTTGTTCTGCATTCCGTCCATCAATTGTGTGTGTTTTGCTAGACCTCCACTGGGGCAGGTGATGGTGCATCCTGCCTTCCACTGGGTCCCCATGATGGTAAGAGGGCAAGATATAAGGGTTTGGAGGCTGCGGGGGGTGGACTGGCCCAACTTCTGGATGCCAGACCCATGAGGTCTGTGGGTACTGCGTCCTCACCCATGCAGAGTCTGGGAAGTTTGCGTGCTGCGGTGGCTGGGCAAGTATAGACTGTAGCTGGAAACCCCTTCCGTGTCCAGGAAAAGAGCAAAACGCGGATTGGGGGTGACGAGGGGCCATGGAAAGGTCCAAGGACCTAGCCGTAGCCCTGCTGCCCTTAAAGCACTCAAGCGGAATCTGCCTTCTCTCTAAAGAGACAGGAGCCATCAAAGATCATGTCATAAAAGAAGCTTGGACATCCCTTAAAAAAACAGGTGTGGCACCATAAGGCCACTGTTTATGAAAGCACTGCCTCCAGCAAGTCTGTGGTATCCAGTCCACCATGGATCTTGAACTTAGCTACATCTCTCCCATTGGCAACAGCCTGGAAAGCATGGGCAGCACCTGCACAACCGAATCCCATAGAGGATGGGAGTAACGGCCCAAAAGGTACACTGTGTTCACAGACTGTAGTGCCAGGCTGGTGGAAAAAAACATCTTCTTCCCTAAGATGTCCTGCCTCTTGCATTCCCTATCCGGTGGGGTGGTAGGGAATGTGCCAGGATATACATTGGAGGTAGAGGTATGGACCACCAATTCTCACTAGGGTAGGGTGTTTTGTGAGTAAACTGGGGTCCCTGGGACAGGATGGCGGGCAATCGTCCTGTTCACAGGAGCCCGTGCTGGGCCTGGGAACAGGTCCCAAGCAGGAAATCAATAAGGGCATCATTGAAAGGGAGAGGGTCACTCCTGGCTAAAGCATATCTGTCAAGACGTTCATCTTGACTGCCACCGAGGGAAGGCTAAGGTCCAGGACCTCGCCCACCCTCCTCACCACCATTGCAAAGGATGCTCCCTCCTCCGTAGCCAGAGTCAGGGGAGAAAGCATGCCAGTATCTAGAGAAGTGTCCAATCCATTGGCCTCCGCCAAGTCCTCACACCAGTCCATCTGTGGATCTAAGGGCTGGCATTCCTATGGATCCAGCGACCCCTCCAAACCCTCCCTGAGTCCTAGCCAATAGGAATAGGGCTCAAGCTCTAGCCTGGAAGGCATTGCTCCAGTCAGCACCAAAGTCTGCATCACGGACTCAAAACTCCTGGAGTTGAGCAGGGGTGGAGAAATAAAAACTTGGGATTTAAAACATAACGCAGCGATTGGGATTTAAAGCATAACAGCGATTGGGGTTGTCTTTACTAATAAGAATGCATTGCTTGTTTACCCATTTTTTTAAGCAATCCTAGACTAATGAGAGCTTGTGGGAAAAAAACTATAAGGTTGTGAAGCTGTGCTTTGCAGTTTCCATGCAGCTGTTTGATAGCTCAGAGGTTGCTGTGCTATACTAGGACTTGGACTTATCTGAACTGCAGGTAACAAAAGACTGTGACAAAAGCAAGAACCCACTGAGCTATCCACATAAAATACAGTTATGTGACCTAAACTTTTTTTTTTTTTGCAGTTGTATATTGTGCTAACTCGACCTGAAGGCTTTGAAGCGCTTAGTAGGCACTGGGGAGAGTAAATTTGCCAGAATCACAGGATGCTGAGCAGACGCCGAGATTTGAACATGGTTCTCCAGCTGCACAGTCAGCAGCTCTGTCCTTTATGCCACTTCCTCTCCATGTTGCATGGTGGTGTTTTTTCAGGAGGCACATTAACCCTGATCCCCACTTTAGGATGAGTCAAAACTGCAACTAAAGAAAAGTCCATCTCTCCTGCAGGTACATTATTCACCAGCCTTATCTTGACATTTTTATTGTGCGCTGAGAATTGCTGGGAAGTAGGAACATGAGAAGCTCTGCAACAGATGGCTTGAACCCAATGATGTTTCAAACTGCAGCCGCCACACCCCTCCCCACTTGGCCCCAGTGCTTTGCCCTAAAACTAGCACTGGGTAAGAATTGCAGGCGATGTGTAGAGGAGTGAACTGCAGCAGGGCCGTGTCTGGGAGTCCAATGACTCAAGTATTAGGGCCTCCTACACTGAGTGGCCTTTGATGTTTGCCGGTTTATTTGCACATTATACATAGACAGAGAAAGGCTCGCAGGACCCAGCTGTTCCTGGCTCCACTGTCGACCTCTAGTACCAAAGACATGGTTCAAAAAATGTTCAGTATGGTCGAGAAGAACTGTAACAAGCATTTGCAATGCAATAGGTCTTGCATTTACATGAGTTTGAGCTATTGGCATTGTAAATGACAAAGCCTTTTATTTATGTTTTGGTTTTTAAAACATAAATTAAAGGCATTGTCATTTGCAATGCTAATAGCTTAAACTCTCACAAATGCGAAATCTAATGCATTCCAAATGCTGGTTTGTAAAAGCGCCATGTGCTGCGCTTTCACTCTAATGGAGGCCACACCCCTTTCTTTAGACACCCCGCGTCTAAAGAAAGGTGTGCGATCGCCATTAAAGTGAAAGCACGGTATGGGGCGCTTTTAAAAAAAAAATAATAAATCATTTACGTTGACAAATGAATTTTTTTGGGGTAAAAGCACCCCATGCTGCGCTTTCACCTTAATGTCGGCCACACCCCTTTCCTTAAGACGCGGCTCGTGTAAAGAAAGGTGCACTGCCGCCATTAAAGTGAAAGCGCGGTATGGGGCACTTTTAAAAATAAAAAGCATTTGTTAAGCAGCATAGCGCGTGCAGAAGTGCTGCGCTGTGCAAGGAGCATTTTTGAAAGAAAGCGCAGCGTCCATGATCGAGCGCCACGCTGTCATGAAAACAGGGTGAGTTAGGAAGAGTCTGTCATGCCTGCAAAAGCAGCTAGATTAAAGACATTAAAGAAAATAGTGCTCAGACTTTAGCTAAAACAGACTGTGTAACAACACAAGTAAAAAGTTCAGTCTTCATGGGAGGTTATAAATGCAGACAAGGCGTTACTAACGCGGGACTAACAAGCCTATTAACGAATCAGAAGCAACCATTTAGAAAGGACAGTAGCAGGAGCCAATTGAAAAGATGGGAGGAGAGTGGGCAGAGCTTCACGTCCATACCTGAATACAGCATGCCACTCAGAGCAGCAAATGCGCTGCCCAGGCTCGACCTAAAAACAGACTTCAGTAATCAGAATGCTCTGGGAGCGCACAGTAGACCAGTATTTATTAAATGGCGTGAGAGGAAGGTGTCTGAGAGCACTGCTGTAACACTATGTACTAAGGGAATCCAGGGTATTCAGGGGTCCACTTCAGGGGCCTTAGCCAGGACTAGCAGGAGAGCACAAATGACTTGCACAACCGGTCCAAGAGTATCGTTTGCCCCGGAGAAAAACAAGGCGTGGGCTCCCAGTTTAACATACACTGCACTTCTAACTACGACCATTAGCATGAATGCATTTACAAGATCCCAGCAGATTTCCTAGCGCCTGGGGACAGGTGTCAGATAAGGATGGCTCACAGACGTGCTCTAGGAAAGGCCAGCTCTGGGTGACAGTATGTATATTTTAAGACTAGCATAGCGCACTAACCTATACTGTGGGGATCGATATGTTAAGACTAGCATAGCGCACTAACCTATACTGTGGGGATCGATATGTTAAGCAATAATGAAATATTAACACCCCTTTCATAGGTCACACTAATCCTCATTTAAAAGGTCACTGCAGGGAGCAAGATCGGCGGTCTGAGTGGTGGATAGTCACCGTCACCGAGCGAGCCCACTCTCCCCTAGGCATAACCTGTTAGAACGCGTCCAGGCTCAGCATTCTGCCTCAAGGCGCTTCACAAAACCTAAAAGTGTTGCCGTATTCCAGGTATCACTTGCCGGGCTGGTTATGACTGTGGGATACACCGTCCTACACAATAACAGCTCTCTCCGCGAGAGTGGGTGTATCCCACAGCCATAACCACACGGACGAGTTACCTGCCCGGCGGGTGTTAATAAGGAATGTTAATAACCGAGGAGGGACACAAAGAAGGCATGGGAGAACAGTGTGGGGGTTCTGAAGCAAGTGGGAAGAAAGCAAGCGGAGAGACATCACAACACCTATAGCACGTACACAAACAGGCGCATGGGTGGACAGAGGAGGAAATCACGGGCAAACAAACAGAAATACCAGGAGCATTGACAGAAAGGCAAGCACATACAGACAGGCACACTTGTTAACACACGCAGACGAGCAGGCACGCTGACACACAAGCAAATAGTTACACAGATACACGGACAGACATGCAAGCTTGAACTGATACAGAGATAGAATCGCATGCATACCACAGTCCACAACAGAGTCAGTTACACTCAGACAGAAAGACAACCACACGAGCACCTGGAAGCACGGTTTGTGCACACACCATAACAAGGAACAATGCAGCCCAACATGCTCGCAAAAATATACGAAGAAATTAAATGGCACATGAAGCCAGACAGGAAGTGATAAACCGACAAACGAGATGTATAGACCCGCGACCACCACAACTGGTTCACACGCTAGAGAGACACAAAATTACCGCACAAAATATATACACAAATTATTGCTGACATTAAAAGAAAGGCAAATAAGTATCCTGGTACACAGACACAAAGGTCAACAGGTCAACCCGCACATCGCCAAGCAGGGAAATACGTAATGACAGACAGGCACCGACAGAAACCGGCACAGAGACACGCAATCGGACAGGCACACAAAAACAGTAACAGGCAGACACACAAACTGGTAAAGGTACAAAGTCAAACAAAGACCGGCACAGAGAAACGCCAACAAACGGACACAGAAATATGAAATCAAGCAGGCACAATCCACAAACTGGCACAGAGACAAATTCAGACAGTCATACAAATACAGAAGGACAGGCACATAGAGACACTGCCACAGAGACACAAAGAGGCAAATACACAAAGATGGACTAAGACTGGAGCACAGCGGCAAGAACACACTCTCAGGCCATCGAAAGTCCCAGTGCACAAACAAACTCCAATGGACGCAAACGGATATCCCCCGTGAAAATAAAATAACACGTTTATGAGCACACATAACGTTACCAGCCTACGCATCCACACAACAACGCATACTGAAACGGAGCCCGCCAGGAAACCTAAACATGCAGAGACAAGTACCGAGTTATGTTATGCTAGTTGACGCCATGGAGGTGGCGATACCGGGTGTGACCGGTAGGGCAGAGCCCATAATGCACCTGTGTGGGGTCAGTGGTACTCGATGTGGCCTGTCAAACATAACCCACGCTGCACCTCTGTGTAGTATCCCATGGCGGTGCTGTCTGCGGCTAGTCGGACAGAGCTCGTGCTAAACCAGTGTCGAGGCCCTGTGCGGTCTGTGGCCTTTCGGACTCCGTCCATACTGCACCCATCTGGGGCAATGGAGGGGAATGCTCGTGCAGCTGCTCGGCATAAGCCATAGTACACAAGCTTACTGTCCGTGGCATTGCCTATATTACACTAATGCGGAGCCTATGGTGCAGGTATTGGCTGCAGTCGATCGGGCACTAACGCGGGCATGCGGTGCCGGTTGAGGCCGCAGCAGGCCAGACAGGCAAAGACCATTCTGAGCAAGTGTGGGTCTGGAACTGTGATGGCGCTAATGCTGCATGGAGGTGATCAGCCCCAGCCCACACTGCACCAGCGTGGGTTCTGTCTTGCCAGATGTGGGTTCTGTCTTGCCAGACATGGGTTCTGTCAGGCACAACAGCCCACGCTGCACAAATGTGGGGTATGTGGTGCGTTGCACTGCAGACTGAAACCTGCACCAGAATGTGCTCTCTGCAGCCGGTGCTGGGTGCGGCTGGTCGATGTGAGCCCACACTGCAGCAGCACACAGGCCAGCTGCCACCGAACCCAAGCTGCGTGCCGTGGAGCAGGCTGTGCCCGTACCGCAGCAGGATAGGCCATCTGCCAGCATGCCGCTGCTAGTGCCTGCTGCGTGTAGTGGAGCTCAGCCCATACTGCAGCAGCGTGGGGCAAGCTGCCGTCATTCGCTCGCTGCTCAGTGCCGCTAGTCACATGCGGCTCGCCCTACGGTTCTGCAGAGCCAGTTGGATTGGAAGCAAAAAAAGAGCAGGGGAGAGGTTTTAAAGGGAGCGAGCGATATTCAGCTACTTCGGATGAGTTTTGAGGAAAGACCGACTATTCACTGAAAAACACGATGTTTAACCAACCAATATTCGCGTAAAAAGCCATTTTGCCTGCAATTCTGACGAAAAACTGGTGAAATGTTCCAATACGTCACATTAGGGCCCTGTGAGGCCGCACGAATAGGAGTCACAGCACTAGACAAAGGGCGCCGGCATAACAATGAGTCTGCGTCGGTAAGAGAGTCTCGACTTCCTACCGGCTGGCGAAGCGAGGGTTCACAATAACCCTAGCCAAAAAGCAGTTTTCAACCCAACCCTACAGCAGCTGCCCCGGCGGTGCGGATCTGACAGCCGGATGCCTGTCAGACAGCCTGACGCACGGGTCTGACGACCAGGCGTGGCTGACTGAGCTCGAGCTGCAACGGCGTGGAGTCAGCTGCCTCTGCTGGTGCAGGTCTGACGGCCCAGTGACACGGTCAGACAGAGGGTGCGCCGGGCCGACAGGTCCCGCGATGCGCCAGCGCGGGGTCAGCTGTCTACAGCAGTGCAGGGTTGAGCTTGCCACCAGTCAGGCTGGCAAACCCCATGCTACGGGGCACGCTGCGTGTATGCGCACTTCCGTGGCTGCCATGGCTCGGAGACAATAACATGCCACCGGTCAGACGCAGCAAATGCTGCACCACCACGCGACCATCTGTCTAATACTACAGGTCTTATGGTCAGAGAGCTGGCTCGCGCTGTGCCAGCAGTCAGACAGAGCCCATGCTATGCTAGCGGCCAGGGAGAAATCCTCCTGCACCGCCGCATGAACAGCTGCCTGTGCCCGCACAGACCGCGCGCCTACTGCACCAGGAGGGCTGGCTTTCGACACCGGAGCATGTCTGCCGGCCGGGGGCACCGAGTGGTCACTGCACCAGTTACAAGAGACGACTCCTTCCTATGCTGCGACAGTGCGCCACCAAACCCAAACACTCGGGGACCCTGCGCTGTCAAAAGCAGATACACCCCACCATCTTTGCACTGCTATTGTTAGTTCGGGGGTAGGAAGCGCAGCCTGCGACGCTCCATTGTGAGGCGTCTCCCTCCGCTGGGCTATCAACTGAGATCCATCGGCACAGATCGCACTGCTCTTACTTGCCAATCTCCTCGTAGAGCTGGTATTCGTCGGTGAAGCGGGTGCAGGTGGCGGTGTTGGCCATGGCGATGGTGGGCGCAGCCTGGATCTCCTCCGAAAGCACCCCTCCAAACCACTGGCGCTCCTCGAAGACACCTTTTTCAGGCTTCAAACGGCGAAATAGTGGAACAAGCCTGCCCCTTTTCCTGGGCGTCAGAGGAGAGGGTTTGAGGTCTCCTGCCGGAGAGGGGGCCGCGTGTAAAGGTAGATAAATAGACCTAGAGGCGGCGAAGGGGGAGGGAGGAATACAGGGGGAAAAGGGAGAAGCTGCAGCAGCTAACGGGGTTCCGACTGCTTGACAGGTGCACACTGTGTGTGTGAGAGAGGGAGGGAGCAGATAAGGAGGCGGGGACAAGAAGAGGAAGAGGGAGGGCGAACAGAGAGGGGGAGGGAAAGAGGAGGGGGAGTGCAGTGTTGCCAGATTGGGCTATTTCCCGCACAATTGGGCGATATTTTTCTCATTTGTGCGGGGAAATAACTCTCCTGGCGGGGTGCACACATTTTGGCTCTGCGTGCACCAAAATTCAGAAGGCGGTAGCGCCGCAAAAAGCGCTCGAACTCAGCAGAGGAGGCCCGTCAATCATTCATAGCGCGAAAGCGCTACCTATGACGGCCCTGCTAAATGCTGCTGGCCTGCCCCCTAGAGTGTCTGGACCAATGTGGTCACACCAGGGACAACAACGAGCAAGGCATTACGGTCACAAAACACTTCCTAGAACCGCCCTTTAACGTGTCAATCACTCTGAACTAGCTTCCTGATTGCTTCTTCTTACAGTCCCTCATTCAAGTTTGGAAATGTCCTTCATCCTTGGAAGTCGGTGAGAGTTGGCAACTCCGCAGATACGGGAGATCTGCTGTTGGGTGGCGGGAGGTAAGGCCCGTGTTCTGGAGGGATTTCTTGCCTGCTTTGCTCCAGGGCGCAACAGTGTTGCAGGTGGGTGCATGCAAACAGCCATCAGCCTATCCTTAGAGTTAGTAAAAGGTGGTCTCAGGGTTCAAGATGCCCGTGTTGGATATCAGGTCACCTGCCAAAGTATTTTTATTGGATTTAGTTCCTGCGATGGGAATCCAGTACAAATTAGTAGTTAATGTAAGGACGAACCTGGACAGTTCTTTTAAGGGAAGAAGGGGTTAACAAAAACAACAGAAAAAAACACTCCTGATACCGTTAAAGTGTGCATACTCCTGAGTCATGCCACTGGCTGAGCACGAAAAAGCTTTTTTTTTTTTTTTTAAATAGACCATTTCTTCGTTAGTTGTTGTTTTAGCAGGCGCACAAAAATGACTAAACACTAGAAACTGTGTTGAGAACTGACTGAATGTGCAAGTAATGGTAGCACTTATTTCACATGTTTTGTTAGATGCAATTCACATAACGCTTCAGGAAGGGGGTGTTGAAAGAGACCTTGCTACTGTCAGAACACTTGTGCAGTTTAATAACAATTCCACGTAAGGATGTTTGTAAAGACCCCCAAAAAATAAAGAGTACACATGGAGTCTGTTGTGAATTTAATGGGTAGAGGGTACTCCCAGGGCTTTAAGTGTGTTGAAAAACAGGGGGGAGGGGGTTTCTCAAAGGGGCGTGACATATAATAAAGGGCGTGGCTTAAACATGCAAGATAAAAATCTCTGCTGCCTGACTGATAATTTGCGGTGAAAGTGGGTAGGAACGCACTGCTTGCATGTAACAGTGCTATTACCCCATAGCGTCTTGGTAGTTGTAGTTCAGTTTTTCACACAAAGTTCATATAATTTTTCAGCTAATGCAGTCTTTCGAAATCGTATCTCTAGACAACAGTGTTTCGGGATTCCTCTTTCATCAGTAGAGAATATTTACGAGTTGCTGGACATGCTGCCAATTTTCTCAGGTATAATCTCACTCCTAGCGTGCAGGCGTTCCAAAGTTCGTCAGTTTAGGGGCGGCTCACGAAAGCCTTTTAACAGTGAAAGTGGGTAGGAGCGTACTGCTTGCATGTAACAGCGCCATTAACCCATAGCGTCTTGGTAGTTGTAGTTCAGTTTTTCACACAAAGTTCATATAATTTTTCAGCAGATATTTTGCTGCCTCTGTATGTTATTCCATCCAGATATATAATAGAACAACTGGCATGCACTTAAAACAAGCCCAGGGTATTGGCTTTATCAATAGTTGTTAGCTGCAGAAGATGACTGAGTAACAACAATGACTTTGAGGTAAATAATACTGAAAATGCTTCAGTTCTATAATTATGATACTGGGAAATAATATCACTCCACTAGAAATGTTAAATGAAACTATTTGTAAAATACTTTTATTTATTGTGGGCTTGGAAAAAATGTCTAGAAGCTGGTAATACTTGGCAGCAGCTGTGCATGCAGCAGCTTTAATCACTGCAGACCTGGTAAATGTAGAGCCTGTGCCTGTGCTCTGCCCTTCACACTTCCTGCGGATCCCCACGGCATGCACTTTCATATCATTAGCAGATGGTCGCAGGGCTGGCTCTAGGGCGGTGCGATCGGTGCGACCGCAACGGGCGTTGACTTGGGGCGTCATTTTTGAAAATGTGTATTATTTTTAAAGCACCTGCTGCTTCGTTTCTGGCCTCCAGCAACTTTCAAACATCAATTAAAATGTCAAGAGAAGTCCGGTGATTAATCGTCTTTCTGGAAAGAGACCAGAGGTTTGTCTAGTGGAAGTTTTGAGGTAGCGCAGAGGGTTAAAATGCCTGCTGCTAAGAACGTGTACCATGCAGATAACGAAGTGCATATAATGTAAATAGGTCAGTGGGTTACTGCTTCTGTAAGAGAGCTCCTTTTGTTACTTGTCGTTTATAAGTCAAAATCCTAATATAGAACATTGAGCTATTAAATGTCACCCTAGAGCTGCTGCAAACTGCAAGGTATATGTTAGAGCTATATGTTTTTTTGGCCAGTCTTTCATTATCCTAATCTTGTGAAAAGGGTTCATTTGGGTAGAAAACAATTCTTATTATGAAAGAGAACCCCTAACAATGATGTTACGTTTTAAATTCTGAATTTGTGCCTTTCCTGAATAAGAACTTTAACTATATTGCCTACCAGTATCGATGACATGTTACTCCTACACTACACCACACCTTGTAGTACTGTCTGATGTAACATTTCCTATACACTGATTTACCCACATATGATTGTCTCTGTGCAATGTGTGTGTGGTGTAAAGTGCTCTGACACCTTACACTGGTATAAGTGGTGCTATAAAACTAAATGAATCTAAGAGACAGTGGTTATGGAGACTTGAGAGGCACTGTTAAAGGGTGCTAGTGAGGGAATCCGTGGCAGAGGTGGTCATTGGGGGGGGGGAGGGGTGCCAACAGACATTGTTGCACAGTGCGCCACCAGCGCTAAAGCCGGCCCTGGATGGTCGTATCTTCTGATTAGCTCCTTCGTGGCACCTGCATAACAAAGGAGTCTCTCCAGGGTTCCATCAAAGGCTGGTGATGGCTGGTAGTGCCCCAGAGTGAAGATTTATTTTCACGCCCAGGGTAAGTGCAAAAATAAAGAGCCCAATAGTGACCCTTCTTAGCATCTATTTTTTGTTTTAGGACTGCTGGTGCTTAGCACCAGCAGGACCCGGCCCACTTAAAGCCCTGCGTACGCAGATGAAGAGACTATTTTATTCTAGCAGTACTGAGCAAGGGAAAGTGGAGGTAGGAAGAGGGTGAGTCGGGGAAAGGGATAGCACGGTAACTGAGGGAATGACGGGGAGAGAGAGCAAGGGTAGTGGGAAGGAGAGGAAGACTAGGGGAAAAACAGCAAGGATAGAGAGAAGTGGATGGACAGCAAGTGTACAGGAGAGGAAACAGAATGAGGGGATCAGGGTGGGGGAGAGAAATCACCTGGGTGGTTAATAAGGCTCTTGAGTGGAGGGAGATTGTACAGGAAGCAAAGTAAAACAAAAAGATGAAGAGTACAAAGGAAGGGAGGACGGAACAGGCGAGGGACCATGAGAAAGGAGAATTAGGGAGAGAAGAAAGAAGCAGTGGCAAGGGAGACAAGGAAAGGGAGAAGAGAAAGGGAGTAATTAACAAGATGGAGGGCTAAAAGGGGGAGTAATGGTGAACGGTGAGGGAGGGAATGAGGAAGACAATGGCAAGAGAGCCTAAGCAGGGAGAGTAGAGAAAAGTATAGGCTGTGAGAAGGTGGATTATTAGTTGGGGTGGATGGTAGTCCACCACAAGTAATAATGTCACTATTCTTGTTAGGTTCAGTAAAGGTTTCAGGAATTTAAACCTGCGCTCAACCCCTGCCAGCCATGGCACAGAGCAGACACGCTTAACTTAAGAGGATCCATAAGGCATATAGAAGGACCTAAACAGTTGATAAGTCAGAAACACAACACCATAAAAATCCCACTCTAATATGTAAAAATACTTTAATGAACAAAATGACACCAATACAACAAAAATCGTATAAGGGAAACAGATCTCATTTTAAAAAAAGTTTTAAATAAAAATAGAGCCAAAAAGCGTGCCACTGGTCATGCTAGACTGGGACAAAGAAAAGTTTTAAGGCCGACTGCGATGGAGCACTGGTCACATACAAGGGCCAGGTTGGCCCCAGTCAAACAGTTACCTTCTGGTTTAGAGTATGTCTGAGAAGGTAGAGCTCTCAGCATGGCAAGGTAGCAAGCTGCATCTGAAGACGGGGTCATAAATGATGGGGTGCCAAAGGAGGAGGTCTCGAAGAAGCCGTCAACGAAGGCAGGAAAAGCTTGAACTGTAGAAGTCAGGAGTTCGCGCCCAGGAAGCACCCACATCAGTCGATTGCTTCTCAGTTATCAGGTCCGGTGAAGAATTCTACACTCTGACTTAGACTCTTTCCTGGCAGTCAGATTCCTTCAGCGGGCAGGGCTGCAGGCTGTAGTGGAGAGGGTTGGACTGTGACGGCGTCGGGCCTGCTAAATTGTATTTGCTGCTGCAGAGAAGAACATAGTGGGAGCTGCGGCAAAGTCAGGGCCACTGGCAATGCACCCTCAGCCGATTGTCTTGGCAGGTTGGTTCTGGTCTTTTGTCAGTTCTTCAGCCCACCAAAATCCTTGAAAACGTTTCTACTTTCCAGGTTTTAGGGTTAGGCAGGAAGATTATACTCTGAGGCCAAGGGTTCCCGGGCCTCAGGAACTGCACCTGGGGGTCAGGAATCACAGAACAGAAGCCATCAGCCGGGTCCAGTGCAGGTTCAGTGGAAACGGGTCAGCTGGACTATTTTAGGAAAGTGGGCTTCTTGCAGTAGTTGTGTCCCTGTAGCTTAAGAGTTCAGACAACTGACCCATGGAGTCCACTTCTTTGTCCAGGGCACAAGTGGGAGCATGTCAAGTCCTTAGTGTTCTCCTCACAGGTCATAACAGCAGGTGCAGTCCTTCTTCTGTCTTCCTCAAGTTCAGTAGTATTCTGAAGAGGGTGCTCAGGGGTCCACATTTATGTCTTGCCTCAGTCTGTGGGTGGGAGTGACTCCTGGTCCCTCTCTGACCAATAGGGAAAACGTTCCCAGGGGTAACCCTACTATTTTTGCAGCCATTCCTGTCCCAATTGCAAACAATTCCACAGCACCCCTCTTTATCTAAAACCAAAATGGCAGAACCTTTCTTTCCCTGTGCAGAACTCGTGTGCCCAGAAAAATGAGAAAACCCTCCTCTGTGGTCTCTCAAAACTGGTTATGGGGTAGCTCCTTTTGCACTGAAATTGGTGCTTGGTTAGCTAGAAAGACGATCGAGGGGGCAGGCCCAGGTGTGAGCTACATCATCTTGTGACAGGGCAGGCCCCTTTGAAGATAATTAAGTTCCTATGCACTGCCCAGATTTTCATCCTGTCAGAAGAACAGGACATCTCACCACACCCAAGCCCTTTGTCTCAGCTCCTGGGTGACAGCTGGAATCTCAGGCAAATTGACTTCTAGAGGCTTTAGGCAGGCTAAATGTAAAAGCACCTTTTGTGAAGTATTTGTTACAAATCCAAATTTACCAATGAATTGGATTTGTAATAAATATTTAAGAAGGTCCAAGAAACAACTTTTTATCTGGTTCCTAGGCGGTGATAAGGATCCCAATGCTTTCCTGTGGAACAGCTGACTCTGCTACAGTGAAAATACCTTTTAGGGTAACAACATGTAACAACATGTTTTACATTAAACTTTTGTATGTCCTACTTTTAAATATCACACACCTTGCCTCAAGGGCATTTAAGGCATATTTAGGGGTGACTTATTAGTATTTACAAGGAGGGACTACGCGTGTCAAAAAGGGTTATTTTGACAGGTTAAACTTGCACAGCTAAGTTATTGGTGGCATGCCTGCTGTCATGTTTTCATTGACAATTTAGTGGTGTCATAATATGTGCTGCAGTCCATTAGTGACATTTATCTAACAGGCCCTGGGGACACTTTGTACCATATACGTAGGACTTATAGGCAAGTTAAATATGCCAATTAGGAGCATAGCCAATGTCAACATGTTTTATGGGTCAGAGAATACGCATGGGGGACTGGTTAGCAGAGTCCCGATGCACAGAGTAAAAAAAAACATCAGTCCAAAAATGGGGGTGTTGAAGCAAAAAGAGGTATTTTCCTACATTGTCCACTCCAGATGAAAGGTGAAGAGCAACTCAGCCATTCCATTGGCAGTTCTCATCATCTAACCAGTAGAAACTGGAAAGGCTATCACCATTGGCATGTCAGACCCAGGTCTGTATTCCACTGTAAAGTCCATACCCTACAGGAAGATAGACCACCTCAACAGTTGGGGGTTTTCCCCTCCCATCTAAATGAGCCATCGGGGAGGCCAGTGGTCAGTTTGTACACTGACTGGAGTCCCAAATAGGTATGGTCTCAGCTTTTTCAGTGACTAAACCACAGCAAAGGCTTCCCTTTCTATGACACTCCAACGCTGCTCTCTGGGGAGTAGTTGCATGCTGATAAAGGCAACTGGTTGAACTTGAACTTCATTATTCAGCTGCGATAGCACTGCCTCAATCCTCTGCTCTGAACCATCTGTTTGGACCACAGATTCCTTGCTGAAATCAGATGCCTTCAGGACGGTTGCTGTACACAGCGCCTCCTTCAGGGTGTGGAAGCCCTTATGACACTCCTCAGTCTATATGACCTTTGAAGTCAGCTCTTTCAGGTCGCCTGTGAGGAAAGTGCGTCACAAAATAAAAAGATTGTGCTGAAGAAATATTGCCCTCTAGGCTCCTGGGGTCGGGCATGTTGACCAACTTCAGCGGGTGGTTTATTGTTGGTGAACAGATAAAGACACCCTGGCGGGCAATAATTTTTTATCTCCCCCAGATCCTCACCTAGGAAGTCCTACCAGTCCACGATATACAAAATAGTCTATTGTCTTCAATTTGTCGCTTCTTAAATACGCTGCCCCACATAGAAACCCAGTTTGACGTTTTCTCTCGGGCTCTTGTCACATTGAAGTCCTGAAATTGACACTGATAATTTAAAAGGATTGAAATGCCATCGACTACTAAAGAAGGCCAATTTTTTTCCATTAGTTTAATTATGCTTTGTGGGCCGTTTCATTTTTTATTAGTGATGCAAGCATATTTATCAGGGATGGCTGGTGGTAAGGGGCAATATGGACGTCGCCCTGCCACCCTGGAGGAGTAACAAAAGGGGAGAAGAAACAGCAAGCAGCTAGCAATAAATTGTGCTTGCTGCGCTGTGTCAAAGGTGTGTAAATCGGTGTTTTTTTGTTTTAGGGAGTGGGGGAGGATGGCCCTGCGCATGTGTTGGCTGGGCAAGGTTTTCCTCGCCCTGGAGGCAAAAATCAGGGCAGTGACGACACATAAATGGGTGTGGTGTGTGTTACTGCCAGGAATAGACTTTTACTTTGGGTGTCATTCACCTGGCCCAGGGCGGGGTCGGAAGACCTCCATTAATTTCAATGGCTGGGGGTAGGGCAGGCTGTTTCGAAAAATGTAGGAGTGGGTGTGTCAGTGGCCTCTGCCTCTTCCACTGGGACCCAGCCACTCCTGTTGATTTTTTTTTGATAGGTGGGCTGGGGTCTAGGGGAGGTGCCCAGCAGCTTACTTCGAGGTTCAGCTACAGTGTCGGTTTATAATTCGTGCCACAGCAGTCCAGTCACCAGACCTGGGGAGAATAAGTCGGTGAGTGAGTTTTGTGTGAAGTTTTCTTGCATAATACATCTGGAATCTGTTGTGTTTATATCTTTTTGGCAGGGGAGGCTCCTCGGTTGGAGCAGAGGAGCGTCGCCCCACTTAACCCCCCCCCCCCCCCCAAGCTCCAGAAATGAAAAATAAAATGGTAGTTCATTACCATTTTATTTTTCATCCCGCTCTGAGCGTCAGGACAGGTACAGGGCTGCTGCTAATTGACAGCAGCACGGACGAGGGTGGGCTGTCTAATGCTCTGTTTAAAGTGCACATGACTTTTTGGTTGGCTGTCTTGTGGCTGCCAGCTACACATGCACACCTTAAACCTCTCAACCCAGCTGTCTTGAGACAGCTGGGTTGAAAGTAAATGCAGGCCTTCAGTGCGTTGTGGAACACCAAGTGAGGCCCCTCCCCCTAATCAGGCTGCTGCTCACATGCTGCATGTGAGCAGCGGCAGGATTGGGCAAGGGAGTTCCAGCATGCGGTTCCAGTTCCTGCAAAGAAGAGGTCCGGAGAGAGGACGTCGCGTTAGGTAAGTTTTGTTTTATATATATTTTTTAATAATATTTTGCGCGTGTGCTTTAAGTGCTCCCTCACAGGTATGTAGTAAGGAGTGTGGAGAGTCGGGTGCATAGCCAGGTGCAGTGTGTGAGGTGGATTGGTGACACCTGTGCGCATGCAGGGAGCTTTGATGGTGAGTTTATTGCTGGTGACCAGGACCGGCTCAGACAGAGGTGATTGCTTATAGGGCTGACGTGGCCCTGGGCTAGGCAGGTGAAGTAAAAGTAGCGAGGAGAGAGATATTATTGTGTAGGTGTATCCCACAGGGATAACCACGCGGCCAAGTTACCTGCCCGGCTGGTGTTACCCGGAATAAGACATCACTTTCATGTTTTGTGAAGCGCCATGAGGCAGAGTGCAGATCCTGGATGCGTTACTCTAACAGGTTATGTCTATGGAAGAGTGGACTCGTGCAGTGACTTTCCACCAATCAGGTGCTGATCTTGCTCCCTGCAGTGGTCATTAAATGTGGATTAGTGTGACCTGTGGAAGGGGCGTGGATATTTAGTTATTGCTTGACGTATCGATCCCCACAGTATAGGTTGTTGCGCTGTACTATTCCTAAAATATAATACATACTATCACCCAGAGTTGGCCTTTCCCAGAGCACCATCTAAACACAAATAACCCTGGATTCTATCCATGGTAGGGAACCAGAGGCTATGGGGCCTCAAGGGTGAGCTGGCCTCCTGTTACAAACATTTTAAACACAATTGAGCCACCCGAGAATTTATTTCAATCAATGCTATACCTCACAGCAGCCTCTGGACATACACAAACATGTGACATAGGTACTCACACACCACCAGGTGTCATGTTTTATCGTAGGACTCCCTAAGCTCTTCAAAAACCCGGTTTGAAGAAGAGTGGGCCTACACCTGAAGGTCAGGGAGGCACTTGTAAGTAGGAATGGACCAATGACATAGATGCATTAAAAACCAATGTCATATGCCAGACTGACCTTTATATTTACACGGAATACCACTTGGTATTAGAAACAAACGTGGGGAAAAGGGGAACTTGTAACCCATCACCACTCATACAGTCAACATATTTCTGCCGGATGGCTCATGTGAGTCCATGGCATTCTTCAGGACGGAAACACGGGATCCCTGCATGGCCCACACCCCTGTGCACGCCACTATCAGTGTAGGGCTGACCTTTGTCGACCCTCTCAAATCTTAGGCCTCTACGTACCTGAAATACAATAATAATAATAATCCATTTGTACTATCAAACTTGTCATAGACTGACCCGTGAGGGTAGGTGAGGAAAGAATACACAGCAAGCAACAGCATGCAGCATTCGCATACCATGTGCTAGTGGCACTGCACTTGTGTAAATTATATAGACATACATCATATCATAAGCCAGCTCACAATCTCTTACCCTGATTTAGGGTCATCTGGGCCCCATGGAGGAAGGACTCGGGAACCCCTGTAATCACACACTAAATACATAAGGAAGTGATCCGTTTAAAACATGTGCTCATCACCTTTCTCAGGTACTAGTAATGCAGATTGGGGATTTAAACCCCCCCCCCCCACACACACACACGCCCTCCTACTTAATCAAGGTGTGTTCCTCTCCGTAAACCTGCTGGTGTCTGCTCCATCCTCCCGGATAACAAGGGATTTAGGATGCTGCAGAGTTTTTTTTATATTGCAACCCCGCCTTCCTATTGGTTAGGAACTGGGCTTCAAGCAGATCTCGCTGGCTTCTGGTCGTTCTCTGACGGAAAACACTTCAAATTCCCATATCCACTGGAAGTTTTGTCTCCGCTTTGAAACTTCGCGGGCCCTGCGTCTCCTTCCTCCTGCCCTTGAAAATCCTCCTGGCGTTCCTGGCTGTCTGGTGGCTCTGCCCCCTTTTTTCCTTTCTTCTTTGTAAGTCCGTCTTCACTGTTTAGGACCTTTTTTAGCCTGACGTGGATCCGCTTCCTGGTTGTCGTGAGCAGTGAATGCCTGAAATAAAAAAATGGGATCAGGGCGTCAAGTCGAGGGGCAGCAGCAGGCAAATCGTCCTCTTTTACATTACCCGCATTCTGACACATCCCCCCCCCCCTACTGGGTTTTCTCGATTGGGGAAAAGAAGGAAACAAGAGAGGAAGTCGGCCACAGTGTTACACCTTCCACGTCTATGCCGGACTTCGAACTGGAAGGGTTGAAGTACTAGGGACCACCGCAGGATACGGGGATTGTTACCCTTGTTTTGACTCATCCAAGTGAGGGGTGCATGATTGGTATATAAAATTAAGGGTCTTCCTTCCAAGTAGTAGCACAATTTATCAATGGCCCACTTAACAGCAAGGCACTCTTTTTCTATCACAGGATAGTTCAAGTCCCTAGGGAACAGCTTACGACTAATAAAGAGTATTGGTAGTTCTATGCTTCCTTTGTACTTTGGGAAAGGACAGCCCTGATGCCCGACTCGGACGCATCGGTTTGGAGTATGTAGTCCCTTTCAAAGTCGGGTGATTGCAGCACAGGTCCTGATGTAATAGCTCCCTTTAGGTTCTCAAAAGCTTCAAGAAGTTAAGCAGAAGGTTCAAGGAAGCTATGATTATTAGAATTCTTTTTCAATAAGTCAGTCAGGGGACTAGCGATGTCAGCAAAAGTGAGGGATAAACCGTTAATAACCTAAGAGATCTAAAAAAGCCTGGACTTCCCTCTTGTTTTTGGCAAAGGGGATGGCTGTTATGGCGTTCACCTTTTCTATTTGTTGCTCAATGACTCTGTTTCCTAGGAGGTATCCTAGATATTTGACTTTATTGTACCCCAGTTTGGATTTTTTTTTGCATTAATGTGTAACCTTGCGTTTGTAAGATTTCTAAGACAGTTTGTAGGTGATCTAGGTGTTCTTCCCATTCTTTACTAAAGACAACAATGTCATCTAAATATGCCAAAGAATATAACTGATGGGGTCTCAGGACAATGTTCATGAGGTGCTGAAAAGTAGCAGGGACCCCATGTAACCTGAAGGGCAACACCGTGAAATGGAATAACCCAAAGGTAGAAACTGCAGTTTTTTTCCTGATCTTCCTGCTGTAGCGGTACCTGCCAATAGCCTATGGTTAGGTCTATTGTGATAGTATACTCAGCTTCGCTCAGTTTCTCAATTAATTCATCTATGTGGGGCAGGGGATACCCATACCATTTTGTTTGGAAATCCGGTTGACAGTTCGAAAGTCAATACAAAACCTTATGCTCCCATCAGGTTTAGGGATGAACACAAAGGGCGAAGACCAGTTGCTCTGTGACAGGCCTATAACGCCCATTTGGAGCATCTGATCTATTTCTTTACGTATGACGTCCCTGCGAGCAGCGGGTTTTCTGTAAGGTTTTTGTCTAATGACTGCTCCCTTTTTGTGTAGGAATAGCATGTTCTATTAATGAAGTTACCCCAGGAAGGTCAGAGAAAATTTCAGACAATTGATTAAGGGTATTGGGGAGTGCGGGTATTGTCTGGACAACCTAGACACCTTTGGGGAGGGGGGGGGGACTAATCACTTTTTTAACAGATTAATTTGGTAAATATGTCTCTTGCCCCGTGGTAATTGTAGATTATAGGCTACCTTGCCAATTTTTTCTTTTATCCGGTATGGCCCTTGCCACTCAGATTTTAGTTTTTTTTTTATAGAGGTTGGTAAAAGGACCAAGACCCAGTCTCCCACTTGGTAAGATCTCCACTTTTCCCCTTTATCGTAGACTTGTTTCTGTTTGCTTTGATTTTTTTTTCCAAGTTGATGTGGGCGAGTTCACGTAACTTCCCGAAGCAAGCTCTTAGTTGGTTGCTACACTCCGAGATTAAGGGCCTCATCTTTTTGGTCAGACTCCCAAGCTTCTTAGGTTATTTCTAAAAGGGAAAGTGGCTTAAGGCCATACAAAAATTCAAATGGGGAATAGCCAAGACTACTTTGAACTTGTGCTCGTAATATGAATAAAGCAAGAGGTAACAATTGATCCCAGTTTTTCCCGTCCTGAGTCATCATCTTTTTAAGTAACAACTTAAGCGACCCATTATAGCATTCTAAAAATCCATCTGCTTGAGGATGATACACGGATGTCTTTATTTGGTGGATATCAAGCTGTGTACAGACTTGTTGCATGAGTTTTGACACAAAAGGGGTTCCCTGATCTGTAAGAATTTCTTTAGGGAACCCCGCACGCGAAAATATTTCCATTAGATGTTGCGCTATCGCCGTAATAGTGGGGCTGCGTAGGGGAATTGCTTTGGGATACTGTGTAGCGTAGTGTATAATAACCAGGATGTACTGATTTCCCTTGAAGGTCCTTGGGAGGGGACCAACCAGGTCCATGCCGATTTTCTCGAGTGGAGTGCCAATAATAGGTAAGGGTTGTAAGTGGATAGGGGGAGGCCGATAGGGTTTCATCTTTTGGCAGATTTCACATTCCCTACAGTAGGTTTTAATCTGAGTAAGAATTACAGGCCAATAGAAATGTCACAGAATCTCCTTTGTGGTTTTTTTCTGCCCCCAAGTGACCTGCTAGTAGAATGGCATGGGAATAAAACATTATTTTATCTCTAAAGGGGTGCGGGACCAACAACTGAGGGGGTTCATTCTTATCACAGAATCAATATAACACACTCTTACATATCTGGAAATAGGGATAGGACCATGTAGGAAAAGTATCATTATTTTTGGCCTGCTACCAGGCATTTTGTAAGGTATCATCATTCAGCTGAATGGCCCAAAAATTGCGGTCAATAACTCATGGTTCAGGGGACAACAGGGTGTCCTGAGTGGGAAGATGGTTATTTATGGATGGTACAGCAGAAGGGTTTTTTGGTAGCCTTTGCACTGTTTGGAGAAATAAGTCTAGAAACTGGGGGTTATCTGTACCCAAGACCACATCCTCTGGTAAATTTCTTAAGATTCCTACTTCTACCTCTATAGAAACCCCTGCCGTAGTAACAAGCTCTAGACGGGCAACGGGGTATATTTTTAAGTCGCCATGCCTACATATTTCCCTGGTGCTATTTGGGAGGGCTAGATGAGGTCCCTTTGTGCAATGGACTGCCTACAACCGGAGTCTAGTAAGGCAGTAACCCACTTTTGGTTGACTTGTACACTCACATAAAAACAGGGTCCCATTTCCTGGGTGAGGTAAATGGAGCTTGAAACATAGTTGACTTCCATAGGTTCTTCGTTGCCTTTCTTATTTTTACAGACACGTGCGTTGTGTCCCCATCCCCTGCACTCAACACATTCGGGACCAGTTGGGGAAGGGGCTTCATTCTTGCCAGGTGGGACCTTGGGACTTCATGGACATTACGACATGTCCTCTTCTCTGGAAATAAGGGTTGATTACTATTAGACATGGGTCTAAATGCTTTTTCCGCTACCCCTTGACATATGCATGGTTGAACCCGAGTATAAGTGGTTGCCATTTCAACTGCGAGATCGATAGGCCGGCATGCTGGCGAAGTCATTTTTGGGTCTGTAAAAGGAGTGCCTCTATATACTGTTACAAGAATATTTTGTCCATGATTTCTTCTTGTGTAGCCTCCTGAGGTCATAGCCATTTTTCTGCTGCGCTTCTTATATTGAAATACAAAATCTTGGGGGTGTTGCCAGATAGTCCCCTTTCTTTGCAGAACCGAATCCGATAGGTCTCCTCTTCTAGGCCCAGTCTATCAAGGATTGCCTTTTTGATCTCTACATAGGAGTTATCCCCTCTGGGATTGCTGGCTTGATAAGCTGCCTGGGCTTCCCCTGTTAAGAGAGGTGCCAGATTAAAAGGCCATTTATCCAAAGGTCAACCACTGGCTTGAGCGGCCCTCTCAAAATTCAAGAGAAATTAGTCAATGTTCTCTTGTGGGAGTAGTTTCTGTAAAGCAATCGCAGTACCAAAAGGGGTAGCAGTTCTGCTAAAGGGCTGGTAGATGTCTCATGTGTACGGACCTCTGCTAGCTTAGTGATCTGTTCTGCTTGTCGTTGCATGACATCCCAAAATGCTTCCCGGTCTGCTTTGGTTGAGGAAACATGTTGTTCCGTTGCCCATTCTACGTTTCTTTGTCCTTGGGCCAGGTGCTGAATCAACGCATCCATTTTGTATCAATGGACTAGGCTGCCCGCATTCTCCAACTCTTGTTATTTAGCGTAGGAACCACAAGGCAACTGTGGAAGATAGCGAACTTGCTTTTATTTAACAAGTGCGTAATATTGTAATTGGCGGGGTGGGGTTTAAAAGTCCTCAAGTTTTAACCATCTTCTTTCTTCTCTCCTTCTCTCCTGTAGGTATTCCCTGAATATATGGGTCACCGATTTCTTCAGAAAGAAGAGCCACAGGTAGTGTTATTTAGATTTGGGTGATGGTAGGGACTTCCTATAAGGAGTGGGAGAGAAAGGTATTTAGGGTCCATCACCAGATAGGTTTCCTTCCACCTGTGCTTCTCAGGAGAGTTAGTCACACTCCAGAAGTGAAAAGAAGGACCCAGAAAAGAAAGGAAAAAAATAATAAGTTTCTTTCCCAGGTCTCAAGCTTTTACAAGAAAAGGAAATAAATGTGCCATCACTAAAAAAAAAAATCGGAAAATAGTGTAAGGCCAGTTACACCCCTGGTGTGACCCCCACCTCCATTCTTCCCACTCCCTGTCTCCCGGTTTCCAAAACGCCCCGAGAAGTGCTTACACGCCTGAGTAAGCCACTCTCCTCCTGGAGCGAGACTGGATTGTGCGTCAGACCAGTGACCCTCCAGGCGTCGAGCAGGTCTCGCTGGCTTCTGGTCATTCTTTGGCGGGGAACACACCAAATTCCGGTATCTGCTGGAAGTCGTCTCTCCTCCTGGAAACTTCGCGTGCCCCGTGTCTCCTTCTCCCTACCCTCGAAAATCCTCCTGGCGTTCCCAGCTGTCTGGTGCCTCCACCCCCTTTTCTCCTTTTTTCTTCGTAAGTCCGTCTTCACTGTTCAACACCCTTGTAGCCTGACTTGGATCCGCTTCCTGGTTGTCGTGAGCAATGAATGCCTGAAGAAAAGAAAACGGGATCATGGCGGCAAGTCGAGTCCTTCGACAACCCGGCCCAAGGAGGGGCAGCAGGCAAGTCGTCCTCTTTTACATTCCCTGCATCCTGACAGTTTATGGAGGGTTTTATGTAAGGCATTTAGAGTTCCTTTGGGAAAATACCTATATTCAATGAGTTGTTGGCTGTTCTGGTTGGTTTGGTTGCTGAGCTAGTCATGAGAACATGGGTCTGCAGGTGATTATGGTGGCCCACAGGCATTTGCAAAATTGGAAAAGGATTGATGAATCCTTGATTAGATTAAAGGTGAGTGAATGTAGATGTTTTTGTGTTTTATTATATGGTAGACTGCACTGAGCTTCTGGAATTGTGGTTGAGCAGTGGGAAGGGATGCAAGAAGAGTGAAATTGGTGAGTGGAAAGTAATGCAGGTTTGCCTTCCAAACAGCAAGGGCCAGTGGTGAGGAGGCCTTCAGCTGTACTTCCAAGGAATCAGATTGTCCTATGGTACTACCAATTCAGATATTATGGCTGGCAGACCCTTTTTCCTCTGAAATCTTCTAGCGAGGCTGTTGTTTGTGACCTTGAGGCATCTCTTCAGGCCTGCAGGCCCCTCAACAGCTCTCTCTGTTCAAATCTTCTGCCCCATGTTAAGGACTTTTGGCCACTCTCTGCTCTTCAGGGAGTAGGTAAGCACTCCAAGACATAGGGCAAGTCTCCCTTGAGCAAGGCAGGTCACAAGGATAGTTCACTTTACTGGCTTCTGTCAGCTTTCCTTGCTGCCACCTCATCAGTCTTGTGAAGAAAAGAAAAACATCCAAGCCATCCGCCATTTAGGGGGTGAGGAGTAGCTACAACTGTATACGTGCACTGTGAAGGGGCGGCAATTATTTAAAATAATGTATATTTACACCAATAATTATACATTGAGACACAAATATGCACTTGTTTAATATCCACAAAATAGAATATTTTCAGGAGTCAACTAAACATATATATATATATGGTGAAAAGACCATAAGATAAGCCAATTCAGGAAAAACATATTGCCTCAACATGCTGTTAGACTGGGATTGTTCCCTGCGGATTGTGCAGTCATGATGCCATGTTCTGAGTGCCCGACTGCGACTATTTTGTGTCCTGGTTTTTGCTTTTGGCTCTAGCCTTACACTAATATAACAGGTGCAGAAGCTTACTCCTGTCCTTGACACAAACTAACTCCTGGAACTGTCGTGTGACCTGGAGGAGTGCACCATGTGTGCCCTCATTTTCCTGACCGTGGACCCACACCCTTGTCATGGGTTTAGCATGTACAGTGGTGGTGGCAACATACCGTGTTTTGTGAATCCACTGTTGTGACCAGACCTATTTGTGTTGCTAACCCCACTTGTGCAACGTTCTGCATCAAGGTGTAACCTAGATCCTAGTACTAACATCCCAAGTGGATTTTGTGTGTTTGTGTAGTACATGCAGTATGTATGCAGCATGAGTGAGCCAGAGTAATGGAGGCCTGCGGATCCCATTTTGGAAGCCCCTACCTTGCTCTTGTGCACAAAGTTGGATGTGAGATTGTTTTCACAGACAGTGGAAGAGTATTACTGTCAGTTCTGAAAATAGAGAGAGGAGACCAGGCTCCTTTAGAAATTCATTTAAGCAGCTCCTGTTGAGTGGAGCTGCTGACTAGTTTACCTATGGTACTGCCTTTTGGTAGGTGGTCAGGTCAGGTCTCTGTTGTTCAGGGTGAGGGAGATCTTTTAGGTGAGGCTAGCCTTTTGCCCTTATCCTGATCACTATTCAGCGTGACTGGTGAAAAGACAGTTGCAGAAATCTCACTCCTCTTTAGGCCTCTGTTGTAGGTACTCGTGGCGGGAGACTAATCTGCTGTGAAGAGCATCACTCTACACAAAGGCTGTGTCTGGAGAACAACCTAAAGAGGACACTTGACAGAAGAACCACCGCAAACCTGTTTTGAGATTGCATACAGAGAATCCATATTCCTTATCTGCATTGATTGCTTACAAGTGGGAGCTACTTACATCCTTGTCGCTCCAGTTCCAAGTCCTTTCACCAAGGAAGGGAGTATCCTGCAGCATACTCCGAGAACTGCTGTACAACCAGAACTGGTGTCTATGTGACAGCCAGCTTCTCAGAGGAGAGGGTACATCACCTGGAGTCTTTATTTGCTGGAAGAGCTGTACTCCTCCCTAAAACACATGAAAGGCAGCCTGCCTGCTTGGAGAGTAAAAGGGCTTGTCAAGCTGCAGGAGATGTGACTGTCCAGGGAATGCCACACACCTCCAGACTCTAGTGTGGAGGGTCTACTAAGAGAAAGAAGACAGCAGAGAGCGATCTGCGAGTCCGAAGAGGGTTGGTGCAGTCTCTCCAGAAGTGCGGTTCCCAGAGGGAATCGCGGTCGGACAGCCAACCTTGCCGCCATGCAATAGGAACAATCGCCATTGACATCGCTGCTTAAATCAAGAGCTGTGCCCATGGTGAATTTAAAAAGAACAATTGATGGACAGAATGCTGAACAATGTCAAACATTCACCCTGGTATAGAGATCTGGGCCTAAACTCATCTTTATTTTGCTCCCCATGCCATTCCAGTTTAAACCCAGCAATATGCAAATCAGTCTTGACCCTGCTTCCCATGGGAACAGTCCAGCCCGAACTGCTAGGCCAGGTCCTTCCTGGACTGGAAACAAGCATCCTAGGACCGGTTTCTTGGCATCACCCCTCATCAGCCTGGATAGCTTTCCCATATATATGATTTACAAACTTATATGATTCATTGTCTCTGTAATTTGTGTATGATGTAAAGCTCTCTGACACCCTACATTGGGATGAGCGCTATAAAAGAAACTAAACACATGTGAGAGAGGGCCTATAAAGTGGTGCATGTATAAGTATGTAAGGGTGCGGAGGAGTATACACTGCACTGGAGTGCACTGCTTAACCCTCGGTTCCCTTACATACATGACTACCTGCACGCCAGCCGTCACCGGACTCAGACTGCTGAGCATTCTCCAACTGGAAAGATCTAGCTGCCGACAGCGATCTCCTTTCATGCCCTATCTGTTGGATGGCTATTGATATCCCAAACTCATGGCTAATACCCCTGCTACAGCCCAGTGACTGGATGGTTGGATTCACTCTGCGTTCCTCCTTAAATACTTAATAATTTAGTAGTTGCACCGCTGTGCACACTAAACCTAAGGTGCAGTTCTTGTCGGATCGCCTTGTCTACCAATTCCAGGTACCCCCAGCTCGAATTGCCTTCCCGAATTTACCGCTATTGCAACGAAAGTCCTCCTACCTACTCCTCAAAAACACGACTGAATTATTGTGTGATCCTGTCCTTATGATGACCTGAAATTGAACAGGTCGAAATGCCGTCGACTATTCAGCGTGCTTTTTGGCATCTGTGGATCTTAACATGTCTCCCATTCATTGTTTTCTCATTTTTCCTGTTCTGTATCCATTTAAAAAAAAATTGCGCCTTCTCAATGTTTTTCACAATTTATCACATGTCTCACTTGCGCCGTTCACCTTCACGCGAGCAGTTATGTGTGCACTACATTCTGGATAACCTCTGCATACAATGTAATAGTGCTGATATAACTAATAAATTCGATATCTAAAGATATCAATACAGACCACATTTTTCAAAAATTGTTGTTTTCCTGTTTTCTGTCGTAATTGATTCTGTACCTTATCAAACTGCTGTAAAGTACCACCCGTTGAGACGTTGTTGCTTGTTACTAGATTAACCCAGGTCTCAACTGGGGCTATGGGTCTTCTCTTGTAGCTTTTCCTGCTGCACCAGAGTGCAGCTCATACACCTGGCTGCTTTTACAAACATATGTAAGGGCACAGATGTGTATGCACTGAAGTACATACCCCTTGGTGACCTTGCATAAGTATGGAAGGGTACCGAGGGGTATGCAGTATTTCTATTTGATGAATACTAAAAATTCAAGGATGAACTGCAGGGGATGGATCTGTATTTCGACATCTAATTTTTTTAAAAGTATTTGCCATGTATGGTCTTACCAAAGGTCTGGGCCTTGATGACTTGATCAAACAATACTGTAAAGAGGCAGAGGTGTGTTACAAGTAGGAAACACTTAGAGTGCCTATTTCCGTTGGCTGTATGAGCTTGGCTTGGGGGTCATTTTGCAAGCAAACCAGTTTGAGGATTGGACACATTTTTGACATGTTTCTAATGTTTTCTTCACACTTGTACAGTAAAATGCTATATTTAGACCCCCCCACTTTTTAACAATTTGCAGTAAATATGTGGTGTAAGTCCACCATTTGAATCCATTTTAAAAAAAATATTCTTGCGGGGGGGAGGCGGGTGGTTGAACCCACAGCATCCACCTTTTACGCTTCACTCTCTCCTGGGTATAACATTTCCTGTACACCACTTTGAAAATCCACCAGCCGCCACTGTTTAAAAGCGCATTCCCTGGTATTGACGTTTCTTAGCAGACCCAGTCGGCCCCTCCCTACGGAACTAATTCCTGTCAGAAGTGCATTCCATGATCGGAATTCCTCTTCACGGAGAACCTTTCTCTCCCTAAGGAATCAAAACTGCTGCTATACGAGCAATCCATAATAATGACATCATTCCTCATCCCCAGTGTGTTTCTTCCTGTGGAAGCAGCTCGCGCTATGGGAACATTCCCTGATAATGACATGTACCCACAACCGGCAGAATGACATTCCCCTCTATGGAAATAACTCCTGCCTGAAAACATCTATGCACATCCCGGCAGCGCCTCTCACTCTGGAAGTAATTCCTCTTCTAACACTTATTTCTGTACATTCTGCCATCCCTTCGCGCTTTCTTTACCCAGGAACCTCTCCCAACCCCCCACCTGATCAGCATTTTGAAAGTCCATTGCCTCCTCCTCCACCCCTCCTCGCTACACTTCTTCTTTCTAGACAGTCCCCTCCCCACCGCCTTCCCCCACCCCAGGCTGGTGATCCTGGTGGGTGAGGGATGCTGTTTGAGCATCCCCCAGTCCTCATGTTCTCACATCAGTTACCATGGCAACCGGCATCAGCAGCAGCATCCATGGATACAGGGCTGTAGACATACAGGATGGATCCTCCCTGTCAGGGAGCTGCATCATGCCCCGCCTCCTCCGGACCCCCAAGGGCCTTCTGCCCCTCCACCGCCACCCTCATTAGGTGAAGCCCAGATGGGACACATAGCCCGATCGATGAACTAGCTGAGGAGGCAAAGTACGGCCCTAAGAGGTCACGTTGGGACAGTGATGGAGGCGGGCAAGGAGGGGGAAGGAGAGAGGGAGGGTTGGGCAGCCTGCGGATACACTTACTGGCAAAATAAGTGAGCAGGATGAGGACCTGCTGCGGATGTCTGTGGTCAACTGACATGTCACAGGTTTGCATTTCGACAAGCTAGACTTTCGTCCTTCTGAAATTGATGCAATACGTGTGGCTGGTGTGGATGACAGATTAATCAGCTATTCCAATTTCCTGAAGGATTAATTTTGCATAAAGCATTGCATACAGCACATAGCATGAGGCAGAGGCTAGGGTAGAAATGGCCTGCCAGCCGTGTTGTGCAAGAGAGCTGATGGCAGTGGGGGGATGGGGCATCTGATTTGAGGGATTGAAGGACATTTCGTCAGTAATGGGCAAAGGCACCGTGCCCTCATAGGGGCAGTGCTGGCACTAGGAGAAGAGCGTCCCGATGACCAGAGATCGGCATGGCTGGCCAGTGGCCTAACCATGGCAGAGATGTGCCCCTGAAAAAACTTTAGGAATTGGTTCAGTGCTTACCCACAGATGAACGCCTCCTAAAACCCTGCGCGCACGACCTCGGTGATTTCACAGAAGCAGGGCACCCACAGCACCAGGCTGTGCAATGGGGCAGTGCAGGAACTGAGAGGAGTGCCACGTAGAAATGGCACAGAAGAAAAAAGAACAAAACACTATTGTGAGGAGAGAAAGGGGGGAGTGGTAATCAGTGCCTTCAGAGGAATAGACGAGAGTCGTTAACACTATGTTGGGATTCACGTGCGTTGTAGTATCCTGTGTGTCCCCAGTCCCTGTACCTGTAAGCTGGTGTCTGCAGTGCTGAGAGCGAATGATGGAATAGAATGTTAATGTGGGGTCTGCAGCGGAAGCGAGGAGATAGGGATAGTTGGAGAGGATGGAGTTCTGACAAGACCTACCTGCTGTTACCCAAGGGCCTAACATGAAATAAAGGAACTTACCTTCTACCAGAGTAGGTCCAGATTCTTGTATGAAGATCCTGCACTCCAACGACATTTTGGCGACGAGGGTGGAATCTGCGTAAAAATGTAACAAGACTATGGCGGTAGAGAGAATGTCCATACTACCATATTGAGACATTGGGTAAGTGCTGCCTAAAGGGAGAGGAGTTTTAAAAACTATTGAGAGCCCTGTGTCAGTACTGATATAGAGAGAAAAATGTAACAAACGTACCATGGAGCTGTAGGTAATGATGAATACAGGCGGGTATATGTAGAGATATTCACTGGCGTAATAGACCTGTAGTAGGCACACAGAATAAATATTTCAGATACAAGTGTTAGTGCCACACGAAGAGCTAGATGCCACTTGTGCAGTCCCCTGGCAGCCTCTCTCCGATCCCAACTGACACCCTATAGGATGCGGTATTGTGGCCATGGCAAAGGTAAACCAAAATAGGTCTATTCCTCAGAGGGGTCGTGGTGCCCACAGATGCTAAACCAGCCTCGATGAAGGCAGGTGGTTTCAGGAGAATTGCCCATTAGGGTTTCCTTTTCTATGCTGACAGAAACCAATCCTGTGAACGCAGGGAACTATTTAAGAACCATATAATTTCATAATCGGCACCACCTAAGGTATTTATCAAATTAGGGGCAGAATAGCTTGCTGGTGAAAAAGGCCATTTAAAGAATTTTCACAAACTTTCCCAAAGATGACAACTGTCTTTGGTCACCTTCACAAAAGTGCCCTTCAGTGGCGAGGGGCAACCCACATAAGTGTTTTCCATGAATACGTCGAGTATGTGGAAAACAGGCAATTGCAGGTTTATGGTGTCATTCAGGTTCCCAAAGATGATAAATTGGACTCGGTTCCGGCAAACATTTTCAAAAGGAACTCTAGAAGATGAGTTGGTTGAAGGTTCCTATCCATTGGAACTAGAGAGAAAGGGGTTGTAGATAAACATACCAAAACCATATATTTGATCATTTTGCACAGCTAAAGTGACACTATAAGCAGACAGCAGCACAGACATTCCTCTTTTTGAATGGCTGGCCTCAATATTGTACAGAAAATTGTAGTTTTTAGAATATTACTAAAATGTCCTAAAATATGACCCTAAGTCTCCTGAGTGGGGAAAACCAGGAATGTTCAGGCCTGCAGCGGGTCTAGTGACTCACAAATGTTACAAAACAAACGTGGGGTTAGTGGCCACTTTCAGAAGAAAGCTGACCAGAAATTCTGATTTGGGTGTGCGGTGAATCACAGGACCTGAAGACCACACCCACCAATGCCTGCCTCACATGAAGGTTTTTCGGACTATGCACAAATGAGGGCCTCATTCTCATACTCTTGTTGCTCTGAGAGTTAGTACCAAACCCTGTAAATATTGAAACCACAGGGCGCTTTATTTAACAGGTGTGGTGTTACCTTCCTCTTCCGAGCTTCATACTTAGGAATATGAGATGGTCTTGTTGCAGAGATTCTGTTTGGAAACAGAAGTGTGCCTTGGGAGAACACGACGTCAGAATCTAGGGACTGAGTCTCTCTACCACGCCAGTATCTGGAGGCCCAAATCAGACTAGCTCACAGTGCGTCACCTGCACTCCTAACCTTTTCAGAGTAGCAGGTGATTTCGGCAAACAGAGAACATGAACCACTAGTCCCCACGGGAACCGTGGAAACAGATCATCACCTTTTGTTCTCCCTCGTGCATGTCCATAGTAAACAGAAAAAAAGACACAAAGGCAGTTTACAATATATTTAAACTATCATAGTCTATTTTGAAGCAGGTTTTCAGCGATTAGTAAACGGATACAACAAAGAAAAGTAATCATTATTACTAACAGGCTGTAAACCATGAACAACCTTACCATGGCAACTAATATATCTATCTAGGCCTACCCTCACTATGTGAGCACTGGGATATATTCGTGATCTTTGGGATTAGCACCGGGCCCCATACCTGGTATGTGTGGTGAGGTGGTCCGCATCATTGGTGTAAATTCAGTTTACGCAAGGCTGCTGCCTCCATTCCAAGACTGGGCTCTCTGCTGGAATTCTCCCCTCTGCCCACCAAGGGGCTGAGACCGAGTTCATATGATAAGAACTGTTGTGTTGGAAAACCACAGCTGTGCTACTGTGTTGTATCTAAAACGTTAGGATTAGTTGCTGACCGGGCACAAGAAAACAGTACACCATGTTGTTCAACCTTGTACGAAATGTTCAGACTGAATCCCAAGAAGAGTCACTGAATAACAAATAATCTGGGCAGCGTATTTCTAAAATATCATGTCCCAAAAACAAATGTATTATATGTGGCTGTGTGAAGCAAAGGCAGCCTAAAGCTGCTAATATGTACAACCAAGGGAGAACCAAAGTGGGCCCAGAAGGGCAAATACTACTGTGTGGTAATACCCATGTTTCTCCAAATTGGAGGTGCAAAACGTAGAAATATTGAAGGATTTTCCCTGCATACATTTTGCTAGGTTTTACCTGGTGAAGACATTTTTTAAGTTTTATTTTCAATTTTAGGTAAACTGTACAAAATAACAGATAGATGTCACTGTCCGAGATCATTAGCGCATTCATCATGCATTTCAGTAATTTACAGAGTTTGTCAATGCAGCTTACAAACTGAGACTTCACTAAAGACAATTTTATTGTCTTCACATTCCGGTTCCCTTATGTTACAGTCCGACCTCTAGCTGTGACAACTTGGAATTCACATGTAGCTTAATCTATTGTGATCCCTGCTTCCTATTCGCTAGGTATATGCACAGCAGACCTCACGTGTCATTTAGTCTAGATGTGCTCAGCAGGACTGTATCTGTGTGTGTAGCACACACATTAAAACTAGTAGTCGATCATCGAACCTAGGGAGGCCACCCATACCACATGTCATGGTCTCTCCACTTTCGCAAAATGAGTCCTATTGAAGTGTATTTCCTGCTAGCCTTGGGAATGTCTTTCACTTATCCTAGATGTGCAATCAGGAGGGTGGCATAAAAGTATGATGATGGATTGCTAACCCATTGTGCTTTGCACGCTTGGGTTCGGATCCCATCCTCGTCGCCAAAATGTGGAAGTAGACACTGCAGGCGTATATAATAAACATAGATCCAGATTTATTGTAAAGAAAAGAAACTCCAGCCACCAGCACAGCCAGCCTCCAACTCCGTACAACTCCTCTCCAGTCCACATTCCATATCAACGTTCCGTGCTTACAGGCTGAACCAAGGAGATGAGAGGAGGACATTACCAACATACATTACACTATACAGTTCACTATACCACATTAGGATTATGTTTAATGCTTCAAAAATACGATTCCAATTGTCTCTAATCCTGGAGCACACCATGATAAATATAAGAAGCTGGCCTCGGGGGTGGCATATTTCCAGCAGTTCATGCTATCTGCGAGCCCAAATTTCATCATGCTTCAGGTGTGTAATACTCTCCACTAATACATTGGAGATGGATTAACCTATGCCGCCCATTAGGAAAGATTTACCTAGTCTACTGTCAGCAATATTACAGAATACTGAGAGGGACCAGGAGCGCTTTTAGGTCCAGCATGTAAGCTCCCTAGAAATATACGTGAACATAAAGAATATGTAGTTCCTTTTGGTGGAAGAAGGTGGAAGAACATGGGTAGCTCCAAGGGGAGCTGAGCTAGCAGTTCCAGGGGATCTGATTGCTCAGAAGCAAGATCCCTCACACACTCAGATGGGTGTCATGCTTCATCATTGGGCAGCTCCTCATTGGACCGGTGCTGCAATGCCAAACGGGCCCCTCAAGGGGACTCTTTGCCAGAGGTCTTTTTAAATAAGATACTGATGTGAAGTATGGGTGCAGGTGCTCTATGTGTAGATTGGTGCAAAGTGATTTAAAAATAACTGAGCGGTATCAATGGGATTTTTAATGTGAAGGTCCTCTCGATATGAATAAAAACAGTGAGTGGCTGAGTATGGGCACAATGATCCATAACAGGTCATAAGGTAGTGTGCATGTAGGTCGATACGTTGGTATCTACATTTATCAAAGACATGGGTCTATAAGAATCACATTATTGGGGGTTTTAGTAATGTTATGACAATTGTTTTGTGGAGCTAGGGCAGTAATATCCCACTGACTATTGCCACTTTATATACCAGCAGTAAATACGGCAGCAACTCTTCAGCATATTGCTTGTAAAATTCTGATGGGAGCACCTCGCTACCTGCCGCCCAGCCATTAGCCAGCACACTAGTCACATTTTTCGTCCATTGCTATTGGAGAGCATACCACTTCTTGCTCCTCTGCCTCCAACTGCGCCGAAGACGCATCATCTGAGTATTTATATACCTTACTACTAGCAATACTGTTCTGCAAAGAATAAAGAATTGCATATAATTTAGTGAATTCCAGTAGGATATCTTTTGGTGGCACACTATTGTTCTATCTTTACACTCCACCTGACGCTGCTCACTGTCCTGGTCTTTCCCCTTCACTCTATACTTTCCCAAAAAATGTATTACCCTATCTGTTTCTTCTTTGCATTCCAGTAGCTTGGAGTGCATGTCTGAGTGTTTTGGGACCTTCAGAAGTAGCGTGTGCCTTCATTAAAGCTTTAATTCAAGACTTGAGTGTTTTAAGTTTGACTTCAGTATACCATGCCCTTAATAATGCATTCATCCCAAATCACAGCCTCAAATTGTTCCCAAAGTACTGTATATTTGTCCACTGATCCTTTTCTTATGTCATAACAAGTGTTGATAGCCTGCTGGATAGCTTCCTTAAACACACTGTCCAATTATGTGGTAGGTTGAAGTCTCCACATTTTGAGTGCTCTTACTTGTGTGGGGACTTAATACCACTAGAGAATGGTCTAAGTATGTTCTTGGGAGGTGCGCAATGTTGGTTATCAAGCCCACAACATCCCTTGTGCCCAGTCAGAAGTCAATTCGTGACGACGAATTTTAGGATGTGAAATAGTATGTGCATGGGTGGCCTGGTGCTCCAGATGTCTAACAATTCATAGTCCTCAAGAATATTTAACCGCATCTCTCTGGCTTGTCCATTCCGTCTACGCCTAGTGTAGACTGCACATTTTTTCATTGTGCAGTGTTAGGTTCTGATCGGTTCTCCATATTTTAGTCTGCGGTTGGTGCCTAGCAAATCATAATTGTGGAGAAACATATAGGGTCCTCATGGTTAGGGTCATATGAGTTTATAAACGTGATATCTGACACATTTATAAAAAAGCTGCTTTATAATTTTGAACAGATGGAGAAGCATGACAATGCAGGCCACACACAAACCAGTAAATGATTTCTTTTAAATGAATTACTCCATAAGTGCCTCATCCTCCAGATTGAATCTCTAGCAGATTTGCTTCACTCCAAAGATTCACATCCTCTCCTCTCCCCAGTAGCCCGACAATCTTTCAAATGTACATCATTCAACATCCCATGCCCCAAGAATACCATACACCTCTCTCTTTATAAATTTTACAAAGATCGAGAACAAACAAATTCCCAGTATTCAAAGTGTTATGTAATTACCAGTAATGTAAATCTATACATTAACATGACAAAATGAACAACAGTAAAAGTTCAAACTAATTACAAAGCCCACATCCACTCTTGGGAGTACTGTCTTCCATTCATGCTATGAAATACATACTGCAGTCCTCTTCAATTGACTCCTATTTTGTTTAGCTAATTTTGATCTCTTCTTCCTCAATTATTTTGCTTTATCCATCCTCACCTCACTGTCTTATCTCTGACTTTCCTTTTGTTTGTTGCATAACCTAACCACTTTGCTCACCTGCCATATTAATGAATCCTGCATTTTAACTGGATTTGTAAACCATTATATCATCTTCAATAGCTTAAAGAAATTAGACCTCTTAATACCTACCAATATTTATATCTTTACCAAATCGCCTACAAAAGGTTTCAACATCAGTTGATGCTCTAATGTAAAAATATTCCTTTCTTATCCTTACAAGATCATTTTCCCTTTTCTACCACCTGCCGTCTTTGGCTAGATCTTCAGTGTCCTTCATTTGGTTTACCCACTGCAGACTTACTAGCAAATTGGTGCTCTTTAGTCTTAATAGTTCAAACCCAATGATGGTATGAGGTGACAATCTGTATGCCTCCATTCTCTCCAGTAATTCTTCTCTTCAATTTCTGCTTGCCATTTGAGTCCCTTCATTTACAATTGTATACAGTCTCTCAAACATTCAATTTGCTTCTGGGTTGTACTGTAAAAGTCCCTCCTGAGCTAAATTTACTAATCTGTTTGTGAAGGGACTGGGCGAACCAACCTCTTTACTTTATAAATGAAGTTGTTTCTTTCTGATAACTCATCATCCAGTCACCGATACTCTACATTCTTTGTAATTGTTTTTTCTTTCCAATCTTCCCTTACTTTTTCACACATTTGTTTTTTAGCACTGTCTTTTTTCACTTTTTTCAATTCCTCTTCTAGCATTGCCCATTCTGTTACAAGACATATTGGTGGTTTTTCATCCTTGTCACCCATTTCACCCACTTCATCTTCCTCATATGCTACTCTGGAAACAAAGCTGTAATCTAGTTTTTAACTCAAATTATCTCCTTCAAAGTCATGTTCCTACGGTGCCACTACCCTCTTGCAAATTCAACTCAATATGGTATCCAAGACCTTTTTACTAAATATTTCTTTCAACGATTTCTGATTAGTTTTTCTGTACATTTCATTCCTCAAATTTACTAAATTTTTCGATAGCCCTGTACACTACTAATACCTCACTTTCCTTTACTTAATACTTTGTCTCTGCTCCTCTCATAACTCATGATACGAAGACGATTGTTTTTCCCCCAAATTTGCACGTTGAAGTTTCTGGAGGAGCAGTTATTAAGAGATGTGTTCCTGTTGGATTGGGACTTCACACCTTGTAGCCTCTGCCTCCCCAGCCTGAATTTCTGAAGATAAAGTACCCTGTGCCCAAGTCATACTAGTGGCTATGGATCAGACCAGGAGAGTTTAGTAACATGAACATCTGTCCTCCATACAGTCTACCACTTTGGGCAGCCCTCCTGCCTCAGCAGCGGGGTAAGGTATTCCACTCGACTCTCCGCAACTTAAATCTCCATGCATAGAGATTGAATGGTGACAATTGATTACATTCGATTTGCCACTTGAAGTGGTGATTGTGATCCTTGCCTCCAGATGCTCCTCCATGAAATCCATCTATCCTGGGCTCTGGGACAAATTTGTAAACTGGCGTGGTGCACCAGATACGGACCCCACACGTGGCAAAGTTGGCGGACATCCTTTTGTTTGTTGTGTCTTTAACCAAGTAAGAACTTGCAGAGGGCACCATGAAAGGTTATTTGTTGCCCCTTTTGGCCTTCTACATTTGCCAGACTAAGCACCATTTAAACCACCTGTTGTGACGAGGTTTAATAAAAGCTTGACACATGTTCTCTCCCAAACCAGTTGTGCTGCAGCAGTGGGACCTTAACTGTGAAAAGTGAGTGAACTGCAGGAAACCTCAGAGCAACCACCCTACACCAACTTTTTTCCAGACAATCTGGTGGTGAAGACTTGTGCAGCCTTCTTACCAAAAGTTGTGGCTCCTTTCCACTTTGGGCAATCTATCATTCTGCCAGGGTTATTTGCTCCCCTTCATACCTCGAAAGAGGCTCCATTGGTTGGACCTCAAAAGTGCTTTAAGTTTTTACGTTTATTGTAACCAGGACCATTGAGTGGACAATCAACGTTTATGGGGTTTTCCAGAACAAAGAAAGAAATGGCTGTGCAGAAGACGACCCCATCAAGGTCAGTACTCTTCTGATTTATGATCTGCTAAGCACTGGCCAAGAAGCAGCCCCAGGAAAGTCTGAGAACCCATTACACCAGGGCTAAGGCCGTTACCACTGCATTGGCGTCAGGGGTGCCTACCCTTGTAGATTCCAGACAGTAACATACGTTCACGAAGTTCTACTGCCTTGACTGCCAGGTTCGGAAGGAAGGACACTATGGCTGCTTGGCTTCAAAAGACCTTTTGGTCTGAGCCCACTACACACTTCCTCCACCTTGGGGGAAGTACTGCTTTGGTTATTTTTCTAAAGTGAAGAATTTGGGGTTAGATATAGCATGCAGAAAACCTTCGATAATGCCTTTTCTAGTGAATACTCTATCTAACCGCTGCTTCCTTGCTGCCATTTCACCTTCCCTTTCCTGTGGAGTGGCCTCTTTTTAACCTCTGAAAAGTACTGACATTAGTACTTAGCACACTTTTAACCAACAATTGTTTTTGTTCCACATCTGAGGGTGTGAAAAGTGAAGAAATTGACATCGGTGTGCAGTGGAGTCGCTTAAATGTAGCTCTGCTCGTCACTTCCTAGGAAGCTTGGAATCAGTACAGAGCTGCATAACACAAACTATTGTTGCATAGGAGCAATGCTACCAAGTTCAGAGGATAAAGTCTGGCACCTGTGAGAGATTCTGTTTTGGGAAATCTGCAGATAGAAAGAGTAGCCACCTGAAACAGCATTATCAAAGGTAATTTGTTTATCTGTGTTATATGTTTGGGTGCTTCTATTGTACAAAATGCAGTGGTATAAATATATATTTCTTTACAGGGAAATGCAAAATATGGGAAATATGTCATGGATTCCCTGTGAAATATGAGTGTCCTCATCCTAATGACAGCCCCAAACCTCTGTGCACAGCTTTAACATCGTCAAGGCCACTAGTATTATGCAGCATCATTATGTAACAAATTCTCAGATAGTATTATTTTCATCCATTTGAGGTACAAACACCATTGTTTGTGAAACCTGCACTTTATGTGGCAAATATGCTAGATCCACATAAATGCTTTGGACAAAGAATCACACAAAGCCACTGGCCCCTCACCATTGTACATTTTATTTTTAAATCAACAATTTATTCTTGAGCGGTAAACCTAGCCATTCTATTTCCAACTATTGCCCATTGTTGGCTGCACTATGAAGAATGCAGCTTTTTCGAGCTAAATACCCCCAAATAAGCATGTAACAGCAAAAATTAACCAATGTAGAAATGATGAGCGGCAGCATGCCTGATGAAGACTGTAATTACAAAACCACTTCGCAGAGATAACACGTCAGAGCTCTAGAACAACCACACCGGTTGATAGACCTGCAAAACCGCTATAGCTACAATGACAGCCAAAGCCACATATAGGCCAAGCATCCCTAAGAGCAATACTACACGCCAATAATCTCCCTTGAATTAAAGCAAGTGGCACGAGAGCTCCGAAGGCAGTAAACTCCCAAATAAGTAGAAAATTTAAGTTTCTGCTCTCCGATTCTACTCACGTTTCCGCAGGAACGTCAAGCAAAAGATGAAAGGTCCTCAACCTCTCCTGGTCACCTATTGTACCCAACTGAGTCAAAGTACCAACAGTAACCCGGGGAAGAAGGGAAAAACAAGGAAGGAAACAAAAGGTCCCACAGCGCACCCCACTCTGGGACAGAACCAGTCAGCCAAGAGAGATCTCTGTTAAATAAAAGGACAGAAAAAGGTAAGTATACAGTAAAATTCTAATCCTAAAGTCTAAGCTTTTCTATGCATGTTTGTAAACTACCTGAAGAATTCTCTTCCGTGAATTCTGGCAACCGGTGTGAGTGAAAGGGTGTTCATGTCTAAAAAGGGGAAAATGAAGAATGAGAAATAAAGTGTTCAGAGTTATGAGTAATGAACAGGAAAACGTATAAGGCAGACTGTACTGAAACCCACCAGCGCTGCCACAGGTTTTTAGCGTTTTTGCTCCCCACTCTGAGTTTATGTACATTACTTAGTATTTTATTTAATTGCGTCAGTAAGCTCTGACCTCATTGGTTTTTAACTTGTTTGCTGGCATATTGCTTTTAAAATTCGTTTTTTGTTTACTACTAGCTTCTTGTTCATTCGTCACCGACCCACCTGGTCTAGGCACCTCTCATTCTTGCTACCGACTCACTCCCCGGTCCACAGCGGATTTTCCTTCCCGTTTGAGTGGAGAGAGTGAGCACGTCAACGGAAGTCTTCTCTGCTTCCGGTTGCCGTGGAAACTTGCTGTGTTGACGGGCTAGTCGTCCCGGAGTCTCCCTTACTTAAGAGAGATGACTCCACGGACACGCAGCGGACGCGCGCAGTGGGCGGGCCGCTGACGCGCCGAAGGCGTGCCAAAGGCAAACCCATCTGCGCCCGTCCGCGCCCAGCCGTCGCCAGGACCCCTGCCCATCGGGCTCCAACTTGTGTTTCCAGGCTTACTTACTACGTTATTCAACTCAAACAGGTCGGGCAGTTGGTCACTTCCAGGCTTGTCCCATGCCATACAATGATTCCCTTTGTAAATCTCGAGGGACCATTTTCTTGTAAACGCTGCCATTTCCAGAGTTGTCTGGAAAGTCAGTTTGCTCTAGAGTTAAGGGCCTGCCACAATAGTCACAACAAGCAGATATTCGAGGACACTCTTCCCCATCACCTTATTAGTCCTAAAACCTCAAACTCTACTCCCAGTTGGAGAGGTTTTCTAGCTAATGTTAGATCCCTGCCTAAGCATGCTACTGACTTATGGGACCTAATACACTCTGATTCTCCTGGTTTAGGCTTCCTATCGGAGACTTGGCTCAAACCCTCCTCTACACCAGCTATCCCCTTAGCCCTCCCAGAAAAGTACTGTACACTTAGACTGGACAGGGAAAGTAAAGTGGGTTGAGGTATTGCTATTATATACAAAGAAGCACTGAAAGCATTTATCATTGACTCCACCTCTGACATAGACATGGAACTATGTATTTTTAAGATTGAACTTACACCCCAGGATTGCCTAAAGGGCGCACTCATCTATCGGCCCCCGGGCCCTCTCAAAGATTTTACTCTCAAAATCATGGAGAAAATTGCCCCTCACACTATTTCTTCCAAACACTTTCTGTTGCTAGGGGATTTCAACATTCACAGTGAAGACAGTGCAGATACCGATGCGGTTAACTTTCTTGCTGATATGACCTCCCTAGGTCTAGTAAAGGTTAATGCAGGACCTACCCACTCAGCCGGCCATACCTTGGACATCATTTTTACTAATTCACCACGAATATCCAATGATTTCCCCCCCCTCGCCCAGTGATCTGGTCAGATCACTCTCTGATATATTTTCAGATTAATGGTCTCCAGATGAGTTGCCCCCCCTCCTGTCCCCCATGTAACTTTAGAAGACAATGGCACAAGATTACGCCCGATTCCTTTGGAAAAGGCTTTGTACCTCCCTCATTTGAAGAAGCTATGGATATGGACAAGAGACTTAGGGTTTTCTGTGAGGCCATCACTTCAGTTACTGACACACTTGCACCGCTCAAGCAACAACATGTTCTTACCCAGAAGAAACATGCTGCCTGGTACTCCCCCGATTTGCGAAGAGAAAAATCTAATTGGAAAAAATTGGAAAAAATATGGCGTACAACTCAAATGGGGAAAGAAAAATCCACCTATAAAGCAGCCCTTGCAAGCTATCACAAGAATATTAAAAAGGCGCGGAAAGCCCACGTTATTTTTAGTCTAAATCAGGCTGGCAACTCATCTAAGGAACTTTACATAGTTCTTAACTCCTTTACTAATCCTGCTGCCTGTACCCAGCAAACTCCTCCCTACCAGGTGCTTTGTGACAATATAGCCAATTATGTCGAAGAAAAAATCAATTTAATATATGGTCAATTTCCCAACGATCCTATACCCTTGGAGGGCCCCAACCTATTGCCATCCTCCCTGAGAACGAATGATGCCTGCCTTGAGCATTTTCCTACTCTGCAGATACCTCAAGTTGAAGCAATGCTGAGAACAGCTAAATCAGGTTCTCCCCTCGACATCTTGCCAGCCTATTTGTTTGCCTCACTCGCTTCACTACTAGCCCCCTCCATCTGCTCCATCTTAAACGCCTCTATGAGTGAAGGGACCCTTCCACAAGTGCTACCGATTTCGGAAAAAAGCCCAGGCACCCGCCGAAATGCTGGCTAATTATCTCGCTCCTCCCACTCATGAGTAAACTGTTTGAAGGGTACATTAACACTAAGCTTCTGGGATATCTCAAATCTCAAGGCAAACTTAATCCCTCCCAGTCGGGTTTCAGACCCTATCACTCTACTGAAACCACTCTCATAGGAGTTACAGACTACATCAAATTGGCCCTGGATAATAACAAGGCAGTGCTGCTTGTTCTGTTGGACTTGACAGCTGCCTTTGATACCGTCTCTCACCAGAAGCTTATCCACAGACAGAGAGATTGGCATACAGAGTCAGGCGCTGAAGTGGCTTGCTAACCTTCTGCTTCAGCGCACACAAACTGTCAACCTGGGTCACTTCCGGCCTCGCACTCTGAAGCTCACTAAAGGGGTCCCCCAAGGCTCCTGCCTTAGCCCCACCCTGTTTAATATCTATGTGGCCCCTCTTGCAAAAATCATCAGAGAATATGGGTTTACTCCCTATTCCTATGCAGACGACACCCAACTGCTCCTCTCCTTCGATAATGAGATAGATTCGACCAAATGTATCTTCACTGAGTGCATGCTAGCTATATCTGGTTGGATGATGGAAAATTTCCTCCAGCTGAATGCTGCCAAAAATGAGATTCTGCTATTTGGCACCGCTCAAACGAATTGGTCCTCCGACTGGTGGCTTACTGCGTTGGGTCCAGTTCCTATTCCAAAGCGGATGGCTAAAAACCTGGGTGTTCGACTGGACGACTCGCTTTCTATGAAAGATCAAGTCATGGCCACCTCAGGCACCTGCTACCATACGCTGAGTCTTCTCCGTAGAGTGTTCCAGATGCTTCCTTTATCAGTCCGTAGAACCCTGAATCAGGCCTTGGTTGTTAGCCATCTTGATTATTGCAATGCTCTCCTTGCCTCGGCCAATGAATCCCTTCTGAATAGAATGCAGGTGATTGAGAATACAGCAGCTCGCCTCGCTCTCAACATGCCTCCTAGAACTTCCTCCTGGCCATTGCTGAGGAAGCTACATTGGCTTCCCATCCGCCAGAGAATTAAGTTAAAGGTTTGCTGTTTAGCCCACAAAGCACTTCATGGCAGAAGCCCTAGCCATCTGGCGGATAAACTTCAGTTCTACCGTCCAAGCAGATCTCTCCGTTCTGAGGGAAAAGGTCTGCTTGCTGTCCCCCGCTATAGAAAACTTCGTACAGGGGGCAAAACCTTTGCCTACTTGGCTCCGATATACTGGAACTCATTGCCTGTTGAGCTGCGTGTGTGCACCAACCTTCTTCTCTTTAGGAAACTCCTCAAGACAGAACTCTTTTGTTACTGATTGCTCTGCCTTGGCATACTCTTCTCTTGCAGCGTGGAGATAAACCTTCGGGGGTGATTCCGGCGCTTTATAAATCCCATAAAAATACACCTATGTGCATATGATGACTGAATAAAGGTGACTTCCAACTTAAAATATCATAAGGTTCATGTGATACTCTATAGTACACTGTATAACATCCACCTTAACTTCAGGCAGACCTAACAATATTCCTTAACTTTCAGAAATACTTGTGTGCTAAACAGCAGCTGGAGCAAACCAGATCTCCACAGACACGGAGCCTGAATCAGATAAGTAATGTAGAGGATTCAATAGAAAATAACATCAATTCTGCGCTAAAAGCGCTGTTACCGTAGAAGAGTAATGCAGCTTTTCCTTCTCTCTTTTATTTTCTCTGCAGGAGAAATATCCCCGGGAGTTGAAGATTACTGCCGGCGTAATGTAGTTCAGGAGAGCTGCCAGGAACGGAAGGAAACTGCAGACCTGAAGACGACTCCTCATCGAGGGAGGACGCCGACGCAGGACGGTAAGTGACCCGGAAGAGGAACACACTCTATCCCGAAGCTGGAACGCGAAGCGTCTCCACTCTGGATCAGAGAGGATTTGAACCCGCCTGCCGGTACCCACGCATGTGTGCTAGCAGGGACCGGCCATCTTTGTAGTTTACTAGGTGTGCGTGTGACCGGCAGGCATGACAGTACAGCCCTCCTATAGTTTTCCCCCCCCTCCCACCGGCTTAGGTCTATCAGGGTACTGTCTGTGAAACAGACATAGTAGGCGAGGGGTGAGAACATGACTTGCTGGTTCCTAGGTGCGATCTTCAATACCATAGCCTTTCCAATGTACTAGATACTGGAGTCTACGTCTCACCCTTCTTGAGTCAATGATAGCCTCTACTTCATTTTCAGGTTCATTGTCGATGATCACAGGGGCTGGACGCATGGGGATACGCGTGCCAGGTTCCACAGGTTTCAGTAGGGAGACATGAAAAATGGTGTATCTTTAGTGCAGCAGGGAGGTCTAATTTCATGACAACAGGGTTTATAATCTTACATATCTTGTAAGGCCCAATATACCGAAGTTTAAATTTACAAAACCCCTTCAAGGCAAGATTCTTCATAGATAGCCACACTTCGTTCCCTAGGGTATATGCAGGTTCTGCGCGTTGATGGAGATCTGCTTTTTCTTTATAAACTGCCTTGGCCTTTTCTAAGTTAGCTGTTGCTGCCCTTTGTGTTTCCTGTAGGTTCTTTACAAAGGCAAGTGCTGCAGGACAGGAAGAAGAAAGTGGGGATAGCAAGGTTCGGGGGTGAAAGCCATAATTACAATAGAAAGGAGAGTAAGCAGTAGAAGAGTGGCAACTATTATTGTAGGAAAATTCAGCTACCCATACGAACATGTCCCAGTCTGATGTGGAGTGTAAAAGCTGACATCTTATATAGTGCTCAAAACACTGATTTACTCTTTCGGTCTGGCCATCTGTCTGAGGGTGATGGCTAGAGGACAATCTTATCTCTATCTGCAATAAGGCACCCATCCCTTTCCAGAAGTTGAAAATGAATTGAGCCCCTCGATCAGATACAAGAACAGAGGGAAGGCCATGTATACGCACAATGTGTTGAACAAACAGAGACGCCAATACCTTTGACGTCGGGATTACCCTTAACGGGATAAAGTGGGCCATCTTGGTTAATAAATCGACCACGACAAGGAGAGTAGTGTTTCCCTGAGTGGTCTTCGGCAAGTCCACAATAAAATCCATAGACCCTGTATGCCATAGGCTAGGTGGAGTGGGCAACGGCATTAATAATCCCACGGGTGCTTGATGAGAAGCTTTCCCTTGTGCACACACATGGCATGTTTGAATGTATTTTTTGACATCACTCCCCATACTGGGCCACCAGAAGTGTCGTTTCAGTAGTTCCATAGTTTTCTTATACCCAGGATGTCCAGAGAGAAGATGGGTGTGACACCACTCTAATGCTTGTTGCTGTAGGCTGTAGGTAGGAAGCACTAATCCCCCTTGGATGTAAAACAAATCCTGAGTTTTAGTGATATCATGAGTTTGGACTACCTTCTCCATTTCTACAGACCCTTGCGCCTCTTTAACTGCCTTTAGGAACTCATCTTCAGAACAAATAACACCTATTATACGCTCCCTGGCTATTATAGGGGGGGGTCACACTGAGGTTATTCAAGTTCATAACCTAAACGGGACAGCGAGTCTGCTTTCCCATTTTATTTTCCTGCCTGGAATCGTATAATGAAATCGTAATCGCTGAAGAACTGCGTCCAACGCAGTTGTCACATGGACAAAGCTCTAGCTGATTTAAATTCCGGTGATCTGTAAGGACTGTTATTCTGTGATTGGCTCCGGTTGTATGTTGGAACAACGAGTTCCACAACCACGACTTCCCTAACAACAAGGGCGCAACCACGACCTCGTCTAAACCACGATTTTTTTTTACCACGCATTCCTTTACCACGTTTTTCGTGTTAAAGAAATGCGTGTTAAAAAAAAATGCTTTTCTACTACTACTCCGATCCCTCCAAACCCTCCTGCCCCTTAAAAATGAATTCGCCCCACACCCTTTTAACAAACAATAAAAACGAATCCCAAACCCCTACTCCCTAAAAACGAACTCAACCCCCTTATTACTAATCCTCCCCTCTTAAAAATAATCACGATCACCCCACCTCCTAAAAACGAACTCTACCCCTTTTATTCTACTCCCCCCCCACACCATATAAACAAACATAGCCCCATAAAAACTAATCCCAAACCCCCACCCCCTAAAAACGAACTCAACCCCCATAAAACTAATTCCCCCCACCCTATAAATAATCACGATCACCCCCAACTTCTAAAACCAAACTCAACCCCTTATAAACGAATTCCTCTACCTTAAAATTAAATACGATCATCAACGCCCCCTAAAAACGATCTCTACTCCCTACAAACTAATCCCTCCCACACCTTCTAAACTAACACGATCACCCATACCCCCTAAAAACTAAACCTAAACCCCTCAAAACTATCCCCAAACCCCTCCACCCCCTAAAAATTAACCCCTCTTACCTGTTCCTCTGCGACGCTCCCCCCAAAATCCGCCCTGCCCGAACACTAGACCGAATCCGCCTTAACCACGCACATGCATGGTTAAGGCTGAGTCGTCGTTCGGGCAGGGCGGAGTTCCGCTTTCGTGACTCCGGAACTCGTTGTTCCGGAGTCGTTTTTCAGGATGTTTCCCATTGGCTCCTAATAGATACTGCTGCCACTCCTCAAAAACCCTTTTAATAGCTAACAGTTCCTTGTCTCCTATAGCATAATTCAACTCAGCAGGTGTTAGTTTGTGTGAATAATATGCTACAGGATGAAGACATCCCGTAATTGGGTCTGCCTGAGAAAGAACCCCTCCTACTGCCATTTGTGAGGCATCAGCCTCAACCACGAAGGGCCGAGAAGGATCTGGATGACTCAATATTGGTGCTTGAGTGAATGCTTCCTTCAATTTACAAAAGGCCTCTTCGGCTGCAGAGGTCCACAGAAACGTAACCCCCTTTTTCAGGAGTCTGGTAATGGGGGAGGCTAAGTCAGAGAAGTTGTTAATAAAACGCCTGTAAAAGTTGGCAAAGCCAAGAAAACTCTGAATGTCTCTAACGTTCTTTGGAGCTTGCCAACGTGTTATGGCTTCCACTTTCTGTGGATCCATACTAATTCCTTGGGGGGACACAATGAACCCAAGGAAACATTCATGAGAGGTATGAAATTGACATTTCTCTAGCTTGCAGTATAGATGATTGTCTCGCAAACGCTCAAGGACACTCCTGACATGGACCTCATGTACTGACGAGGAATAAATTAAAATATCATCAATATAGGCAATAACAAAGAGGTCCAACATGTCTTTAAGTACTTCGTTAATAAACTGAAAAGCAGATGGGGCATTACATAATCCGAATGGCATTACTAAATATTCGTAAAGGCCGAACTTGGTACAAAAAGCCGTTTTCCACTCATCCCCCTCTTTGATTCTCGCCAGATGGTAAGCTCCCCGCAAATCTAGCTTTGTGAAAATTTTGGCATTCTTTATTTGGTCAAGGAGGGAGGATATCCGTGGCAGAGGGTACCGGTTCTTAATTGTAACATCATTGAGTGCTCGATAGTCAATACAGCACCCAAGACCACCTTCTCGTTTAGGTATAAAAAAGAGAGATGAGGAAGCAGGTAACCGGGAAGGTCAAATAAAACCGATCTTAAGCATTTCGTCCAAGTAGTCCCACAGATACAAATTCTCTTTTTCTGTCAAAGCATAGATCCTGCTGCAGGGTATGCGAGCTCCAGGTATCAAATCAATTCTGCAGTCATAGGATCTGTGAGGCGGAAGACTGGTGGCCTTTTCTGTATCAAAAACCTCTTTCAGGTTGTGGTAAATGGCGGTTAAATCAGGGACTTCGGAGTTGGTAATTACCACTACCTTCCCTGGGCTGTTCCCGTTGTAAAACAAATGATCTTTGCAATTATCAGGACTTAAGGCTAATGTCATCTCTTTCCAATTGATAAGTGGACTGTGCTGACATAACCAAGGTAGACCTAATATGGCAGGAAACTGAGGAGATTGAATGAGATCAAATGCAATAGTCTCTTGATGTTTTTCCTCAATGACCAGTGTTAAGTCAATGGTAGCATGTGTGACCGGACCAGACTTAAGGTTACTGCCATCTATGGTTATAACTTCCTCCCAAGAGGTCTTGGATACCAGAGGAATGTTCTTACTATGTGCCGAACATAAATCCATAAAATTACCCGTGGCATCGGAATCTGCCATTATTTGGACATCCGTGATCTGTTGTCCCCATTTCAGGTGGGAGGGCAGGAAGAAATGGTGTGGGGAAGACAAGACCGCATCTGTTTGCATAGACTGTTGCAAGACAATTAACCCTGAACTACCCGAAGTCTTTGTCCCAGGAGACTTCGGGCTCACTAGTTTTCCAAAGGTTTTTTCTATCTTGGCTTCACAGGGCATTCTCTAAGAAAATGACCCTGTTTTCCGCAGTATAAACACAATTTTTTGTTGCGCCTTCTCTGCCTTTCTTCTTCACTGAGGGGACCCCTAATACTTCCAATCTGCATAGGTTCTGGTTCTTCTATTGGTTTTTCTAGGTGTGGTTTTTTCTCTTTATAGATAATGACACGGACTTCTGACCCTGCCCTCTTTCTCTTTTCCTTTCATTGATTCTGTGATCTAATTTTACCACCAGATCTATAAGACTCAGGAGGTTCAACCACTTGTGCTAGGAGATCTTTTAATTCATCTCTCAACCCTCTGTAAAACAAGGCGCTACATTTTTCTACAGGCCACCCTGCCTCAGCTACCAATCTGTTAAACGTAGAGATGTAAGTTGTTAAGTCCTTTGACTCCTGTTTCAGATTTAAGAGCTCGGTATCTACCGGCTGCATGAAGGAATGACTATCGAACAGCTTCCTTAGTTCTCCCTTGAAAGCAGTGTAATTATGCAGTAATGGGTCATTTCTTTTTATGAGGGTTATAGACCAATTGGCTGCGGACCCTCCCAAATAAGATATGACAAATGCCACCTTAGCTTGGTCATTTGGAAAGCAGGCGGCTTTACACATAAAATGGAGCTGACACTGACTAATAAAGGCAGCAAACTTGGTAGGATCCCCCATGAAACGTTCAGGAGGGGCTAAAGGAATAGATTGAGGGGTAGTTACTTAAATAACCGGGACATTTGCACTGGAAGACTGAGAAGAAGGTGGAAACTGGACCCCTGTGCCTCCTGCCATGTTTCCCAAACTTGATTCAGGCCTCCTACCCCGTTGGATGGAATCAACTTGTGCAGACAAGGCTTGGGTTTCTTTCTGAAGGTTACCCAACATGTGGGCTAAATCTGTAAGCGTTACCTGACTCATTTCCATAACGTTTGGGTGGAAATTAGAACTTTGGGCTTCACGTTCTGTCAGATTCTACTCACGTTTCCGCAGGAACGTCATGCAAAAGATGAAAGGTCCTCAACCTCTCCTGGTCACCTATTGTACCCAACTGAGTCACAGTACCAACAGTAACCCGGGGAAGAAGGGAAAAACAAGGAAGGAAACAAAAGGTCCCACGGCGCACCCCACTCTAGGACAGAACCAGTCAGCCAAGAGAGATCTCTGTTAAATAAAAGGACAGAAAAAGGTAAGTATACAGGAAAATTCTAATCCTAAAGTCTAAGCTTTTCTATGCATGTTTGTAAACTACCTGAAGAATTCCCTTCTTCCGTGAATTCTGGCAACTGGTGCGAGTGAAGGGGTGTTCATGTCTAAAAAGGGGAAAATGAAGAATGAGAAATAAAGTGTTCAGAGTTATGAGTAATGAACAGGAAAACGTATAAGGCAGACAGTACTGAAACCCACCTATGAGCATATGATGACTGAATAAAGGTGTCTTCCAACTTAAAATATCATAAGGTTCATGTGATACTCTATAGTACACTGTATAGCATCCACCTTAACTTCAGGCAGACCTAACAATATTCCTTAACTTTCAGGAGTAGTCATGTGCTAAACAGCAGCTGGAGCAAACCAGATCTCCACAGACACGGAGCCTGAATCAGATAAGTAATGTAGAGGATTCAATAGAAAATAACATCAATTCAGCGCTAAAAGCGATGTTACCGTAGAAGAGTAATGCAGCTTTTCCTTCTCTCTTTTATTTTCTCTGCAGGAGAAATATCCCCGCTAGTTGAAGATTACTGACGGCATAATGTAGTTCAGGAGAGCTGCCAGGAACGGAAGGGAACTGCAGACCCGAAGACAATGACTCGTCGAGGGAGGACGCCGACGCAGGATGGACGACAACCCGGAAGAGACGATAAGTGACCCGGAAGAGGAACACTCTCTATCCCGAAGCTGGAACGCGAAGCGTCTCCACTCTGGATCAGAGAGGATTTGAACTCGCTTGCCGGTACCCGCGCATGCGTGCTAGCGGGGACCGGCCATCTTTGTAGTTCGCCGGGCGTGCGTGTGACCGGCAAGCATGACATCTGCAACCCTAAAATGTAGGCGAAGAGCAAATTCCTGGCAACCCATGGAGTGCCCCAAACAGGTAACAAAAATACATCATTAAAATTCATCCACTAGTAAGATATAGCCACTACTGGTGGAACACCATAGATAATGTTATCAGGATGATAAGCAAACAACAGCATGTGGTTTTATTAGTAGTGGTGAAAAATCAGCAACCCCAAAAGAATAACTCACCTGCCTACACAGTCACCCCAGATCAGATTGCGCTCCAATAAATCAACAATGCATTCACCTCCATTAAGGATTTCAGATGGTTTTTCATTGTGGAATACAAACAAAGGGAGGGGAGCCATGAAGGCCCCTTCCCAGGCTGATTTAGGCCCTGGGGACACCATCTCCCGGGGTCCCCTCAAAATTCAGTGGGGAAGGGGGGGGGGGGGGGGAGTGTCATGGCCCCGCTCCCTGGGATGATTTTGGCTTCAAAGACCCTCTCCCCCGGGGACCGCCCAGAATTCAGTGGGGCGGACTGCGAGGCCCCCCTCCCCAGGCTGATTTCCGCCCCTGGGACCTCACCCCCGGGGCCCGGCCGCAACTCCCTTGGTGACCTGGAGCTGACCCAGGGCACCCAAGGCCCCTGCGGTCCCAGCCGGCTCCCCGCCTCGTGTGGGAGCCGCATTGCTCTCGCACACTGGGAGCTGCTAGAAATGCAGTTCCCTGTGTGCAAGATGAAAACTCTGTCCCCAGCAAGCGGGAGCTGTTTGAAGCTCCCGCTTGCTAGGAGTGGAGTTAGCAGTTTGCTTTCGCTTGGTGAGCAAACACTATGTCCCAGGAGTGGGCACCCCTGAACATAGCAGGAGCCAGCCCTAGGTGGGCGCAGCCCCCAGGGCAATTAATGGTTCCAGAAGGGGGGACGCACAGCCTCCTGCTTTAGAATGCAGAGGCTGGCCCCGAGGAGATGGTGGTCCCCGGGGCCATAAATGGCCCAAGAGGGGGGCCGTGCGGCCTCCCTCTCATTATGATAAACATGGTCTTGGGGAGGTGATGGTTCTCGGGGCCCAGAGGAGGAATGGAGGGGGGTCCATGCGGCCCCCTCTTCTTTACTTATATATCCCTGGGATGGTGGTGGTCCCTGGGGCTCTTAGAGCCACAGGAAGAGGGTCACACGTCCCTCTTCCATTTTAATTAAACACTCAGCCAGTGCTGAGGATGTGGTGGTCTCCTGGGCCAATATTGGCCATGGGGAGGAAGGGTCTTGGGCGCCCCCCTCCCCTTATTTAAAATAAGCCCCCGGGACCTGGCCCACCTGGGGGCAAATATACAAAGAAGCGAGGGAGCCCGTATTTCTTTTTCGATCTTTTTCTTTTAAATTTTTGCCAAAAATATGTGACTCCATTGTGATTTCGTAGCAAAAAGTTTTTTTTTTAAATGCTTTTTCGCCCTGTGAGGTCCCATAGGAACCACAGGACCAGGGCTAAGTGGTCAGGTCATTCCTACCCTGCCCCCTTTTCTTTTTTTTAATGTTTTGTTTGGGACTTATCCAGTGAGTGTAAGGATTAGAAATGGACTGTCTACAGAAGTGTGCTACTTTAAAACCTCCAAATCCACTGAAAGAAGTTGCAAGCCCTGATGGTGTTTTTAAACACTGGAAGAACTTACTTGCCACACTATGCTGAACTGGTTAAGCCCTTATAAGAATTAATTACTCCAAGATAATCTTTCACTTAGGACACAGGCTTTTCTACAGTACCGCAAACGCCAAACATCTTATACATATAGGAGTATAAAAGCATGTCCTATATGGATGGCTCTGTGTAACCTGCAATCGGTACTAAGCTGAAATATTCTGCAGCTTGCGCTACGCTGCAAGGAATGTTTGATGATCTTGACTTTAAGGCGTTATACACACAAAATGTAAGGTTATTTCACTGTTCAAATATTAGAAAACAATGCCCTCTTACTTGCCCTTCAGAAGGCCGATTCATCAACGTACACATTAAATGTGTCAGATTTTGCCTTCTTTGTATACGTTTACTATGTTGACTCATTGTACTGGTGCCTGAATAGGTTCAGAGATTTAATAAGTAAATTGATAAAAGTAAAACCGATTTAGGGCAAGATAGCTATTCTACAGGACAAGCTTCAATTGGTCAATATATAACACATTATGGCCCATAAAAGTGAAGGAATTCAATCTAAAAGTAACAGTGTGGCTGATGAGGCTGAAAACCTTTAATGTTACTGATGTAACTTGATTTTAGACAAAGAGCAATGCAGACATAATAGTGGCAATACAAGCAACAGGGAAAGAAGAAAAGCTTCCTGATGGTTTCCTTTTTAAATATTCTTAAAGCCTCACCAAAAATAACGTTCTTATGGTTTTTATACCTAGGACACGGAACAGGCATCTAAATAATGAGTTAGCTAAATTAGACCATCCGCTCATGAAGGGTTAGCTTGGTCTCATGCCTACATCAGTGCTACTGTGTCAATATTACAGCAATGATACTGGTGGCTTTATTTTCTGAAGAATGCAAAAAGTATATACAGCAGGGTAAATTTGCCAACAAATTAAGCATTCCGTTGCTGTAAGACCAGTACCTATTCCCTTCATGATATCTGATAGACCCTTTGGTGTTGTCTCAATCAGATTGGCCCACTACCAATAATAATTCAAGTATATATTGGTTGTGGTCAATTCCTGCTCTAGAGTGCTTTGCGTGTGGCCACAAAAGACTGCCACAAAAGACTTGCAGTGGCTAGCTGCGATGGGAGCAGTTCATACTTGCCATTCAGACAAAAGTCATGTGTTCGCCACAAAGGCGTTTATGGATGCTATATCTGCTCTGGAAGTATGATGATTATACTCATGCTAGTTCCATCTGGAACTGAAAGGTATGGTCAAACAAGCCAGCGGTATGTTAACATAAGCCTTAACTGCTGGGTATTGTACTCAGAATGGCCATGGCATCACAACCTGCACAGGGTTCAGTGAGCACACATTAACTTGCCCTGAAGAGTATTAGGTGGCCGAACCCTTTACCATGTTTCTTAGATGTTTCAATGCAAGTTCCTGATCTCAATCTCCCTAAAAGAATGGTGGATTCTAAAATGTATTAATCTGACCTGGTTTCACAATTAAATTTATTACAGAATATTCAAGAAGTTATATAAAAGTATGCTCTAGAAAAGACTCTGAAGATAAGGCTGCTGACAGGTGGCTGCCCAAATTGGGAGAGCTAGGTCAGGAACGCATCCCTGACAATTATGTCTTTGGACCATCGTAGAGACTGCCTGTTTCCACACTTTGGGTAGAAGACACACTCACTGTAAGCCTGCCATCACTTCCTGGTGTGAAGAAAAACAGGAATGTGTCGATCGATTATATCAGAAAGCATTATGTGACTAATTTTGTTAAGTGGTTTGGCAACAAAATGCCCACATATCAGTCCATTATGTCTTCTCTCTATTCTGTAGTTTCCTCAAGAGCACAGCTACGTTAAAGTCCTTGTCCCCATTCCGTGGACAGATCAGCCTGCTGTGTATTGAGCTTTATAGCCATCATCAAGTACTGATCGAGACACGGTGTAAGCATTATTTTCAACAGGTGAATCGGTTCCAAGCTCAGCTACGATGGCTACAAATGTAACTGCAATATTATGTGCACCACTAAAAGAATGGCTAACAACAGAAACAGTCTCCCTAGAACATACTTTCAAAAATGGTAACATATCCATAAATATCCAACATCTTCTGAATCTGTTCTTTATATTCAGTGCTGTCCAAGACTACGATGCCATTACCCTTGTCACTCGGTTTAATGGTGACCTCCTGGTTAGATGACAATTTTTTAAGAGCATTGTATTCCTCGAAATTCAAATTATACGGAGGTTTAACAACATGTTGAATCATAGTTTGAATCTTGGAGTAGACAATATTCTCAAAAATGCCTACCTCCTCTAGGGTGGGAGTAAACGTGGAACTGGGACGTAGGCCTGTCTTCTTATCGTTACCAGTCACGTTTCTGTGTGCAAAAAATTTGTTAAGTCTAATCTTCCTAAAGAAGGACTGTATATCTCGGGTCAATTCGAATTTATTGAGATAAGTACTGGGTACAAAAGAAAGCCCCCGTGAGAGTAGTTTGAGGGAGTGTTCATCTAATGCAGTGCTTGACAGGTTAAAGATAGGAATAGGATCAATGTGGGAAAGTGCAGTCATTCTCTCCAATATTGGTTCCGTCTGGTCTGTAGATATTGTGGGGGGTTCTCTGAATGTTGATACTGTTCTGAGTTCTGAACCTGGTCCGTCGGGTCCCTCGTCGATTTCCTAAAAAATGGTTGTTTCTAGTGGGGCCTTCAAACGTTACTCTCCTGTTACCGTACCCGTTCAGGGAATTGGGGCCAGCCTCCCCGTCCGATTCAGAGGTGTCAGAGAAGGTCAAAATGTTCTTACTAGACCAATGCTGGTAGTCCCTTTGGTAGGATTGGTCCCTGGTGGAATTATAGTATTGGGCTCCTAAGTAGGGATAGACTTTTTCTTCAGTGAAATAGCAAATATCCTTTCTGAGCTTATCAGTTTTCTTCTTTATGAGGTAATCACTGAAAGAATTGAGCTCCAAGTTAACCTCCTCAAGTTTCTTTTTTGCATCCCCAACAGGGTTGTTTTTCTTAAGAGTTTCCTCTATCTAGCACATTCAGGAATTGTGCACGAACCTCGGATGGCTGTTGGCCACTGTTCCAATTTATTTCTCAGCGCCCTGATGAAGGAATTGGCTGTAAATTTCTCACCTCCGAAATGCGCGTAGGCGCATTTCTTGTGTATTTGTTATTGTTATGTACTGTAATTTTATGTATGTCATTGTATATTTTTCTGTTGTCTCATATTTATTTTTGTGTTTTGCTTCTATTTTTGATATGCACAATGTTGATTGTCTTTTGTCATACTTATGGGGCTCCATAACAATTGATGTCCACTGTTGCTGGCTTTTATGATAAATCCATGTATATGTGTGATACTTAAATGTTATTTATACAAATGATTTATACTCGTTGGAAATAATAAAATTTGAAAATTACTTGTCTATGGGACATGAGTATTTATGGATACGTTACCATTTTTGAAAGTATGTTCTAGGGAGACTGTTTCTGTTGTTAGCTATTGTGTTTCCCCTGCTCTCCCTACTATTTTGATCCAGGGGCCACCTATGTTCTTCTATGATGTCAACACTAAAAGAATGTACATCAGTTGAAATAATACCAGTGAGAGAAATGTGCGTTATCTGGAAACAAACCCCATTCAGATCCTAAAATGGGACTTGTTTTGATTCCAAATGTTCAAGAAACCTACAAAACACGTAGTTCTGAAATCAGCCGAAGCTACAGATGGATTCTTACCTTTTGCGGAGGTTGTGACGGGTATATATGCCAACATAGTCTTACATTTGGATCTTTGCTGCAATAACATTTTCTTTTTGTGACTTACAATGTTAATTATAATTTTGCTGATAGTGCATTGGAGCCATCTTCCTGAACGTTTAACACTATCTCCTGTGGTGCAGGAATTGCAGAAGTATTCTTCTTCTCACAGCTCTGAAAGGGATTACCATGCTGTTAATATCACTGTGCTACCTTTGCTTGATGGTATTCTTTAGAAAAAAGTACTGTGTCAAATTTTAGGCCCTACAGAAATGATTCACATTCCCTGTTTTGAGAATTTCATTGGATGACATGGTTACTCCAGGTCCTTTTGCAAGTTCATGGGACATAAATGCTGTTAAACAACTTATGACTGACTTGAGTTTGTATGCTTCAGTGGGCGATCAAGATCCATTTCTTTACCCAGATAATCATCAGGAGCTGCTCTGTTTCCATTATTATGGACATCACTACCTTCTTCGATCATTCAGCACAAGGAAAGTATACCATTTTGCACAATGGGAGCATTGTGGGACCCTCCAATTAACAGTTCTAGAAGCTTTCAGAAAACAGTTTCCTATTTTAGTAGTGATGACAGATCATGAACATCTGCATTTTATTATTTCCAAGAATTATTAATTTATGTATTCATTACAATGTATTGATTTATTGGTTGTTTCTAGAACAAGGTTACGAGTATTGGTAGAAAGTTAGCAATAAAAAAAGTGTTTGAAGAACTACATTTTGGCAAATTCACACCACTGATGTCTAGAGCCAGATTTTTTGCTTCTTAGGCCCTTTTTGATTCATTTTTGTACCACTCTGCAAAGCAAATTAGACATAAGGTATTTTGCCCAGCTTTTTCATTTAGCAACGTGCATAGAGATATATTCAGAATTGTTGAGCTATCGTTGAGGAGATGAACTGATATTTGCATTTTCTGCTTATGTTCCCCCATTTGCATTTCATATAATCATGTATTTGAGTGCACATTTTTCATTCATAGTTGACTGCACCAAATATAACATTTTCTTTATTATAGTTTGATAGCGTTTCAATTATTCATATATATGAGAACATTTAATGCAAGTTTTACATAGGTAGATATTAATGAGGCAGAGAGGATTCTTTAGTTTCCTGGGACATTTATGCAAGCTGAGCTGCAAACATCCCTAGAAAAGTCCAAAGGCTCCTTGAAACCAGGAAGTCCTTATTAGCTTGGGAATTCCATAATTGAGAACAAGAGTGACCTTCCCCAAGTACAGAAGTTAAGTAAATAACAAGAGTATTGTTCAGCTAAGGTATGTGGGCTAGATGCCATCTCAAGAAACTCAGTAAAGCGCTTTTGGTGCTGAGAAGGCTTAAACGGGAGAGAAGGGAGGGGTTGGGTTTCAGCTCTAATTTCATCATTCAGTGGAATGAATTATTGGATTACCATCACAATGTTGCAATTCTTTTAAATTGTTTGCTTATGATTCGTCATCATTGCAGTGTTTGTGTTATTATCTCGTCTAGATTCGGATAGTAATTTCAATAAAGCGCCTGATGTAAGGTTTGGTGGACGGAGTAAAGGCAGACAAGGTGGTGGAGGAATTTGTCTGACACCCTTCTTTCACTCTGCCCACCAAATTGAGAGATGTCCGCCGTCTCAGAGGACATCTCTATACATTGGCAGGAACCGCCATCACAATAGTTGCTGTCAATGTTGGAAAAGTTGATTGGAAGGCACCATCAAACATGACAGTCGGCCATCAATCTTTTCCAAAGGTTAAATTTTTTTCAAAAGCAAACTCCAAAATCCAGAGTTTCTTTTTGAAAAACATAGAACTAATGGCTTCCCTGCACCATTGGAGCTTTCTCCCATGGTGTTGGGGACATGTGGGGGTGGGGCGGGTAATTTTTTAGGACTCGCCTAGGAAGTGCTTGTGCTGTATTTTCAAGACATAATGTATTCAGGATATGGGCATTAAGCTCCACCCACTTTCTTTTTTTATTGGCTCCTGTTACTGTCCTTTGTAAATGGTGGCTTTTCATTGGTCAATAGGCTTAGTAGTCCCTCCTTAGTACCTCCTTTTCTCCTGTTGTAACCTCCGATAAGGACACCCCCTGTTACATGTTTTGTTACGTGGTATGTTTTATTTACATTTGGTGAGCACTGTTTTCTTAGTAACGTTTTCCTAGCTGCTGTTGCAATCAATCAGGGGATTGTAAGCGCGCTACTCACCCGTGAGGGTCTCAAGGCGCTGAGACAGGCACAACAGGCTCTCCAGCAATTCAGAGTCCACATATTTTCCTGCCTTAGCGGGTGCCTGATCATTATCTTTTAAACCTGCTCCCTCCCAGCTCCACAGCTGTGTACGTGGTTTCTCTGTATTTTTTTAAACAGCACAGCGTGCTGCATGATTTCTTTTTAATAATGGCGGCTGTGCGCCTTTCTTTTTCCTCTGTGTGGCTGCCCAACTACATTTTTTCAATATTAAATGCTTTTTTAAGCAGCAAGGCGTGCTGCACGCCCCATCTTCAACAATGGTGGCCGCGCACCTTTCTTTACTTTACTGCGGCTCTCCCAACTCTTTTTTCAAAGTTCTCAGAATCAGCAGAGTTCGTGCTGGGGACTCTAGGAAAAAGAGTGGAAGGTGGCTAAGGCTTCCTGCCCCCCACCCTCCATGATGAACGCCTCACTCGCTCCCAATCCGGTGATGTGCCTGCTTACTCCCCAGTTTCTTGCCGCTTTCAGTACTGGCCCTTTCTCAGTCTTAATTCTGTTCTAGGCAGGGCACAATCTCTCTGCTCTTTGCAGAAGGCTTCTTAATCATCTGCGCTACTTCAGCTTGAGTGGAAACAGCCACTAGATAAAACTTCGATCTCTCCTGCAGGAACATTAAGCGCCAAAGTTACCTTTACATTTTTGTTGTTGCCTGACAACCACTGGACACACAAGGACATGTTCTTTGCAGCAGGCATCTTAATTCACTGCGCTACTTTAGCATAAGTGGAAACAGCCACTAGATAAACTCCAATCTCACTCCAGCAGGAACAGTAATCACCAAAGTTACTTTTACAATTTTATTGTTGCCTGAAAAACTCTGGACACACAAGGAACTCTGCACTGAGTGCTTTTCAAATCCCTGTTACTTCGCACCACACCCGCCCCTCCCCCTTTCCCCCCCCCTCCAAGGTCAGTGCCAGGTGCAATGCACCAGGCGCACCGCCCTGTACACAGCCAGCGAGAGGAGGCTACCGGGCCTTCTCGGCGAAAACAACGGCTGCGTGCACCAAGATGGCAAAGAGGATTTAAAAGTAAGAACAGAAATTCTTTTACCTTCAATGTCTTGTTTGGTGGCCTGTGATCCTAATGTACATACTGGTGGAGTGAATGATTAAATTGTTTTTGTACCCTTACTTACTTAGCCCAACTTGGATGGTTACCCCCAACTGCCTTTTTAATTTTGATGCATACAATCTTTAATCACCCCTTTTTTTCTACCCAAAGAGCTGTCCAAATTGTAGCTAACTAAAACTTCCGTTACGCGAATGCTCCACTACCTTCACAGAACACAATTTCATCAATGTAGTGGGTTTGGCTTCTGGAGAGTGCATATATGTGGCCACACAATATCCCTGCGAACATTAGTAAACCTCACACGTTCACAGACATCCTTACCCTCAAATCCATTCTGCACAAATCCACTGCACACAACACATTTTAACATCTTATAATAACATGCCACAAAATTCAACTACACACACTTCCGCACCACATCATTCCACTCCATGCCACACAATTACAAACCAATAACATAAACTACACATAATTCTACTCCACAACTTATATTTACACCGCACACAACACAATTCAACTCCATATAATTTCACTACACATAATTACACTCCAACCTACATTTCACACAACATATTTACACTGCACATATATCCACTCAATTCCAAAACACGTAATTACACTCTACAAACAAAACAACTTTGCAACATGCCACATAATTCCACACCATAAATACTATTACAAACCATGCCACATGACTCCACAAAACACAATTCAATGCCACACAGTTCTGCACCACACAACATATTTACACACATAATACCACTCAGCTCCACAATCACACTACACATAATTACACTCTACTGAATACAACATAAATACACTCCACATAAATGCACTCAATGCCACATATTAGCAATCCACATAAAGGCACTCCACACCATAACACAATTCCAACAAGCATAATTTCACTCAATGCCACACAATTCAACTCCACACATTTACAAAACTCACCACTTAATTCCACACAAAACCACCTATTTCAAATGCACAACACAATTACACAACACACCACATACCTCCAAAACACACCACAGATTTACACATCATACCACAACTAATAATTCCAATACAACCCACATAATTCCACGCCAAACCACAAACATCCACTACACATAGGCAAAACACATAGGTAAAAGACATTGTCATTTACAACACCAATAGCTCTAAATCTCGCAAATGCGAGACCTACTGCATTGCAGATGCTTGTTTTTTTTTTTTTTACTGGCACTCCAGATTAAATCTGATGGTGATGGCCACAAACAAAAAAACAACCGACTGCTCACTCTAAATTGGGCGGATGATTGGATGGCTTAACTCTGATGCCCTGAAAGCTGCCAGGCTGTTTGAGATCTATGTCTGCGACAGGGCCGATGTAGGCTCTGTTGCCGACATACTGTTGGTCCGCCTAGCCCTAAATTGGGCAGGAGGACTGAAAGTTTGGCGGAGGGGGTACTCAATTGACAGTGCCATATAGTACCCAATCAGCCAAACTATAAATCAGGTCCAAAGTCTTTAAAATGTATAGTGTGGAAGGCGTGGTCTGGCCACGCAGGAAGATGGCCGCCTGAGGAGTGAGCTCCGTCGCGGGATGGGCCCCTGACAGGATTAATCCACTCACCTGCATCCGCAAGGCTTCTTCCTCTTGCCCAATTGCAGTCGGAAGACGTGGGCAGATTTGGCTGGGTTTCCCGGCGGCTGAGGATGGCGGTTCTCTGATATTGAGAGCTGGTGAGGCGTTCGCGCAGCTCCGTTCTGCTTTGCGCTTCCTGCCTGACGTGCTGCACTAGGCCGCGCCTTCTTTTCCTCATGGAGCCACGCCCTTCATGTTGTCAGGAGTGGTTGGCGCTGCCCCCAGCTGGGCCGCGCCTCCTGGTGCTAATGAGGTCGCGTCTCCTGATAATTCCCGACCTCGCTGCAGTGGAACCCGCGCTTATCGTTGGTGAATAAGCAATATCTTTGAAGCTGTGCCCTTTTGCCTGACAGGGCCGTTTATCCTCGTCTCTGTGGTGAGCAAACCTCCTCCTGCAGCTGAGGAGGTTTTTCTTTGCCTGCTGAGACTGCACCTCCTATCGTTACTGTGGTGATATGTTTATGGCTGGGGCAGTGTCTCCTGCTTCAATTAAGACTGCGCAGTTGTTGCTGAGACCGCACCTTCTATCGTGACTGTGGTGATATGTTTATGGCTGGCTGGGGCAGTGTCTCCTGCTTCAATTAAGACTGCGCATTTGTTGCTGAGACCGCACCTTCTATCGTTACTGTGGTGGTATGTTTATGGCTGTCTGGGGCAGTATCCCCTGCCTCAATTAAGACTGCGCATTTGTTGGTGAGAGCGCGCCTCCTGTTGACTCCCAGCCTGGCCATGGTGGAGCCCGTGCTTTTTGTCACTGACTGACCGGCATCTATGAGGCCGCACCCTATTATTTGACAGGGCCCTTTCTCATCATCTTTTTTATAAGCACGCCTCCTCCTGCAACTAAGGCAGCTTATATTTGTTTATTGGGGCCGCGCCTCCGGTCATTGCTGTGGTGGCATATTTGTGAATGACTGAGGCCGTGTCTCCTACTTTGATTAAAACTGAGCCTTGTTACACATTAGTGTCCCTCTTGGGAATTGAAAGCGCAGCATATTGTTATCTTTTCCCATCTACTATAAAGGCGAATATTTTGACACCCCTCAGCATATACCAGCCTTGAACTTGCCTCCCTCCTTTTGTTCTCCTGTATTTTTCTAAATATACTTATATGTATCATTATATATAAGTTTGTAATTTTAGGAGGAGACAAGCAACGATTGCTCTTATTTTTCCAACGGAGCTGTTTTTACCGCGCATTAACCCATATCTTCATTTCTTCCTCAAAATACATGTAACCCCTTTACTGTTATCTTAACGATTCTATTATATTGTTGGTATTTCTCATGGAACCCTTTTCTCTGTCCTCACACATGCTTTTCATAACAAATTGAATCCAACCCACTACTGTAAGTGACATATCGCTAATCTCTGCACTTGACTAAATAGTTACCAACTGTACTATTATTTTAAGCATTTTATTCAGCTCATTAATCTCACCTAAGGTTTTTCAAATTGTCTACATATAATTACCTTATACCACGAAACGACGTCTCCATGCTACTTCAAAGTTTCCATTAAACACTATACTCTAATGTTTACTAATAAGCAAGGAAGCAAGAATCCTAAACAACTTCTCTTCACAGAAGTTCTCAAACAATCCAACATCATGCCAACAAAAGGAACTACATCCTCTTCACCCAACTTGCCTCAGGTCTCGCCCCCGACTACTGAACATGCATCAGCGGAGACCATGCAACGTATACTACATGAAATCTCTGGGGTCAGTCGCCGACTAGAAGGAATGGATGCCACAATTACATCTTTGTCTGAAGAGACCAAGTCAATTAGAACAGACATTGCAAGCTTTCACACCAGAATTGAAGGTCTTGACTCTAGAATCCTGATAATGGAAAATCGTTTTGACTCAATTCAAAACAAAGATCAGGATCTTCTATTCCTCCACAGAAAATCGTCGACTTGGAAGACCGCAGTAGAAGGGACTACATCCGCTTCTTTGGGTTTCCGGAACATATCGAAGGCCAAAACACCAGAGCTTTTCTTTGTACTATCCTTCCAAACTTGACTGGCATTTCTTTTACTCCACCTCTAGAAATCCAACGTGTTCACAGAATTGGTCCCCCACGTAAAGATCCTGCAGCGCGTCCAAGACCCATTATTGCCTGTTTTCTTCGTCATGAGCAAACAAGACAATTATTGGCTGCAGCTCGCTCACAAGGCTCCTTTTCGTTTGAAGGTCATCTCATCCACATGGCAGCTGATTTTTCTAAGGAAACGAATGAATGAAGAAAAGTTTTTCTTTCCATGCGGCCTCAATTGCGACAACTAGAAATAAAAATATGGCTTGTTTGAACCTGCGCGCTTTCGTATCACCAGAAACAGAGATTCTAAAGATTTCTATGATCCGGAACATCTACAGAAATTTCTGGACAGTATTAAACTTCAAGACATGGAAACCCAACCTTCACAACATGATCAATCTCAATCCTCCTCTGCCTTCTCCCCGCAATTGCCGGATCACAGACGACAAAACTTTAGTAATTCCAGGCACCGAGGTAGGGATTTGGAAAGACCTAATCGCTCCCAAGAAGATAAAAATTCAGCTCTGCAATCTGTTTCTACTTTCACAAAAGAGCCGCATAGAGACAAATCTAGGTCCCCCCTCAAAAATCCCTCAGATGCGGACTGAATAGTTTCCTGCTACTTAATTGGTTATTCATATGCTTAGCTGTAATTAATAGTAGACATTGTATTTACTCCTGGTCTTCATTCATTACTATTAATATCTGATTTAATCTGTCTACTTCTGCATGTTATGGTATTTAAACATTGTTAGATGAATGGTAGTCGGTACTTTCCTCTACTTTCTCTTTATTCAATTTTACATTTATGATCTCTTCCCTAATAATGGTTGCCTGTTTTTCCAGCATGCCATAGATGCGGACTGAATAACTTCCTGCTATTCAATTGGTTATTTGTATGCTTAGCTGTAGTTAATAGTAGACCTTAAATGTTTTCCTGGTCTTCATTCATTAATTCTAAAATTAATTTGTCTGCTTCTGCATGTTATGGTATTTAAACATTGTTAGATGATATATAACCTGTTTTATTACTTTACTTTCTCTTTATTCAATTCTATTTGTATATTATTTTCTTCCTTCATAATGGTTGCCTGCTTTTTTCAGCATGTCATACTGCACTGTACTACTTTCACCACAGTATTCTATTCTACTCTATATTATCTTATTTAAACTTCTGATATTAGTTGCTAGTATGTTTTATACCATTTTTAGGCTCTTTTCATTGCTAATACTTACATTACGAGTAATTCGTATTCCATTATAAGCTAATGATATTTGAACACCCTCCCCCTTTTTAATTCTGCCATTATATATTGTATTTTTCTCCTTTATATTTTTACTGTTCTATTTTAAAATATCTCAACTGTCACTATCAATATTATAAGTTATAGCTTATCATAGGCCATATTCTAATATAACTATTCTGATATTTAATTACTCGATTACACATTTTTAATAATTCACATATAGTGACTTAATACCATTTCATGCCTATTTATATGCATAATGAATATTCTTTTAGATTGATATATGTAATTTGTATTTATAATCTCTCTCTCCTTATTGTGAACTATTCTATGGGTCTTAAACTCTCACTTTGCTCTTACTCACTCTTATGACATCTTCTACACTATTCACGAATCTTTACCAATATGTCACTATGGGTTTTCTACCTTATACTATTACCTGCCCAACCAATTCTTCCTTTTCCCCTGAGGGGGTCCTCCCCACTGCGGCGGTGCTCCAGTGCGCCCAGGCCCGCGGTTGACAGTTTAGGACTCCCAACTTTATTTTATCTATACCCTCTTCCTTCATCTTATTCTCATTATACCCTCATTCCTTCCCTCCCTTTTAGGGTCCCCAATTCTGTCCCATTCCTACTCTCCTCTCATTTCAACTTCATTCTATACCACCACATAACTTGTTGCGTTGTTTCTACTTTACTATCTATCTAGACTACTTTTTCTCTCTTCTTGATTGTCTTCTAATATCAACATACTGCTGTCTTCGTGGTGAGCCAGAGTACCCCCTCTCTCTATTCTGCCCTTTATCCTCTCATTGTATTCTCAATAATTCATCGTTCTTTTCCTTTGACAAGTATATTGATTCCTGAACTATTAATTCATTTTGACAGTATTTTAGCATGACGAGCACTCGTCCTCTATCTACCATTACATGGAATGTACATGGCCTCACCCACTACATTAAAAGGAAAAAAGTACTTTCTTATCTCCAATCCAAACATGTAGATGTGGCTCTATTGCAAGAAATCTGACAAACTCTGCAGGGAGTGGGTGGGGAAGGTCATCCACAGCAGCATCCGAAAAGGTGAACCCACAGATACTAGTCCTATCCGCAAATGTGGAGTTGCAATCCTTATTCGTAAATCACTTCCAGTCACAATTTCCAAAACATGGTCGGATCCTGACGGTCGCTATGTGTTTGCTAAATTGCGTATTGGGAATTCTTACATCTGCTTAGGATCAGTCTATGCTCCGACAGGCACTAAGAAATCATTCTTCCTCCAGTTGAACCGCCTACTTACAGAGATTGATGCCTCACAATATCTCATTGGTGGAGATTGGAATCTGGTACAAGACCCTATCCTAGACAAAACAGGTCCGCTAGACAAAGGAAATGCAGCAGATAGAGCTATATTAAATGATATACTTTCAGATAACGGATTGGTTGATCATTGGCGTCTTAGTCATCCAACAGACACAGAATACACATTCTTCTCTCCCACCCACGGCACATTTTCTCGCTTAGACTACTTTTTGACAACACATAAAGTGGTTCAATTGGTCACGGAGTCCCGTATCTTAGAAGCAGCCTTTTCTGATCATTCTCCTGTCCTTAGATTTAGGACTTTCTCGGCCAGGGCGCAAACCATGGCGTATGAACATACAACGCCATAGGACACTGTGCAGCTAAAGTCACTATTGGGGGCCAGCTAATGCGTGATGCAGCGCTTGCTAATAAGCAGAATGCTGCACGACAAACAGAATTAGAACGAGACATTCAATCTTACTCTCGTCTGTACGCATCAACTCCAACCTTGCATAATCGTAAACTACTAGAGCAAGGGCGTATGTCCTTAAACACCCTTTTTACCTCTAAAGCTGAATATGCTTTGCAGAGACTGAAGGGGGCGGCACTATGAACAGGGGGAGAAGGCCGGGAGGTTGTTAGCTGCTCAATTGCATCAAAGGGAGGCAGCAATGGCCATCCCAGCTATCCGATCAACACAAGGTGATATACTCACGAGACCTCAAGAGATTGTTAATGAATTCGCCTTTTATTATCAATCCCTTTACACCCCAGGCAATCAAATAGATCTAGATAAGATGTCTTCCTTCCTTGCAAGGGTGGATCTTCCCCGTCTCTCTGATGATGGTAGAGCCCTACTTGAAGGTGAAATTACCAAGGATGAGATCTCTAAAGCCATTGCTGCCTTACCTTACCATAAAGCCCCTGGGGAGGATGGATTTCCTGCTGAATTTTATAGATGGGCAGGACACAATATTATTGATACACTGCATGTTGCATTTCAGGAAGCAGATAATAAATCTTCATTGGGACCTCTTTCTAACAAAGCAGTTATCGCCGTGCTACCTAAACCTGGTAAAGATCCTCTGCTATGCAGTAGCTACCGTCCCATCTCGTTATTAAATTGTGATGTCAAAATATTAGCCAGCATCCTAGCGTCTCGCCTCCGCAAGGTCTTGCCTTCTCTAATACACCACACTCAAGTCGGCTTTGTCCCGGGGCGTGCCTCTCGGAATCATCTCCGTACGTTAGCTCATACATTGTGGTCTGCTAAACATCTTTCAGAAGATGCATTAGCCCTTTCACTTGATGCAGAAAAAGCGTTTGATCGCATTGAATGGGACTATCTTTTTACAATAATGCAACGATTTGGATTAGGTGATCAATTCATAACTAAAGTACGCTTATTATACGATAATCCTTCTGCTCAGGTGAATTGCGGTGGTTTTTTATCTGATACATTTCCGATTCGGAGAGGAACGCACCAGGGTTGCCCTCTATCCCCCCTTCTTTTTCTTTTAGCAATGGAGCCATTGGCTGCTACAATCCGCCAATCTGCTGAAATCATAGGTGTTCCCCTCCCAATTGGACATTCTAAAATCTACTTATACGCAGATGATATTTTACTTACTCTTACAAATCTTCCTCTATCTCTTCCGTCCCTCCTTCAAATCATTAATGATTTCTCTTCTTTCTCAGGCTATGAAATTAATTGGGACAAGAGTGAGGCTCTACCCATTTCTGATGGCACTACAAAGGCAGCTGTACACGGCTTTCCTTTTCACTGGCAGTCTTCACGCCTTAAGTACTTAGGAATTTTAGTTAATAAGGGTTTGGAAAACATGGTTGCAGACAATTTAGCTCCTCTGCTTTCTCAGATGCAGCGTGATTTTGACAAATGGAAAACTTTAGGGTTATCTCTTTGGGGCAGAGTTCAAGCTATCAAAATGGTCACTCTTCCGCGTTTCATTTATATTTTAGGCATGCTCCCCCTTCAGATCCCTTTAGCTACGCTTCGATCAGTAGATTCCAAGATTAAGACCTTCATATGGGGTTCAGCTAGGCCACGCCTTGCAATGACAAAATTAAAAGCCCACCAATTATATGGAGGAATGGGTCTCCCATCTATTGAACACTATTCCCTCGCATTGCACATCTCTCAATTCACTTATTTTTTGCCGAGTCAAAGATATTCCACAGTGGGTTTATATTGAGCGCCATCTTTTATCCATGGACTCAGGTCTCTCTTTTGTATGGCAATGGTACTAGTCGTTCTGATCCCAAAAATCCGATTTTATCAGTTATGCATAAATCCTGGCAAAGAGGACATCGTTTATTGGATTCAAATCCACGTATCCATGTCAAGGCTCCCTTCTGGAATAATTCAGGTATACATATTAATGGTCGTACGTTATCTTGGCCTTTGTGGCAGGCAGCCGGCATCCACTCCCCAGATCAACTTCTTCATAATGGTGACGTCAAATCCTTCTCACAACTAAGGGAGGAATTTAATCTTCCTTTACAACATTCTTCTAAATACCTTCAACTCCAACAATGTTTGAAGAAACATTTGGGGTCTCCCCCTTGGTTGCTTCAAGTTTCTCCAATACTATCCTACTTAAACATATGGGGGAAACATAAAGGAGTGACCGCTGGCCTTTATAAAACCCTTACGCTTCACCTATTTTCACAAACCCTTTCTCACAATCTTCAAATTTAATGGCAATCCCGTTTATCTAATTCTTATACAGCTACTGAATGGGAACAGATATTAGAGAGTTTACACAAAGGAGTTCGTGAAGCAAGTCTCAAATTTTGTATATTTAAAATTCTCCATGACTGGCATTGGTCACCGGTTAAACTGCATAAAGCTGGTTTACTTTCGCACACCGATTGTTGGAGGTGTTCTACCTCTGGTTGTGATACAACTCATATTATTTGTGAATGCCCAAAAATACAGCCTTTTTGGACCTTTGTTGGTAAAACCTTACATTCCACAATGCCTTTACTTCTACCATTTACACCCGCCAACATTATCTTACATGATTTACGTCATTCTCCAAAGCTCTCTAAACCACAAACCTGTCTCTTCCATACTGCGTTGGCTACAGCAAAAATTTGTGTTCTGCCCATTGGAAGTCATCATCCCCACCTTCACAGGAGGAATGGTTAGTGGCAATGATGCAGACGGCTTTCCATGAACCTACGATATATAACCTCCAGGATCAATCTGATATGTTTCTCCAGACATAGTCTCCTTTTCTAAAAGCTGAAGTTGATGATACCGCTAACTCCTCTGCTTCACCTAATACACACTGTCAAGCAGACTAATTCACTGTTTTATACATTAAGTTTTTTCCATCTCCACTTGCTTTATCTCTTCCATTTTACCATATTCCTTTACCATTCTTTTCCCTTCCCTTCTTCCTCTTCCCCTCCCCCCCCTTTCCTTACTCTGGCCCCACTTCTCCACATTATTCTTCAAATTTACTATCTTCCTTTTATCTTCTTCTTCTCCTCTTCCTTCCTTACATTATTCCATTATCCTCTTCCAAACTATTGTGTTTTAAACCTCGCACGGTGAGTATTTTCTATGATAGCACTTTTTCCCTATTCTTATTTCGATGATTTTATAGTCACTCTCATATTTATATCTGATTCATTTATATTTTATTTATTAATAATATATGCTATATCAATTTCTTATTTGTCATTTTTACTATTTATCTATTTATTTAATTATTTATATATAATATGCCTACTTATATATTCCATATTTATCCGTCTGTATTTACCATAAATGCTATGTATTCATTGTTACTTTTTATTCTTATATTTCTTAATTATTAACAATGCATTGCTCTTACCTATTTTATCATGTATTTTATTGTAAAACTTACTAAAAATTTCAACACAAAAAAATAAATTTATAGTGTGGATTTCCACAGTGAAAGGACTTTTTAGAGCTCACCAATAGAGCAAATAATCCTGTAGCCTCATATGACTGATCGTTGCCCGAAACTCACCATTCTCATGAAATGCATAGGTGGTCTGTTGGGATACAGTCCCCTAGAGTACCTGGCTCAAGTTGGTAAATTAGCTCAGTCGCACTTTGCCTGGGCTTGGTTGTATCCTGTTGAATAAAGCGGACCGCTAACTTACCTCCATCCGGTTATTGTGTGTGGCTCATCTTGACAGCTGCACAAGGCAAGAGGCCATGAAGCCTCAGAGCCATCCTCACTTGGATCCAGGATTGAGCCTAAAACATTGGGATCGTAGCTTGAATGTCAAGGACCTGTTGTGGTGGAGGAAAAGCCTAGCACTCCCTCATGTTCCGGATCACCCCCAACGAATGGAAGCCTGGGGGATGGAATCAGAAGGGACGTTGGCTCATTTACAGTAAACCCCAATGATTTTAGGAGTACAGCTGTCATCCAAAGTTGGTCCACCACTGATTGTGGCGTGCACGCTATCAACCACCATTCATTGAGGTATGGGAATACAGGAACTCCTGACCTTCAAAGATGGGCAGCAACCACCACTTTCGTGAACATCCCAGTGGTGATGTTGAGGCCGAAAGGGAGCACGGCAAGATGACAATGATGTTGGCCCACCATGAACCACAGGTTATGCCTGTGTGGGACTGCAGCACAGTTATATGAAAACACACGTTCTTAAAGTCCAGGGACACCATCCAGTCTCTTGGGCCCATAGCAGAAAGGATCTGAGCTAATGTGAGCATTTTAATGTATCATTCCCCAGAAAAACGTCTAGGACTCAAAGGTCAAAGATGGGCCTGAGGCCACCATCCTTTTTCAGGATGAGGATGTAGTGGGAATAACAACCCCAGACTTTCTCCAAATCCAGTACCCTCTCTATGGCACCTGTGGAGGGCATCTTGCGTACCTCCTGAAGCAGAATGGACAGATGCTGGTCTGAAATTTTTCCTGGTGTGGCAGGGTTGTTGGGTGGGAGATTAAAAAAAAGGTACGCAGTAGACCTTTTGAACAACTTGCAAGACTCATCTGTCGGATGTGATGGATCGTTAACCAACACATCAAGCAGCCCAAGTGGTTGGACATGTGCACGGAGGGCAAACTAAATCGGTTTGTTGTCTCGTGTAGAAGGGGAAGAGGGGTTGAAGGACTGATGCTCCTGATGGCCAGCACGCTTTCTGCAGATACATTCGTTCCCGGAAAGGACTGGGCTTGTCTGGAAAGGCTGTTTCTGATTAAATGACAGTCTTTCAGAATAGCCGTGCTTTGGAAAATTATTTGCAGAGGTCAAAACACCCAAGGAATGTGCTGTCGCTCTGCTGTCTTTAAAGCGTTCCAAAGCACAGACTGTTTTCTCCTCCTGAAGAGATGAAACCCATGAAAGGGCATATGAAATAACGATGCCTAAACATCATTGGAGTATCCAGGACCTCATCTAAGCGTGTATATGAAGGGCAACATTTGTACAGACAGCCCTGTCTATGCAGTTTGTGGTATCCAAACCAGTGCTGATAACGTACTTGGCCGTGTCCTAAACTTCATGGAGCATCTGAACCAGAAAGGCCCTAGGATCCATTGTGACTGCGTGCAAGATCTCGCCATATGTGTATCGACCCAATAGACAGACTGCGTTTACGAATTACAGTACCAGGCTGGCAAAAGAAAACATATGTTTGCCTAAGGCATCAATCTCTTTAGATTCTCTATTCAGATGATTGATTGGAAATTAATTAGGGTTCCCCTTACAAGTCGAGGCCTGTACAATGAGACTTTCTGGAGTCGGTGCTTAGTGAGAAAATCATGATCACCAGGAGCCGGCCTATGGCATTTGGCCACCCACTGGCTAATAGATGGGCAAAAAACATTGCTTTGACCAGGTAGCTGTAGTGTCATGAGACTATTTGTGCTAGGACCCTTGCAGTTCTGGGTGTGCTTAGGAGAGGAAGTACTTAACTGGTTGGGAGGTGTAAAGGTGTGGCTATTACCGGTTATGATGTAATCAGAAAGCAGAGTGAAATTGTATGCTGAGGAATAAAGACGTACAATTCAGAGCTCTGTGTGTGGCGTATTCATTTGTATGCTGTCAGGCTGGGGAAGATGATACAGCTGGCAACAAGTGCGGGTTCTGTGCCCTGAAGAAACAAGACCGCTTTCCCTGGAAGTTTGCAAAGCATCAGCAAATTCCTTGTGTGTGCCACGTGCCATGATTTCAATGAGAAGCAGTTCAAAGTTGGTGTGTGTGGAATCGAAGCCCCGCTCAAGCCCACACACGGCTCTCGAAGAAGCTGAAGGCTGTGCAGTTGAGCACCTTTGAAAGCCTGCCAGAAACTCACTGGTAAGGCCAAGAAGAAATTCTGCGCCATAGCCTAACACAGAGCCATCATAGATACAGACCAAAAAGCTCGAAGCAGCCACAGCCTAGCGCAATGCAAAAAGCTGAATGCAGTGACAAACAAGTATGGAGCCGGAAGAACAAGTTACTTACTTTCGGTAACGCTTTTTCTGGTGGATGCAGTATCTGCCTGTGGATTCCTCACCTTTTGAATATCCCCTGCGCCAGCATTCCGCGGAAACTTTTTCCTAGCTCTCCTTGCCGACGAGGTCGTCACAGTGCCTCGATTCCGCATTACGTCACCGGAGCCATAAAAGGGCCTCATCGGCGTGATGACGTCAGTTCCACCCATTTTTTCCGTGCCTCCGAGGCGAACGGGTGGACCCACAACAGATTCAAAGTATACACAATATTCATACAAATACACAGTGTAGAATTAAGAAGGAAAGCCAAAGAATAAAAGCATTTCCTATAAACCACACAAAGGCAGATAGAAGAAACAATGCAAAAACAAGTGTTAAACAATGCCACTTTTAAGGTATACAAGGGTGGACATCGGGGAGGAGGGTGGGTCAGTGAGGAATCCACAGGCAGATACTGTATCCACCAGAAAAAGCGTTACCGAAGGTAAGTAACATGTTCTTCTAATGGATACATCTGCCTGTGGATTCCTCACCTTTTGAAAAGAATCCCACAGCAGTACCACTCCCGGAGGAGGGTGTCCACCCTTCTATACCAAAAAATCCTGCAGGACAGAGTGCGCAAAGTGGCCGTCCCTCCTCATTTCGGAATCCAAGCAATAATGCTTTGCGAAAGTGTGGAGGGAGGCCCAAGTTGCAGCCTTACAAATGTCCACTACAGGAACACCTCTGGCCAAAGCAGAAGTGGATGACTTGGCTCTGGTGGAATGAGCTCCAATACCTTCAGGTGGCTCCTTACCAGCAAGGGCGTAGCAGATCTTGATGCACAAGATGATCCATCTGGATAGAGTGCGCTTGTGCACAGCCTTGCCCTTCATGCGTCCAACGTAGCCCACAAAGAGCTGATTGTCCAATCGCAAGCCTTTAGTCCTAGCCAAATAAAAGCTAACCGGTCTTTTAGGATCCAGGCGGTGAAGTCTCTCCTCCTCCTTGGAAGGGAGGATAGGATACAGGAAGAGTAATGGACTGCCCTAGATGGAAGGGAGTAACCACCTTAGGCAGAAAAGCAGCCCTGGTCCTGAGGACCATCCTTTCAGCATGAATGGTCAAAAACGGGGGTTTTGAACTGAGAGCCTGAAGCTCACTTACCCTTCTGGCTGAGGTAATAGCCACAAGAAAGACCGTTTTAAAAGACAGGAGCCTCAAAGGACAACTATGTAAAGGTTCAAACGGAGAACCCATCAAGAAAGTCAAAACCAGATTTAAATCCCATTGAGGCATAATAAAGGAAGTAGGCGGAAACCTATTGGTAAGGCCCTTAATAAATCTCAAAACAATGGGAGATTTAAACAAAGACGGCTGATCCAGCAAACAAAGAAACGCCGATAAAGCCGACAAATAGCCCTTAACAGTGGCCACAGCACAACCCTGCTGGGCCAAGAACAGCGAAAACTGAAGAGGGCCTTTAAAGGATCAATGGACTTCTCTCCACACCATTTGACAAATCTAGACCACCTGGAGGAGTAAATAGACTTAGTGGAGTGTCGCCTGGACGATAAAATAACATCCACCACATCCGGCGGGAGAGAGAAGGAACTCAGGTTGCCCCGTTCAATCTCCAGGCATGAAGGTGCAGGCTCTGGAGGTGGGGGTGTAGAACCTGCCCCCGCGATTGCGAGAGAAGGTCTGCCTTGAAAGGGAGACGGAGCGGAGGGTGCGATGAGAGGTGAAGTAGATCTGAGTACCACACCCTTCTTGGCCAATCCGGAGCGATCAATATAACTTGGGCCCGGTCTTGGCGAATCTTCCTCAGAACCCGAGGAATCAAGGGTATGGGAGGAAACGCGTAAAGGAGTTGCGAACTCCAATCCAATTGAAACGCGTCCCCCAGAGCCCCCTGCATCGGATACTGGAGACTGCAGACCAACAGGCAGTGCGCGTTCTCGTGAGTGGCAAACCGGTCCAACCGAGGAGACCCCCACGTCTCGAAGATGTGATGGACCACCTCCGGATGAAGCCGCCACTCGTGATCGGCCGAGTAATGCCGACTGAGACTGTCCGCACGAACATTCAGCACACCGGCTAGATGATTTGCAAACACACAAATCTGATGGCCCTGAGCCCAGGACCAGAGTCGCAGAGCCTCTCGACAGAGACGATATGACCCTACACCTCCCTGTTTGTTGATGTACCACATCGCGGTAGTGTTGTCCGTCAGGACCTGAACCGACTGACCGCGAAGGGAAGGAAGGAAAGCTTTTAGTGCCAAACGTATCACCCACAATTCCAGAAGGTTGATGTGAAGCAACCTTTCCTCTGGAGACCAAAGACCTTTGACCTCCAGATCCCCCAGATGAGCACCCCACCCTAGAGTGGAGGCATCCGTGATCACTGTGGCCACCGGTGGAGGAAGCTGAAATGGCTTTCCTTGGGACAAGTTGCCTTCCACGCTCCACCAAGTCAGGTCCGCTGCAGTGTCTCTGGAGATCCTGACCGTCTCCCTGAGATCCCCGTTGTGTTGAAACCACTGCCTGCGGAGGCACCACTGGAGTGCCCTCATGTGCCAGCGTGCATGGTTGACCAACAGAATGCAGGAGGCGAACAGACCGAGCAGGCGAAGGACCTTCAAGACTGGAACAACCGCTCCATTGTGAAACAAAGGGATCATTTCCTGAATGTCGAGAATCCTTTGTGGAGGTGGAAAAGCTCGACACACAGTAGTATCCAGTACTGCCCCTATGAACAGGTTGCGCTGAGAGGGCACCAGGTGAGATTTGGGCACATTTATTGAAAAACCCAAGTTGAACAACAGCTGAGCTGTTACTCGCAGATGATGAAGCACCATCTCCGGCGACTCCGCTTTGAGCAGCCAGTCGTCCAGATAGGGGTAAACTGGAATCCCCGACCTCCTGAGATGAGCTGCCATCACCTTTGTGAAGACTCGAGGTGCAGTATGACAAATGAATTGATGTTGGCCATGAAGAGTAAGGACAGACTCCGAGTAGACTCATGCAAGTCGCCGTCTACAAAGAAAAAAGATTGTGTTTCCGATGTGGGTTTTCATATCCACCCAAAAACAAATGTCCCGCCATGGGCCAGACGTGCAAAGGCTGCGTTAAGGAGAACGACTTCATAACAGTTTACCAAGCGAAAGATAAACTAACTGCGTCACAGCAAGAAGAGAAAATGGACTACAGAAAGTTCCAGAATCCTTCTTGCCACTCACCCAACGTAATCATTGAGCGCCAGTGAGGAAAATGGATGTGGATTGATGGCATCGACCGACAAACTATGGGCACATATAGGTCTGGCTCTTTGCAAGGAAGTATCAGTGACAAAAGCAAACCACCAAATGAAACAACAAAACTCATTTGGACATTGCCCCAAGCTTACAATAAAGGTCAACCGTTGCCCCATAAATTTCTTTATAAACAGTGGTGCGTCGATTAACTTCATGCCAGTTGAGAAGTTCAGAAGCTTGTATCCAGTGCCACGTCTCCATCCATCAAACACAAAAGTATACACTTTGGCCGCTTCTAAACCGTTGCAGAGTCACGGGTCATTCACAGCGACTTTGAAACATAAAGCAGTATCTTTGCAAGCGCCAATTAATGTTCTTAAAGGAGCCCTGTCCAGTGCTTGCCTAATTAGCTTTGCCACCTACGTTAACATGGGACTGATATCTATCAATTATAACCTCCATATTCAATCTGAAGTTTAGTCAGTCTCCGTCGTTTTTTCACAGCCAGGGCAGGCTCAAAACAATGAAAGTGCGACTTCACAATAATGAGGATGTTCACTCTGTTGCCCAACAGCACAGCAGAATTACTTTCCACTTGCAAGAAGCCGTTGAGAAAGAACTAGAAATGCTGTTGAAGCATAACATCATTGAGCGCTCGATTGGTCCTACGGCATAGTGGTGGTGCCAAAAAAGGACAGTGAGGGTGCAGTGCGCATCTTTGTTGATATGCGCCAGGCCAGCAAAGCAAGAGAGAGAGAAAGACATCCTTGTTCACACATAGCGGATATGATCATGTAACTGAGCAGTGCCATTATTTGCTCCTGTCTTGACCTGAACAAGGGATATCCTCAACTGGAGTTGGAAGAGAATTGCGGGTACATCACTACTTTTTTGACTCATGTTGGTTTGTTCAGATACAAAAGTTTGAGTTTTGGAGTGTCTGCAGCTGATAAACTATTTCAGGATGTTATAAGTCGAATAATTCAACCTGTCACAAATGCTGTTAATTACAGTGATGACATTGATATTTGGAGCACCACAAAAGGAGCACGACAATGCTCTTACACAAGTGTGTCAATTGCTTGCTGATGCAGGTCTTAACTATGAACACAGCATAGTGTGAGTTTCACAGACCAAATTCAAATTTTTTGGAGACATATTTTCTGATGGGGGTATGACCCCAGACAAAGTAACAGCACTATCAGCTACTTGTCCCCCGCAAGATGTCACCCTGCTGTGATTCTTTCTAGGTATGGCCAGCTATTGCTCAAAGTAAATTTGTGATTTTTTTTACTGTAAGTGCTCCATTGAGAGAGTTGACAAAACAAAATCTCCTGTTCCAATGGTCTGCTGAATGTGATCAAAGTTTCAAATGAATAAAACATGCAATTGAAAATACAACTGAGATGGCCTACTTTGACCCTAAACTACACACTGAGAGAACAGTGGATACGATCCCAGTGGGGCAAGAGGCAATCCTTGCTCAACATAATGGCCATCTGAATGCTCAGAAACACATTGTGGCCTATGCTAGTCGGAGCCTGTCTGACACCAAAAGTGCCTATTCTCAGCCAGAGAGAGTCCTGCTGTAGTGTGGGCCTGGAAACATTTTTATGTGTTTCTGTACGGAAAACGTTTCACTATTATCACAGACCACCAAGCGCTACTCACCATCTTCGGAAATCTGAAAGCCAAGATGCCCCCTCGCATTGAGAGATGGGGTCTGAGACTGCAAGAATATGATTATACAATTATACACAAGCAGAGGAAAGACCTGAACCCTCCTGATTATTTTTAACTAATTCCTCTAAATCGTCACAGTTCGACATCCAAGACAGCTGAGGAGTACATCCACTTCATTGTGAAGTCTAATACACCAGCAGCCATATCAATCAAACAGATTATTGAGGCTATAAATGCTGAAAAGAACAAGCTTATTTTCAAAGACATCATTCTGGCTCATTAAAAAAAAAATTCAAAAATGTACAGGATGAACTGTCTGTGACCAAAGAAGGTGTTGTATTTAGAGGCTCAAAAATTGTCATACCCGAGAGCCTGAGACAACAGCTCATTGAACTGTCCCATGAAGGACATCATGGAATTGTAGCTACCAATAGAGCTCTAGGAGACTGAGTGTGGTTCCCGCCATTAGAAGAGCAGATTGAGAGGGAACTTAAGAGTGTCATCTTTGCAACTGCCTTTCCCCCAGAGTGACTCAACATCCACTGACCATGTTTGAACTTCCTACAAAGGCTCGGGAAAGGATTGCAGTTGATTTCTTTGGGCCCTTAGGGAATGGACATCATCTCATGGTAGTCATTGATGAATATTCACGTTTCCCTTTGGTAGAGGATTTGTCATCAACAAACCATGACATGGTCCTTGACCAACTGGACAACATCTTTGCAGCGTGGAGTATCCCCACCATTCTCAAATCTGACAACGGTCTGCCGTTCAACAGCAAAGAGTTAGAGAGTTGCTAGTCGAAATGAATGTCAAGCATCAAAAGAGAACATCTCTGTGGCCCCAAGCAAATGGTGTTGTAGAACATTTTCAGGGCACCCTCCAAAGGGTCCTTCAGATTGAATTGAAGCATACCCTGTATCAAGCCCTCTATGCTTATCGTTCAACTCCTCACTCCACAACGGGTGAAAGCCCAGCCACCTTGCTGTTTGGGAGAGCCATTGGAACCAAACTGCCACAATGGACATCAGAGCTATCCTTGACTGCGGACAAGATTTGTGTCACCAACACTTCTCAAAAGTGCAAGATGAAGACAAATGCCGATCAGCGTCGGAGAGCCCATGAGACGGTCTTCAAGGAAGGTGACTCAGTCTTGGTTAGACAGAAGCGAAAGTGAAAAACAGACTCCATTTGCTGTTGATCACCTGAGGGTTGAAGCGTGCGAAGGGCACATGGTGACTACACAATTTCCCAGACAATCCATCACCTGGACTCATCACATTTCAAACACCTACCCCTGTGATCATCTGTTCCTACACCTACCGATGAGGGAGTCCTACCCGACAGTCCAGATCAAGCATCAGAACCTGAACCATGGGTGCCTGAATAGAGTGCATCTCATCCACTCCCTGTCACTCGATTTGGTCGACTAGTGCAAGCACCTCGGTGTCTCAAAGAAATATAATAGAACTGTTGTTTGTACTTTTTATTTAACAAAGGGGGAGATATAGTGTTGTGAGAATATTTGTGCTAGGACCCTTGTGGTTCTGGGCGGACTTAGGAGAGGAGTACTTAACTGGTTGGAAGGTGTTAATGTGTGGTTATTACCGGTTATCGCATAATCAGAGAGCAGAGTGAGATTGTATGCTGAGGAATAAAGACGTACAATGCAGAGCTGTGTGTGTGTTTCATATTGATTTGCATGCTTCTGGGCTGGGAAGGAAGCTACAATAGCCATCTAAGTATCTTTGAGGGCACCTTTAAATGGGAGTAAGGGCTCAGATGCAGAATTTCTGTCAAACATTCGTCTTAGTCTCAACGGAAGGCAGTTGTAATTCAAGTACCCCACCTGCCCTGTACCAGCACTGAAAATGAGGCACTTTCTTCCATTGGTGGCCCATGTGGGAAATCAAGTTTAGTCTCGGGGGAAGTACCAAGCCCACTGGAGTTCTGTAAATCAAGGTATGACGATCAGCAGTGCAATGAGGGGGGGCATGCCATCCCCGCATCATCATCAGGGTGCACCATGATCTGGCACAGGATCAGAGTCTGACCCCAAAAAATAATGCTGCCTCTTCTGATCGTTACAACACGGTAGATGTGCAGGGTTAGAGTCAGGCTGCATGGCGAGATTGTGCTATAGTAATTTTGTTGCACGACACTGGTTGAAATGATATCACTTTGGATCTGACATGGACGTCAGCCCATCCACTGGTCTTGGGACAGCAGGAACTGGCATGGAACCAAGTGCCAGAGTGGAGGTTTGTACTGGAGTTCATACGGACCCTGTAGCAGGTCCTGAGGAGACAGACCGCGCCAGGGAGAGACCTGTAGGCTTTAACCCGATTGGAGGATTCTGAGGTTCGTTGGATCCGAAGGATCACAAGAGGAAGCTAGAAGCACACTGAAAATTTGCAGCATGGCCTCTTCGAATGCGTCAATCTGTTGTGGGGTTGACAACAGCCTGGGAAACTGGGGGCATGTCTGGACCAACTGAGGGTCTGGTTTCATGGCTAGAGACCTTGAGGGAGACAGACTTACATTGTTATGCACTTGCACCTTCTCTTTGGAGTCAGAATGGTGGGATAGGGTCAAGTCTTGCTTTGCTTTATTATGCTTGTGCATGGACTTCCACAAGTGTTTTGAGCGGGAGGGGAAGCAGTCCAGAAATGGGCCCATGATTTAGAGTTGGAATGCAATTTGCACGAAGACGATAACTACTTCCTATGCCCAGAGACACAGAACTTTATATCACCTGCAGGAGCATTACGACACATTTATCACGTGAGTCGTGTCGGACACATGTATCAAAGGCACACCTCGTGGAGGTCTATGACCATCTTCTGCTTTCTACAGTCAGAGAAAGCCATGAATCCTGTCATTTTTGGTGGGGACATCATTCCCTAGTACACTGTGAAAAAAGTTAGGAGTCTTTAGAAGACCTGCAGAGTCGGGAGCAGAGCACCAGACCCGCATCAAAAGGTTTGTAAAGAAAGGAACTGACTTCAGCACGGAGGTGTCTTATAAAGCCAGCGTGGAGCTGCATACCTCCTCCCAATGTTGCGCAGGAGCACTGATGCACAATGCTCCGGATCCAGACTGACACCTGAAGCATATTCTAAGGCGAGGAAGAACAAGTTACTTACCTTCGGTAACACCTTTGCTGTGGTCTATCTAACCACTTTATTCTCTCCTTTTGAATGTTCCCCAGGCGTAAGACTGGATCTGGAAATTTTCAAGCAGTACCCTTGGTGGTGGTAGGTGGTGTAGTGCGGCTCAGGGCCAAAGTCGTTCTGCCCTGCAAATGATGTGCAGAGCTGCATTTGAGTCACCCTAGCCTGCTTATGTCAGTTGCTTTCTAGGCTGTCCATGCCCCCAGACACAGAGCCCAATGGCAGATTGATCCTGACAAGTGTGGATATCTCTAGATTTGGTGCTTTTTAGATGGAAAAGAGTCAGTTCCCAGAACGGGGAGGTGGGAAGGTCCATGAGGAATCTGTGGTTAGCTAGAGTATCCACCAGAAAGAGTCTTGAATAGATGTCCAAGTAGTACCTCCCAGGTGGAGGGTCTGGAAACTGGATAAAACCAAGAAGTATTGCAGGACCTAGTTGGAAAAGTGCCCCTCTCATCAGACCTGGCTCATCCAGACAGTGGTGTTTCGTGAACATATGGAGAGACACCCTCAAGGCAGCCTAGCAAATGTCTAGATACTCTGCATCCCAAAATAGTGGTAGCAGCTTTAGCTCTGATGGAATGAGCCTGCAAGCCCTCTGTAGGCTGCTTCTTAGCCAGTGCATAGCAGATTTTGATGCAGAGAATAATCCAGTGAGAAATGGTCGTTTCTGCACTGCCCTGCCCTTCTTGGCTCCAGCGAATCCAACAAATGGATGTTCCTTGGTATGATCAGTGTAGAAGCTGAGAGCTCTTATGGGATGTAAGTAAGTAAGTCCGTTTTTATATAGCGCAGCTACTCACCCTTACGGGTCTCAAGGCGCTGGGGGCCGGAGTGGAAATTAAGTGAGCTATTGCCCAGAGTCACATGGTGCTGAGCTGAGCTGCCGCCGGAGCCGGGGATCGAACCGTGAACCCTGTGCTCCGAAGTCAGCTGCCCTGGCCGCTGCACCACACCACACCTCTCCACCAGCCAATGTAGTTGGATCCAGCCAATGTAGTTGCTCCTCCTCCTTAGAGGGAGCGAAGAATGCTAGGAGGGTGAGGTTTCATCCGCCATGAAAAGGAGTTACCACTTTCAGGACAAAGGAGGCTCAGGTTGTCAACAGCAGCTTGTCTGGAAAGAATGTTGTGTACAGCACATTGGCAAAGAGGGCTGGTAGTTCACCCACACGCCTCATCGATGTTATGGCGATATTCAGGGTAAGAAGCCGCAATGGACAGCTGTGCAGTGGTTCAAAGCGAGTACACATTAGGAATGTGAGAATAGATGCAGGTTTCACTAGGGTATGATGAAGGATGTGGACGGAAACAAAGGCTGCAGTCCTTTAAAAAAACGCATCACAAAAGGTGATGTAAATAAAGAGGGCTGGTCCTGCAACTGCAAAAAAAAATGTGAAACTGCCAAAAAATGATCTTTAACTGTGTCGAAATAAGTCCTTGCTTGGCTAGAGACAACACAGGAAGCAACACTTTAGATAGTTTGGCTTGAAATGGATTAATATGCCGAGTACTACACCAAACCACAAACTTGGCCCAATGGCAGGCATATAATGATTTCATGGAGGAATGCCTGGCTGCTCGAATTACATCAAATACTTCGGGAGGAAGGTCTAATGAAGTCAACTGCTGCCGCTTAATCTACAAGCATAGAGAGGAAGACTCAGCAGCTTGTGTGCAAGACCCTGCCCTGGTGCTGCAACAGAAGATCCTCCCGAAGCAGCAGCCTGATCGGAGGACACATGCTCATGCCCAGAAGTTCCAGGTAACTCACTCTCTTTGCCCAACCCAGTGCCACTAGACTGACTTAGGCCTGGTATTCCTTATCTTCTTCAGAACTCAGGGTGGAAAAGTAGTGGTGGAAAGGCATATAAGAGTCCCTAGCTCCACCTTAGGCAGAATGCGGCTCCGAGAGACAGTCACCTTGGGAACTTTAACATGCAACAATGCTGACATTGCACATTCTCTTGATGGCAAACATATCAAAACAAGGTACTCACCATTATCGGAAGAGACTTTGCACCATCTCTCAGAACAGCTGCCATTCATTATTCACTAGGCGTCAGCAGCTAAGTTCGTTGTCTCTGATGTTCAAAGAACCCGCCAGGTGGTGTGCCACCAGGAAAATCCCTTTGTGTTCCAGCCACTTCCACAGGCATAGAGCCTCCCGACACTAGTGCGCCCCCCCTCCCCGCTTGTTGCAATCTCACATGACAGTAGTGTTGATTGTGATCACCTACACTACCTCCCTTTGATGGATGGCAGGAGGTGTATCAACGCAAGAGGATGGCCAATAACTCTAGGATGTTAATGTGGAGTCGGGCCTCTGCTGGAGACCGAATGCCTCTGATCTCCACCTCTTCCAAATGATCTACCGAACCCAGTAGCGATACATCGGTCACTACTGTTAACTCTGGGTGGAGTAGGGAAAGGGGTCTGCTGCTGACCCAGTTGTGGTCCAGCAGCCACCACTGCAGATCTTTTGCAGTCTCCTTCAAAATCTGGACATAGTCAGACAAATCTCCCTGATTCTGTGCCCACTGGGACTTCAGATCCCAATGCCCACATATGCCATCTGGGGTGTTTTACCAGCAAAATGCAGAAAGCCATGAGGCCCAGCAGGCTCAAAGTAATCTTCACTGAGATCCAGCACATGAGCTGAAACATCATGATCATAGCGCTAATGTCCTGCACTCTCCATTCCAGGGGGGAAGGCACGGAACTGCACTGTGACCAGAATAGCTTTATTCAAGGGGAACGTCTGTGAAGTAGTCAGGTGAAACTTCGGTGCATTGATAATTAACCCCACGATATTAGGAGGTTCGCTGTAGTCTGGAGGTTAGTGATGAATGCTTGGGGTGAGCCCACCTTCAGCAGCCAGTCGTCTTGGACAGGGTGGCTGTATGTCTTGAAGGACACACTTAAGAGGTTTTTCGGCAGCTGGGGATTGGGCTTCTTACTGCCCCTGTCGTCTGTAGGGTCAGCCAGGCTGGTTGCATGGGTGGGTGCTGGCGATATTTAAAGCCCCTACTGTAGCCATGGAGGGAACAAAACTGCTGGCAAAACTGATGCGTTGCAGCAGGCTGGCCCAAGGAACGCACTGTGCCCCTGCTGTTTTTAAAGCGTTTGAGGGCTAAGTCTGCCATTTCGCCAAAGAGGTGAGAGCAATCAAATGGCATGTCCATTAAGAATGATTGGATATCCCCGGAGAAACCCATAGATCTCATCCAGACATGCCTCTTGAGTGTCACACTGGTGCCAATTGCCCAACCAAGGCAATCTGTCGTATCAAACTCACAGTTAATTGTGAAATTTGCTGCATCGCGGCTATCCTGAATGGCTTGCATAAGGTGGGGCGCAAGTCCACAGTGTAGCAGGTAGAGCCTGATAAACAGAGTCCCAAAGGGCATGAGTATATTGGCCCAATAGGCAGCTGGCATTGACAGACCTTAATGTCAAGCTGGTGGAGGAGAACATGCATTTCTGAAAAGTTTCGAGGTGCCTGGACTCTATCCGATTGGGTGGTAGGGAAGGCATTTGAGTTGACCCTGTTCATGGATACTTGCACCACTAAGCTTTCTGGGGTCAGGTGCTACGTTAGGAAAGCCAGGTCACCCTATGCAGTGCGGTGGTGCCTCGCTATCTGCCTATTTACTGGCGGTCCTGAACATGGCTTTGCCCATGTCCCAAAGAGGGAGTCCGTGAGGGCCTCATTAAAAGGCAACTGGGACTTTGGCAAGATCATTTGTTTGCACTTCCATGGTAGGCAGTTGGAGGTCAAGAACCTCAGCTGCCCTTTGCATCACAGCTGCAAAGGGGTCAGCAGCTGGCCCAGATAGAGAGACCAGCCCAGTCCCTGGAGTAGTATTCAATCCACTGGCATCTTGTACCTTCTCATACTAGTTGTCTTCAGTGTACGGTTGTGCAAACTCATCCCCTTCATCATACCGGTCATTATCAGAATCTGTGCCAAAAAGATTGTAGATGAACTTGATCCTGCCTTGAGGCAAAGTATTAGAGTCCTATGGGTTGCTGAAAGGCTGGCTCCGGGTGGGATCAGGGCTCAGCCTTGGTTGAAGTTGAAATTAAGTCAGGGCTTAGTTGGAGAGCACTATTGGTTCTGCTTTGTCACCTGGGGACAATGCTAACGGGTCTGGCGTGGGTTGTGGGGTCCAACACCAACGCCAGACAGAAGCAGATGCGGGGCCCGATGAGGGGCCCAAAATGGACCCAGAGGTTCCAGCTGGTCCTGTGAATGGACCCGTCGGCGGATTCCCACTCTGAGAGTCTCACGATTTCAAGGGACGTGAAAGAGCGCCAGAGGTAGCCAGCAGCAGAAACTCTGAGGAATTGGTGTCATGCCGCCAAAGGACCCATGAATTCGGGTCGCTCGGGAAGAGTCAGAATCGCCTCAGGAGGAGATCAAGTTCAGGTGTGAGACAGAGGGGCACGTTTACACCCTTGCGCCTTCTCATGAGTTTGAGAGTGCCAGGAAAGGGAGTTGTCCCTCTTGGACTTTGTGTGCTTCTTTTTTGACTTACCCGATGACTTCGACCGTGATGAAGATCTGCCACGGTAATGACTTTGAGAGTGGGAACAGGACCTTTGGCTCAACTTTGACCAGTCATTGTGGAATCTTCCAGTGTTTGGCGACTTGCAGCTTGGCCTCACGTTCCCTTTTGGCCTTCGGGTTCATCAAAATGCAGTCGCTACAAGCCTTGGACTCATGGTCTGACACCAAGCACCAAAGACAAATCTTGTGGGGATCTATTACAGACATTTGCTTTCAAAAAGCCCCAACAAGGCTTGAAGTCTGTGGTTTTAGTGGGTGACACTTTCCCTTGCACACTGGTATTCGAATTCTAAAGCATTATTATTATTATTTTTTTTAAGTCTTGTGAAAAGACAAAGGGTAGCTCCGGATTGATGTCTGGTGGTGCAGGAATAAAGGAACTGACGTCAGCGTGCTTGGGTGGCGCTTATACACAGCTCCTCACTTATGGAGCTACATGACGTGGATGCAGAACTACACGATGCAACCTACCGGCACGCAGGGGTACTGCTTGAAAATTTCCAAATCCAGTCTGATGCGTGGGGATTATTCAATGGGTGAGGCATCTTCAGTTAGAAGTATCCATCAAAAACACTGGTTAGTCAATCACTGCTACACATGTACTTACGCCATGTCTGTTATGGTGTGGCGAAGGCAGACACTGTAGCCAACTTATTCTGTGCACTAACGGAGGCCATGTGCAGTGGCAGTTTGCTTCCCAGTGAGTTAAGTGCATTGCCTGGCCACAGACCAGGCCCTGCAACCAATCCCTGCTGTGTATGTCCTGAGGTTTGTGTATCATGGGCTGACTGTTCGCTTGGTTGAGTGCATATCAGGTCAGAAGATCAGGCTTTGCGGCCAACAAAAAAAGTACGCAGCTGTGGTTAGTTACACAGAATATTGATGCATTATAGCATCAAAATCTCTCAATTTACTGAAAAAACAATTAAAATGAATTCAAAGTTAAGAAATAAAAATTTAAAAATCTGAAATCGGCCAGTTATGGTTAGATGCTCAAACCATAGATATAAACAGAATGCACGGCTCATAACCCGACAATGACAGGACAAATGACATCTCAAATTACCTTCTCACTGACACCTGAACTAACATCATTTTTGATGTCAATGTTGTGGACAAATTTGATTTCACAAAACATTGTGCCACCAATTAATACTTGTAAAACACTTCTATGTGGGAACAGGTTAGGGGGCTTTCATTCCACCACATCTCTCGCTAGTAGTACCATATTTGGGAACTTTGTTTTTTTTAAATATTTTTACGCAGGTCTGCAAACCATTGACAAATCCAGCTAATATCGTTCACTTAAAATTTTCTGCTGATCAGTCAAAAGGTGAGGTAAATTACACGAGTTGATCTAAAAATAGCATTTCCCATTTTAAGCTCCATACATTTTGTTTCTTTTCGCTGCAATAAATTCTGTTGAACGAAATTGCTCCAGACTTTAACATCAAATAATAATAGGATTTATAAAGCGCTTGGTTGCTCCAAATGGAGCGTCCCCACGCTATAGAATGTCCTGTATGGGCTACACCATACTAACCTGACAAAAGAAGAACAGATTAAAGTTACAACCTCATGCTGGAGAGCAGACATCGGTCAATGGCCGTCCAGATTATAGTGACTGAAACAGCCAAGTTTTAAACTTTTTATGAAAGGTTGTTTCAAAAGACTCAGACCTAAGATGGAACGGTAACATGTTCCATAATTTTGAGGCTCAAACCCCAAAGGAACAGCGACCCATCCAGGTTCTTCTCACCATGGGGACCGGGGCCAACATGGCACCGGTCTAAGGCTCCGGCCAGGCTGGTACGGTTTCACCAAAGAATACACATAGCGGGCCATTGCCATTAAAATTTGTGTGGCAGAAGCACATAACTTTGAAGGCGATTCTTTTACTCAAAGTGAGCCAATGGATCTTGGCTAAAGCCAGGCAGGAAGGCACGTGTCTAGGAAGATTTAGAAATAACTGTGCCGCCACGTTTTGGACTCTCTGCAGCTTTCGCAGTCTGCCCAATGAAGCACCGATGTAGAGTATGTTACAATAGTCCTACTGGGATATTACCCGGGACTGCAGAATGGTTTTCCTGGAGGCTATAGGGAGGAGATCAACGATCTTCCTCTTAAGCTTATAGAAACCTATCCCAGCCACACAGGCAATCTGACTATCAAACGTCAAGCTAGAATCAAACCAAATCCTCAAGTTTTTAACTTAAGACCTGGGGGCTGGAAGTGGGCCAAAAGCATCTAGCCACCAAGCGGAGGACCATACAACGGAAATTTTCCCAATAATAAGGACCTCTGTTTTATTAGCATTGAGCTTGAGGCAGCTCCTATCAATCCAGTCTGCCAATTCCAACAGACAAGATCTAAATTGCTCTGCAGCACCTTCCTCATCCGGTGAAAGGGTGACTGTTAGACTTGGCATCTTTTGGCGTGTTTCCCGAGTTTTTGCTTTCTGACCTCCCGGTTTTGACTCTGTTTTTGCTGGCGTAATGTTTCTGCGCACTTTTCTCACTGCTGATCAGTGGTAAAGTGCAAGTGCTCCTGTGGTAAATTGTGTTATGGATTGGTGTTTTCCATGATTGGCCTGTTTGATTTATGTGTCAGTCGCTAGTAAAGTGCACTGCGTGTGCCAGGGCCTGTAAATCAAATGCTGTTGGTGGGCTGCAGCACTGGATTGTGCCACCCACACAAACCGCCCGTAAAAGGTAACTCTGGTCTGCCATTGCAGAGCCTGTGTGCAGTCTGGTACTGCCATGTCGACTTGGCAAGTGCACCCACTTGCCAGGCCCTAACCTTCCCTTTTCTTACATGTCAGTCACCCCTCAGGTAGGCCCAAGGTACCCCTGTGGGCAGGGTGCAGTGTATGTGAAAGGTAGGACATGCCCTGGTGTGTGTGGCATGTCCTGATAGTGAATTACTGCCCATTTCGTTTTTCACTATTGCAAGGCTACCTGTTCCCCATAGGACAGAATGGGGAGTTTGTTTATAACATCTTATAAACATAACTCGCCCGGGGAATTAGGTAGGAAAATAGAGTTTAGTATGCCTGAACTCAGAATCTAAAGATGCATCTTTTAGTGAAGGTGATTTTTACATTCTGTGTTTGAAAATACCACTTTTAGAAAGTAGGTATTTTCTTGCTCAGTCATCTCGTGTGCCTCTGCTGGAATGTGGATTGCCTGTCTGGGTTTTGGATGACAGAAGGCTGGGGAGCAGGAGTGGCTCCAGATAGTCTAGGTGGGTCAGGAAAGGGCTAAATAGACCTGGGCTGCAATTGGGGAAGGGGGGAGATTTCCTTGCACCTCAAAGGGCCTGGTCTGCAACTGACCATGCCGTCTCCACCTCCTGCCAGGAAGTCACACCAGAGAGGGCAGAACTGGTTCTGGCTCGGCACAGACACTCTCTGCCTAAGAGATCAAAGGATTTTGGACCAAGAAGAAGAGCTGGAGAAGCTGTGAGGAGGAACTACCACTTTGCTGTGTGCTTTGCTGTGTTGGCCTGCAGTGGCTGCTTCTGTCTTGGGCAGTGAAAGGACTGGACTGGACTTTCTGCAATCTACTTTTGTGAGTTTCTCCAAGAGCTTGAGGTAGAGCTTGCCCCCTGTTCAAGAAGTCTCAGGAACAGCAAAGACTTCAAGCTCTTCTGCCCTCAGCACTGGGGACTGTGTGTTTTGTGCTGTAACAGAAGAAAAAGCAACCCGACGACGCCGCTGCCGACTCCGTGGCCTGAAGGCACCGCAGAGGGCACCGCCGCAAAGCCGCACTGCGACCCTGGTCTCACCGATGACGCCTGCTGACGCCGCCACCGAGCCGCTGCTCGCACCGCGACCTGTGGGCACCGCACTCCGCACCGCACCGCCTCACGACGACGCCTTGGTAGCCCGGACGCCGCCGCTCCACGCCGAAATCTATGCCGCTGCTTGCACCGTGGTTCGAGGGCACCGCTCGTAAAGTTACATGACGCACCGCCCTCATCCCGCAGCCTTGGCCTTGGCCTACTGACGCAGGCGTCATCGACTCCCGTTCGTCAGCCGACGACAGCGCTTCAGCAACGACGACGCCGCTGCTTGCACCGTGGCCTGCCAGCACCGCAACGAGCACCGCATTCACTACGCACCGCGACCCTGGTCTCTCTGACGCCGCCACCGAGCCGCTGCTCGCACCGCGACCTGAGGACACCGCAAGCCGCACCGCTGCACTTCGCAACGCAGCACCCGAAGCCTACCGACGCCAGCGCTCCTGACTTCAACAGAGAGGAGTTCGATCTGCAACGCGTGTGACTTCGAGGGCCCCGACGACTCCTGCACCGACCTCCGGAACTGACACCTGCGGACGCCGTGCTTTCGGAAGCTCAACGAGAGGTCGCCGACGCCCTGCATTTCTAAAAGGTACTGTTTGCGGGTCTTCCCGACACCGTAGCTGGCCCGCGACGCCGCGGTCAGCCAGAACTGTTTGGATTTGTTTGTTCATGACGCCGTGATAGCCCCGGACGGAGCTATCGACATCAAGGAACTGTTTTTCCATCACATTTTGATAACTGAAGATTTTTAAGTACTGTATTATGGATTTTTACTGTTTTTGGTCTTGTCTTAAGTATATAAAAATATTGGATATTTTTATAAACTGGTGTGGTGTCCTTCTGTAGTGCTTACACTGTATTACTGTTGGTTATGTGCAAATGCTTTACACACTGCCTCTAAGATAAGCCTGACTGCTCGTGCCAAGCTACCAAGGGGGTGAGCAGGGGTTATTTTAGGAGTGTAACTCCCTTATCCTGACTAGAGTGGTGGTTTCTGCCTGGCTTTGGCACATGCCCTAGCCTACCAAAAATCCAATTTCTAACAGTGACAATGAGCTGCGTGTCATCTGCATAAGACACAATGGTAACATTGTCTCGCTCGATGACCTCTGCTAGGGTGTGCATGTAGAGATTGAACAAAGTAGGGCTCAGTGGGGAGCCCCGAGGCACCCCCTGAGACAAAGCCAGCACTTCGGATGAGAAAGGCTTTTGGCCACCTGGAAGGGACGATTCTGGAGAAAAGAGGCTAGCCACCTCAAGGCGATACCTCCAACACCACAGTTCCATAGCTGTTCTACCAGGCGGCCATGGGACACAGTGTCAAACGCAGCGCTGAGCTCTAGCTTTATTATTGCTGCTGTTTGACCTCGATCTGCGCGAATCCTAAGGAACTCAAATGCCAGAAATAAATCTGACTCTCTGGATTGTTGAGCTTGGAACCCAGATTGAGTCATATGAGGCAAGTTGTTAACTTCTATGAAGCTTGTCAGTTGTATGTTGTCATGCTTTTCCACTACTTTAGAAAAGAAAGGAAGTACCGAGATTGGCCTGAGATTTTCAGGTAGTATTGGGTCTAACAATGTTTTTTTAAGGAGTGGCACGATTATAGCGTGCTTCCACCATGCTGGCAGTTGGCCCATGGCAAGTGAGGTAGCAATTATGTTACTCGGGTATGGCAAGATTGACTGAATACTCTGTACAAGAATTATGGGTGGCGCCGGATCCATAGGAGACCCAGATTTTACCTTACTGAGTATCAGCCACAACTCATCTGAAGAAGGAGGAATAAACCTGTGAAGACCATTCTCTATGGCCGAAGCATCGAACCAGGCCTCCTGGCACTGGATGTCTCTGCTGGCCTGAGAAAAGAAATCATACATTTTCAAAACTTTGTTTGAAAAGAAGAAGGCGATCGTGTTGCAGCTCTCAAGAGACGGAGTACTACAAGCGGCCACACGATCCAGTGATGACAAAGATTTGACAATAGAGAAAAGTTCTCTTGAGGAATTTGATGCCTGCTCGATCTTTTGCGCATGAAATTATCTGTGAACAGAACATATTAACTTATAATATTCAAGGAACTTAAGTGAGCATAAGCACTTTTGGTTGAAATTCATTTGGTAGTTTGATATATTTATGTACACAAAAGTGTCAGGTGGTCTTCAAATGGTTATTCCTTTGTAATTTTGTTCTGTTAATTTACAGATGTGCAAACTCTAGCTCCACAAAGGGGAGGAGAATAACCTTTTCGTACCCTCTCAGTGAAAAAATGTGTTACAGCCGCCATTACATGTTGCAAGAGGATCCATTGTTTGTAGATCCTGTGTCTCAAGAACTTGAGAAGTAAAAGGGATTGGGAAACCAGTCTCCAATCTATTGAGGATGAAAGGGTATCAAGAATGGGCAGATGCTGCCTTATTTAAAAAAAACAAAAAAACATTTGAGGCGTTGGATCGATTTTCTTACATGGACCCCTGGATCCCTGAAATCTGCATTAGCCCAGAGGGTCCTAGAAACCTTAGTAAATGCCATCTGCTAAGAGATCATTTAATATCTGCTGGGTTAAAACCATCCTAACCACTCAGCCAATGGGCACTAATGATAGGAAAACTGATTGTAGGGTGTGGTCAAACAAGACGTCCTGCACCCAGATTTGGTTTTAAATGGACAAAGCCTGTGTGCAGCAGGCTCTGGGAGTAAGGGCTGGGCAAAGAACATGGCTACACTCCAGGCGCAATGGGTGCTCAGGTCATGCCATTCTGAAGAATGTGTACAATGTTACTAGAAGCATGGGTGCTGGGCACAGGATGTAGCTGAAGGTCCCAATCTCACTATACATAATCTAACGCTGTACACTTCCTGTGTTAGGAGCGTGGACACTTCAAGCAGAGCATATCCAAAGACCACACTTTGCACATATAGCATACGGTTCTGTGTGCACAAGGAATTGGTTCAGGACATGACTTGAGGCAACATCCCGATCCAGTAGTGTACAGTCAAATGCAGTACGCAGCAGGTTCAGGAGGACAAGGTGCAGCCACAAGATATTGCTAGAGGCCATTCCCTGAACCACAGACCTGCTATGCATGGTGAAAGGGTGTGCACATGGAGTTCTTGGGGCATGTGCACAGAGCATTACTGGAGGTCACTCTCTATGCATATATCCCACTCTTTGTGCTGTGTGTTATTTTGGCCCAGAAGGAAAATAGATTTTGTTTTTATAAATCACTGAAAAATATTTGTTAAAGGGAAGTTTTTTTTTTTTTTTTTTTTAGGAAGAAGAGAAAACATTTGTTATATAATAAAACCTGTAGAAATGTACTTTATAAAGTTCAGTTGAAGGGATGTTATGAATACAAGTCAACACCTCAAGGAAATGTTGAAATCTGCCAGTTATGATGAGCAATGCTACCATATGTCTCCCAAATGCACTCATGACCCAGAACATCCACACAGGTGACATCATAAACAATGTAACAAAGGATATCACCAGGTATAACATCACCTACATCAAAGAAAACCTCCATGGCCCAGAATACACTTGGACCAACCTCTGACCTTACCAACCAGGCTCTAGGTGCAGTGACTGGTCTGACACACCCCCTCAATCAATCAATCAATCACAGAATTTGTAGAGCGCACTACTTACCCGCGAGGGTCTCAAGCGCTGGGGAAAAAAGGGGGAGGGGGGGTGCCGCTACTGGTCGAACAGCCAGGTCTTGAGTAGCCTCCTGAAGGTCAGCAGGTCTTGGGTCTGTCGTAGGCGGAGTGGAAGGGTGTTCCAGGTCTTGGCGCCGAGGTGGGAGAAGGATCTGCCGCCGGTGGTTGTTCTTCGAATGCGAGGGACGGTGGCGAGGGAGAGGTCGGCGGAGCGGAGCTGGCGGTTGGGGACGTAGAAGAGTCGTCTGTTGAGGTAGGCTGGGCCGGTCTTGTGGAGTGCTTTGTGTGCGTGGATGAGGAGTTTGAAGGAGATTCTCCTGTCGACGGGGAGCCAGTGCAGGTTTCTCAGGTGGGGGGTGATGTGGCTGTGGCGTGGTACGTCGAGGATCAACATGCAGAGGCGTTTTGAATGCGTTGCAGTCGCTTGATGAGCTTGGCCGGGGCTCCCGCGTAGAGGGCGTTTCCATAGTTGAGTCTGCTACTGACGAGGGCCTGGGTGACTGTTCTTCTTGTATCTGTCGGGATCCACCTGTAGATCTTGCGGAGCATGCGGAGGGTGTTGAAGCAGGAGGAGGAGACTGCGTTGACTTGCTTGGCCATGGAGAGCGTTGAGTCAAGGAGGACTCCCAGGTTGCGTGCGTGGTCGGTGGGTGTCGGGGCTGCCCCCAGTGTCGTTGGCCACCAGGAGTCGTCCCAGGCTGAAGGGTTGGAGCCGAGGATGAGGACCTCCGTCTTGTCCGTGTTCAGCTTTAGTCGGCTGCTCTTCATCCAATCGGCGACGGTCTTCATTCCTTCGTGGAGGTTGGATTTGGCGGTGAGGGGGTCCTTGGTGAGGGAGAGGATCAGTTGAGTGTCGTCGGTGTAGGAGATTATGTTGAGGTCGTGCTGTCTGGCGATGCGTGCGAGTGGGACCATGTAGATGTTGAACAGTGTCGGGCTGAGGGATGATCCCTGGGGTACGCCGCAGATGATCTCGGAGGCTTCGGATCGGAATGGGGGGAGGCGGACTCTCTGGGTTCTGCCGGAGAGGAAGGAGGTGGTCCATTCCAGGGCCTTGTCTCGGATCCCTGCGTCGTGGAGGCGTGCGCGTAGAGTGCGGTGGCAGACAGTGTCGAAGGCGGCGGAGAGGTCCAGCAGGGTCCTGATGTCGTCGGTGGCGGCAATGAGGGCAGTCTCGGTGCTGTGGTTGCTGCGGAACCCTGACTGGGATGGGTCCAGGATGCTGTTTTCTTCGAGGTATCGGGTTAGCTGTCTGTTGACGATCTTCTCGATGACCTTGGCTGGGAATGGAAGCAGGGAGATGGGCCGGAAGTTCTTGAGGTCTCTCGGGTCCGCCTTGGGTTTTTTGAGTAGGGCGTTGATCTCGGCGTGTTTCCAGCTCTCTGGGAAGGTCGCGGTCTCGAAGGAGAGATTGATGACGTTGCGCAGGTGGGGTGCGATGGAGCTGCTGGCTTTGTTGAAGATGTGGTGCGGGAAAGGGTCTGACGGGGAGCCGGAGTGGATTGTGCTCATGGTCTTGATGGTGTCATCGATGTTCACGTTGGCCCAGGCTGGCAAGGGGTCGTGGTCGATGGTGTGCGGCGGGTCTGGTGTGTCGGTGTCTGTTGGGGCTGTCTGGGTGTTGAAGCTGTCGTGGATGTCGGCGATCTTGCGGTGGAAGAAGGTGGCGAGGGAATCGCACAGGGCTTGCGACGGCGGGATGTCGTTGGAGCTGGGGTTGGAGAGTTCCTTCACGATGTTGAAGAGCTCCTTGCTGTTGTGTGCGTTGTCGTCGAGGCGGTCTTTGAAGGAGATCCTCTTGGCGGACCTGATGAGGTGATGGTGGTTGCGGATGGCGTCTTTGTGGGCTGCGTGGCTGTCCGGTGTCTTTTCACTGTGCCATTTCTTCTCTAGTTTCCGGCAGGTACGCTTGGATGCTAGGAGTTCCGGGGTGAACCAGCTGGCTCTTTTGCTGGTGTCTCTGTAGGTGGGTTTTTTCAGCGGGCGAGGGTGTTGGCGCAGTCGTCTATCCATCGTCTGAGGTTGCGGGCAGCGTCGTCGGTGTTGGAGGGGTCGGTGGGTGGGCTGAGAGCGAGGTTTGCCTGTAGTTGGTCTTCGGTGACTTTGCTCCAGCAGCGGCGTGGGATCTGTTGGGTGCGGTGGTGTGTGGTGGGTTTCTGGAAGGTGAAGTGGATGCAGCGGTGGTCGGTCCAGAGGAGTTCGGTGGTGTGGCTGAAGGAGACGTGGGAGCTTGAGGAGAAGACGGGGTCGAGCGTGTGGCCGGCGGAATGGGTCGGCGTTGTGACGAGCTGTCTCAGTCCGAGGTTGGCGAGGTTGTCGATCAAGGTGGTGGAGTTGCTGTCGTTCTCCAGGTGAAAGTTCAGGTCTCCGAGGAGGATGTAGTCGGTGGAGGTCAGGGCGTGCGTACTGATGAAGTCGGCGATGGAGTCGCTGAACTGGGGTCGGGGTCCAGGGGGTCTGTAGACGAGGGTGCCTCTAAGGGTGGTGTTGGGGTCCGTGTGGATCTGGAAGTGCATGTGTTCGGCGGTGCAGAGAATGTCGTCGGTGCTGGTCGAGACCCTGATGGTGTTCTTGTGGACGATGGCGATTCCTCCTCCTACTCCGTTGGTGCGGTCTCTGCGGGTGATCTTATAGCCGTCTGGGATGGCTATGGCGATGTCGGGTGCGGAGGAGTCGTTCATCCAGGTCTCTGTCAGGAAGGCGACGTCCGGTGATGTGTCGAGCAGGTCCCAGAGCTCGACGGCGTGTTTGCGTGCGGAGCGGGTGTTCAGTAGGATGCAGCGGAGGTGGTCGAGGTCCTTCTTGGCGGGCGCTTCGGCGGCTCTGAGGCTGGTGTAGCTGCAGTTCCGGCAGGTGAAGGGACCATGAGTGCGTTTCGGGGCGGCCTTGAAGCAGGTGTGTGTCCGTCCGGGGTTGAGAGCGTGGAGTGTGGTGGCATCGTATCGGCAGCGGTCATCATGGCTGGCGCGGGGGGCGCGAGGACCAGGGGTTCTGGCACTGGGCGCGGTCCAGGCGCGGACGGGCGCAGACAGGCTTGCCTTAGGCGCGCCTTCGGCGCGCCAGCGGCCGCCATATATGGGGAGGTGGGAGGGAGGAGCAGCTGGGAGGCGGGAGGCAGGGGCAGCGAATGGTCAGTCAGGGGGGCGGGGCCGCAGGGGACGCAGCGGCGGGAACGGGAGCGGTACGACGAAGGGAACAGAAGGCAAAAGGGCACAGGGATTACGGGGGCAACAAGGAACAGAGGGCAAAAACGGGCACAGAATCAAGGGGACAGCGAGGGAAACAGAAGGAAAAACGGGCACAGAATCACGGGGACAGCGAGGGAAACAGAAGGAAAAATGGGCACAGAATCAAGGGGACAGCGAGGGAACAGAAGGAAAAACCGGGCACAGAACAAATATAGGCACAGGGGGAAAAAACAGACAACAGCAGTCAGACACCAAAGTGACAAAAGGCACTACAAAAGAACAGAAGAGATACAAACCTACGACCTACCACTGGCCACCAGGGATGAGGCGCAGGTGGTAGCCTGCGGGTGGAGGAGGGCCTCGATCTTCCTCAGCAGCGGCAGCTGGGGCAGGGACACACAGGCGGTGCTGTGCGGAGGGGGAGCAGGGTCAAGGGTCGCTCCCCCTCCCCCCTGAGTTAAGAATCAAAGTTTGCTGAGCAAGTTCAGCCGATTTACCCCCATGACGGCATGGGAATTGCTAAGGGCCGTGGCCAGTGTGCTATGCATGTATGCTTAGTCGAACGTCAGCACCCAACTCCGCTGTTGGGCCCTCCAGATCCATGTCATTACTGAAGGAGTGCGGGCACTGGGACCAACGGGTGGACAGCACCTATGAGTAAAGAGGTTATTGGGGGAGAAGCCCGAACGGGAAGGACTCAGCTTTTGAGAATTGAGGTCTGTTGAGGGAGTGCAAAAAATAATTGGGGTGTAGAAAACTGGGTGCAAATTGTTCTGGCAAACGCTGTACATACTGATGTTGTGCTACTCAGAATCATGTAAAACACACAGAATTAATACATATTATGATGCCCGTAATGTGTAATACTGCAGCCCTCAGGATCACACACTGTGCTTGAGGTATCACTGCATCATGGTTTCACAAGACCTTTGAGTACAGCACAACACTCGCATATTGTTAATTGGTTTTAAATAGCAACATTCCAACCACTGGGCTGCTGCAAGGTGCTCTCGGAGTACGCAGAACTCCTTTCCGGCGACTTCACTTTTCAAGTGCATCTCTAGGCTGCTCTGCAGACAGAGCCTTTGTGCAGAGTGATGCACCTCACAGTAGACTGGTCTCCAGCCGTGAGCACCCACAGCAGAGGCACAACAAGGTGTGAACTATCTATTCCTGGCTATGAACAGCCAAGAAGACAGTGATCAGGAAACAGGCAAAAGGCAGTTCTCACCTAAAGGTCCTTCACTCTCTGAACTGTGACTGCAGGCCCCCCCCCCCCCTTCCTTCACCCATCTACCATTTGGCAGTGCCACAGGAAGATTATTCAGGAACTCTTCACAGTAAAAGGACCTAATCGAATTTCTTTAGAAGCCCCGTCTTTGTCCCCACTTCATGGACTAGGTCTCCTTCCTCCTGCTTCAGGACTGTCAGCAATACACTTCCACTGTCTGGGAAAACAAAATCACCTAGATCCTGTGCACAGGAACAGGCCAGGGACTTTCAAAATGGAACCCACAGACCTCCCTTACTTTACATCCCTTATTCATACAATGGATATACTACTCTGGCTGCATACATACGCAACATACACTTGAGATGTTAGGTGTAAGTACCTTTCTTATCAGCGGTTACTCTGATGTGCCATAGAAACAACTTAGAATGGTAGTAGGTAACAAAACAACTGTCATATTGGTCTGTGAACTGACAAGACTCTCTCAGGCAATGTCAAATAACTAATTTTAGTGAGTACAAAAATAATGAAAACATTTAATACAGAATAGTGAGGGATGATCTTTCATTGAGACCTTTTCTTTTTTCTGCACCAACTCCTGTGCAGCGTACAGACACTGGACCAAGGTTGGCCTACTCCAGACTATTTTTAAAAGGGCTTTCCTAGGGTTGGCACACAGCAGACTAGACTCTTTACGTTTAAGTGATGTGCACACTCAAACTAGCATGTTAAGCTGTCTGCCCCGAATATGGAGCACTATTTACGTTTTTCTTTTTTACAGCCTACATCCTCCGATTGCTTTCTACAGCTTACATCCTTAGATTGCTTGCTATCTCAGGAAGCCGCCTCCTACTATATTCCTAAAACCCTGAATGAAAAACCCCAGAATTTGACTTACTTCCACTTGATTCCTCCCTTCTATTTCTTCAGAGTGGCACCCTTCTTACCTCCCATCCTCCACATGCTTTCTATTTCCGAGTATAGCCTCCTCTCAGTCTCATTTAAAAAAAACTTTTTATTGACATTTTTCACATTTCCAAGTATGTTTAACATCTTATATTGCAGTCTGCACATTATGGACATACCAGGCAATTGACCATATCACAGCATATCAGTGCTTTAAATGGGAAAAAAATAGTGCAAATACTCATTTACATGTGGCGAGTGGGCGGGGCTTGGGGCGGGACTAAAGGCAAGACATGTGAAGCTTATTGACTTATATACTAGTTGCAGCACATACCAAAACACGAGAAATTTGTTTCTATAAACAAAACAGATTAATTTGTTATACAAAACGAAAGTCAAACAGTGATATTTTAACATTTTCTTATTTTGTAATATTTCTCTCGTTTTTCTCTCACACAAAAACACACACACAAGCAGGCAAACAGACAAACATAAGCAGATACTCACACAAAATAATCAGGTGAGATTAAAGCCCTTTTAACCTCCTTACCTCCCATGGCTTTCCTCATTGTGCTATCACTGGGCTGCCTCGATTCCTTGCAACACAGCATGACGGCGAACACCCGGATATCATGCAAATGAGCCCACCGTGAATAGTCAGTGGGTGCACAGCTCAGGGCTATAAAAGTGCTTTGGCTGTCAAAGAGACATGCTACCGCCACTAGAGGCCAATGCGCCTACCCTTCATGAGTACCGGTACTCTCCACAGCAGTAGAGAAGTGCCGGTACTCAGAGTGATAAAAATAAGAAGTGCTGGTACTCAGTACCTGTGAGCACCGGCCCATTTAAATCACTGCAGCATATTACAACTCCAATAATACCAGAGTAGGTTTTACATAGACATCTTTGATAGCTGGTAACTAAGATGCGTGGACGGGTTCGCCTAAACATAGGCAAAACCTATAATTGTCTAATCAATTAAAAGGTGAAACTGTTTGTAACTACAATTGCTATAACGAGCCTGTACCCACCACATGTACAAGCATTAATGATGTGACAACTGAGCATAGGTAGGTGTATTTATGGGGCCGCGTGTTTGAGCTACAGTAATTCTTGTGTGTTGTGCTTAACAGCCATAGCTGGTAATTAGCAGGGGACCAGCGAGTGATGTGTGCTAGAGGGGTGGTCATCAGCATTCACGCCAACGCGCAATTCCGCCAGGAGAGCGTCCCAGCTGTCGGAGATGGGGTATTTGTGCAGGCCCTTCATGTCCTCGCTGTGTAAGGCCGCGCTTTCAGCCTGTGCCCAGGCCTCCATTGAGAGCACCCAGGTGGAGAGAGTAGGGGGGCTGGGTGACTTCCATCTGCGGGTGATCAGATGTTTAGCCAGGATAAAGGCCAGGTCTATGAATTGTACCACTGCTTTGTTTTTCTTGGTTCAGTGCATCAGTCCCAATAGGCTCGCCTCCCAGGTGTGTAATGTGCAGTGGCCCGTTCAGCCCGATAAGAGGGCTGTTCCACAGTCCTGTGAAAGCGATGGCCATGTCCAAAGCATTTGAAGGAAATCTGCATCAGACGTATGGCATGCTAGGCAGGCAGTGTCTGTACAATTAAAGTATCGGTTGACTTTTTGGGAAGTGAGGTAGGCTCTGTGCATTATGTAGCATTGTATTAATTAGAAGCGAGCATAACGAGACACCAGGGCAGGGTATGCCAATACATCCTGCCACTCTTTATGGTGCAAGGGTGGCCCAAATCTGTGTCCCAGTGCTGTTGCAGCGTGGTAAGTGATACTGCAGCGTGTATGCGTAAAGAGCTGGCTAACCATCGCGACAGGTGTCGGCCCCTCCCTATTACATGCAAGTACTAGATTGTTAGGTGCATGGTATGTTCCTGTTGTATATTTCCCTAGTGTATTCCCATCGACAGAATGAGGGGAAGTGTATAGTAAAAATTGTCCTGTAAGCAGGTCATTGTCTACAATAAGTTCCTCTATGGAGAGGAGAACACCGTTGCGGTTCAGGTCATCCATAGTGTAGAGTTCCACATTGTGCCAGGGACCCATTTCCGTAAAAAAAGTTGCCACTCCTCCCCGTGGCATGCCAAGCAGCGCCAGTGCTGGGGCGTAAAGTGGTACTAACCAGATGGGAAAATATTTCTGCGGAAGCAGCGACATGCGCTGTGCATTAGGAGTGATTATGGCAGTGGTGCTTTGGAGAGGGGGTGAAATATGTGCAGTATACACACTAGGTCACATGGAGGGGAGATAGTCGCTGTATCTTCCAGCTGACAACCCACAAACCAACGAGCCACCCATTATAATTGGGAAGCTAGGTAGCAGTGCTCAAAATTTGGCACTCCTAATCCACCCTGATCAGACGGTAGATAAGAGTTTGGCGAGAGCCACCCTGTGGCGCATCACGTCATATGAAGTTGCCTGTTAAACGCTCCAGAGAGCGGAAGAAGGTTTGGTAACATATAAGGATAAATTGCCAAAGTAGTACAGCAGGGGCGGCAGCATGACCATCCTCATGAGGGCTACTCAGTCCACCACTGATAGTGGCAGAGTCTGCCAGAAAGACATCTGCGTCCACAAGGAAGTAGGTGCTTGGACAAGATTTCCTTCCATAAGATTTGTTGGGGCATGATAAAGTCTGATTCCCAGGTAATGGAGTGTGGTGGGCTGGCATTCCAATCGGGCACTATTGATCTGAAGAACAGGGTCCGGGGTAGTGGTAGTAAATGGGAATAAGCAGGATTTAGCCCAATTAACTCTAAGGACCAATACCTTGGTAAACTTGTTAAGTAGTTATGATTGCAGGGACTCCATGGATGTCTTTAAGGTGTAGGAGCATGTCGTCCATATATAGCAAAACAGAGTGGAGGCCATCACTGAGTGGTATACCGCATTGCTGGTATTCTTCTTGGAGGATGTGGGCCAGTGGCTCCATTGCTAAGGAAAAGAGCAGTGGGGACAACAGGCACCCCTGACGGGTGCCTATCTGAATCAATATCGGTCAGATATGAGGCAGCCTGTTTTTATCCTGGCGGAAGGGTTAGAGTAGAGGAGTTTAATCAAACTGACAAAGTGTGTCCCCAGTCCATATCTAGGAAGCACCTCGAACAGGTAGGACCACTGCAGTGAGCCAGAGGCCTTTTCTAGGTCAAGCACCAAGCAACCAGACTGCAGCCATGAGATGGGAGCATACTCCAGTTCCCCTAGGAATTGACGCAGGTTCAGAGAGGTGTTCCTGGCCTTCACAAATCTGTTCTGGTCCAGATGTACCAGCAGGGGGGCTAGTCACTTGGCCAGTATCGTTGTATTTTATAGTCAGTGTTTAGGAGCCCTGGAGATCTGTCAACTTCCAGCTCCACTAGGTCCCTACCTGGCTTGGGCAAAGATATGAGCAATGTGCCACACAGTGAGGGTGGGAGACAGGCTGCTGCCATGGCTTTGTCTTATAGTGTTTTCAAATCTGGGTACCAGTAATGTAGTGCAAGCCTTGTAAAATTCATGCGGTAGCCCGTCAAGTCCTGGGATCTTGCCCATGGCAAGTGCGCGTATGGCTTCCTTTATCAAAAAGAGTGTAATGTCTCCGTTAAGTTCAACCCTCTGTTCGGGTGACACCTGGGGGAGGGCGACGCTGGCCATGAAGGACCGAAACTCTGCTGTCATTACTGCAGTCGCCGAAGTGTATAATGAAGCTTAGTAGTGTGTTAACGCAGCATGCATGTCCCATTGTGTGTGTAGGAGGACCCTAGTATCTGCACGGATGGACAGTATGGGCCGCTGTGGCTGCTCCTGGTTTGTCTGCCTCAGCGTGCGTCTTCGAGTGAGAGCCGCATAATTGAGGCATCGCAATGTCTCTAGCAGCGCAGCATGTTCACGCCTTACCTATCCTAGGTGCTCCCGACTCACTGCAGAAGTCTGTTCTTGTGTCTCAAGTCAGAGCAATGTACATTCCACCCATATGACCTCACCGTCAATCTGGCAGAGCATGTTCAGGATATTTCCCAGGCAGTGTCCTCTGATTGCCACCTAGAAGGTGTCCCATTCAGTCAGCCGGGAGCTTGCAGTGCCAGTGTTTATATTGAAATATTTAATTATGCTACCACTAAGGGAAGCCCTGAATGGAGGATCCACCAGCGCTGTAGCTTGTAGTCGCCATGTTGGGATTGGGGTAGGGCCACGTTCCCAGCTTAGTCGTAAATGCAATGTGTTATGGTCGAAGTGCGTCCTACCAAGGTAGTCAATGTGCGTAGTGTGTGATTATATCTGATGTACTGACAAATCGGTCTATTCAGACATGTAGGTCATGGGCGTGAGAGTAAAACGAGTAGACCCTTGTGGTAGCATTGCACAGGCGCCAAATGTCTAGCAGGCCCCAGTGCTGCAACCAGTTAGTTAAGGTGTGCACATTTGAGGTGGCAGTAGTAAGGGGGAGGGGTGGGAAGGATAGGTCTAAGTCTACACTAAGGACGCTATTAAAGTCACCGCCCAACAGCCAGGGGAGTCTACTCCATGGCAACAAAACCCCAGTCAGAGAATCCAAGAACGCTGCCTGCTCAGAATTAGGAGCGTATATTGCTCCGAGCAGTATCCGTCAGCCCTCCACAAAAACATATCGACCCTCTGAGTCTATGACCGTGTTATCTGCAACAATCGAGCGAGTCCACTGGGAACAAGAGCGGATGCCTACCCCATCCTTTATCCACACCAAAACCCCGCAGACATAAGTGGAGTAGTTCATACAGTATACTTGGCCCCTCCATTGTTTCAGTAATCGCACGGCCTCTACCTGAGAGAGAAGGGATTCCTGTAGGAACGCTATATGTGTCATCCTGGGGTGCAAATAGGAGTACACAGCATATCTCCGAGAAGGAGTGTGCATCCTCCAGATATTCCATGTTAATATGTTAGTTTCAGACATCGTGATAGTATCTGGATGGGTAGAGTCCAACTCTTGCCGGATGGGCAGGGCCAGTTCCACCCTGAAGAGAATAGTCTAGGCAGGTGCAGGCAAGAACAACAAACCAATGAAAAACAACAATACTAAACACAGAGTACCATAGGGAACAGAGATACAACGGGTTCCCGCCCAAATGTGAAGATTGTTGGCAAACCGGTAGGAGGGTAGGCAACAGTATGGAGGGTGTATAGATGCACAGATCCGCTCTTATCTGGTGGGTAAGTGGTCCCTAGGTCTTCCAGCCCCCATGTAAATGTCTAGTGTAGGCTGCACCAGTTGAATTCGGGGGCGTGAGGGTGTGCGCGCCGTCAGCAGCACAACCAAGGAATGGAAGCAAGTAATGTGTGCCAGTGCAGCCCCTTCGGATCTTAAACTCCGCTGCAGGAACTAGTCTCATGGAGAGGAACATCAGGGCATCTCCCCCCCCAATTGCATTGTCTTACTGCCAGCATGTGCATGGCAACAGGGTAGTCATGTTACATGGGTGCCTTCTTTGCGTTGTGGGACTAGGGATGTCCCTGCTACCACGCTGCACAGCAGCCTCCCCAAAGGGCGCTGGTGCTGTGGAGCGGATATGCATCCACTGGCCTTGACATGATCTGCATCACAACATATCTGCATCTCCCACCACCATAGGGAGCAACATTGGATCAGCTGAGGAAGGAAAGGACATGATTGACTACGGTAGCAGAGAAGTATAATGAAAGGCCAACATATGGACAAAGCAATACTGGTGTGTTTTAAAGTATATCAACTGCAGTCTGTGGGGTTACACTAAGCAGTGTATTGGAGGGAAAAGGATGGATGCTGGGGGCCCTCTTCGCCGGAAGATATGGAGTCGTTGCCAATCATGTCGGAAGGTGGGGGTCTCGAAATGCCGCATCTGTCTGCAGTGCCCTCCACCTCTCCTGTATAACCCGTTCAGGTGTGGGGAACAGGGCGTCTGAGGAGCAGTCTGTGATCACCGACTCCTCTGTGTCCACTGCCCCCCACTAGTGGGCCGTGAGTCCATGGCCATTGTCTGTTTCGAGGTGGTTCCCGCAGTCCCACGACTCTTCACCCAGTCCCATGCTTCCTTGGGGTCTGTAAAGAAATGTAATTTGCCGCCTGTCTGGACCCGGAGACTGGCTGGAAACAGGATTAAGTACTTTAAGTTGAGGTCCCTCAGTCTGCGTTTGACCGCAGTGAAAGCGTGCTGATGGCGCTGAACTGCCAGTGTATAATCTGGGAAGAACATCACTTTCATGTTGTCTACTACCATGTTGTCTAGCTTGCGAGCCTCTTGCAGGATAATGTCTCTGTCTTTGTAGTGCAGGAGGCAGACCACAAGCAGCCTGGGTGAGTCACCAGGGGCAGGCATCCACTCTGGTACCCAGTGTACTTCCTCGATCGAAAAGGAGGACAGGATAAAGCTGTGAAACCATGACTACTCAAGGCTGAACTCCTTATCCCGTCCCTCTGCATTTTCAGGTAAGCCCACCGAGCAGATGTTGTTTCTTCGAGAACGACCTTTGGTGTCCTCCTCCAACGCGCAAACCTTTTCTCTAAGAAAGTGCAGTTGAGATTGCACGTCTTGAGTCTGCAGTTGGATGGTCGCCAATGATTGCTCCCCAATGTGGGCCCTGTTGGTGAACTTACGATGGTCATACTGCAGCACTGTGAGATCCGTCGCTACTGCGTCTATTTTATTCTCCAGGGATACATGAGACAGCGCTAAAGCTGCTAGAACTGCATCAAGCTTACCCTTAATCGAGGTAGGTCCAGATCTAAGATGCCTCATGACCACAGTTGGATCACCCACTTTGTCCAGGGGGTCAGATGGCCGACCCCTTGTATGGGTCCACTTGCGAGCGCTAGAGGGCACTGTTGTGCCTCGCAGCCCAGCAGACGAGTGAGGGTGTGGGCATGTGACCAGGCAACACAGACACCGCACCAACAGTCATGAGGGGGCCAGTGCCCTTTAAGGAATGGGAGGCTCATCGGGCTTAGTCACGGCACCTCGACGCAACGTTCCAGCAAAGGCCTGCCAACAGAGTTTCCATCCCCCATAGTATTACATCACTCGTGTCCCGTCTGGGGCACAGCGGTGCAAAATCCGCCCGCGCCTACCGGGACTCTGGTGCGTGTTCCCAACCCCTGCTATCAGCCCTAGGAGTGTGCACTGTTATTTTCCAGGCGTTGTCTTTCCCTGGCTTAGGCCGATATTTACTGGCACACCACCAGGTCCAGATTGTATTTGAGGGCACCGTCACTTGTTTAATCACTTGTGCTGCAGCCTAGATTTATAAGGGTCTCACACATGGCATTGCCGCTGATGTCAGGCGCTAATCCTGTTCTTCCCCATCTCCGCTGTGCTCTGGTGTGCTTAGGAGTCCCACCTGGAGCCCTGTGACCCTCCAAATCAGTTGCACACACTGTCTCCATCCAGCCATCCCGGGTGGCGCGGGCAGGGCCACATACACAGTGGGCAAGTGTTCTGGGTCCCTCTATCTGTAGGGCCCCTGGGGGCTGACTCAGGTGTTGTACCACCTGTCTTCTGGGGGCCCCATCAACAGCCCTCCGCTCAACGTGGGGAGAAGGTTGTTGCCCCCGCCGGCAGGGTCCGAGGCCTCCACACTACCAGCCAAGGAGGACTGCGATATAAGTCTCCTCTCTCACGGCTGCCCGGAGCCCGTTCCTGCCTCCCCGGCACCATCACCGCCTCCAGCAGCATCCACAGGCGAGGAAGGGGCCGATGGCACCCGGGACTCAGTGAATGATGTCAGATGATGGATTGCCACGTGAAGCTCTGTTAGAGAGGGTCCACCATCTTGGCCATCCAGGCCACGCCCCGCCTCTTCTCAGCCTCATGACTGTATCTTAATCTCTCTTACTGTAGCTTTGCAAAAAAGGCTGACACCTCATTTTATAGACCTCTCCTGCTTTAAAACCCTATCCCTGCAACCTAACATATCCTAATCTCTGCCAGACTTTCTATCTCACCAACCATTTACCTGAAACCACATGGCTCTCACTAGTGATCACACATAACTGGTATTAATATAATCTATCACAAAGTAACCATAGTAACTGCATGGATTTTTTTTCTCCTTGAGAGCACATGAATAATTGCAAATAACCAACATTTACCCACTGGTTTAACCACTTACCTTGAATACCGTGCTACTCACCGTAAATCACTTCAACACCTTGTCAGTAGCCTAGGTAGCGCTATATTAATACAATTACATTACAATCAATATTCCCAACTCCCACTGGACGTGTTGCAGCCATGACTAGTGGTCTAAAGGTACAGGTTATGGCCGATGGCCACAATCTCCATGTATGAACGCACTCCTAAGAAACCTCTGAGCAAGGAATTTGGCATGCCACGTAAGCCCTGGGTTCAGGCGATGCAGTTACTCAACAAACCTTCCAAAGCTCTTCATTCCGGTCATTTAACTGCGCACAGTACACTCTGGGCTTAAGCCTAGCTATCAGCTACACTTGCACTGAGCGTCTCAGACACCACAACAGATTGATATAATTGATGAGGTATTTTGTGACATCATGCATTAGGTCATGAGCTCTGGACTGGGAAGAGAACATAAAGGCTGCACTGCTCACTATAACTGGGAACTTCAGGGACATTTCTTTTTCTGAATAAATTTTATATCATCTTCAGAATAAAGAACTATAGCATCAATGTAACAAAGTTTTCCAGTTGCTTTTTAGGTTTTTGAATGATACGCTTCAACTCTTTGACAAACCAAGATGTAGCTACGTACAGCCTATGGCTGTGAGCAGTAGTATCGAAGCACAGTGCGTTGTCCTATGCATAAGAAGTGCTATTATAGTCTTTAAAAGTTCAAAATTATAATAAAATGCTGTAAATATATATACAAAAATGTTATTATGTACCTATGGCATGCCACTCCATTTGGAATAAGATAATTGTATAACGCAGTAGTTGTATCCACGAGAATATTAACTACAATCCACATATTCTGTCACTGTACATCCATTTTCCTACACATAATTCTGACAAGATGTATTCATTAACAAATGAATGGTGCAACAGCCTCTCTTTTCCATCTAATGCTCAGCTGTACTGCAGTCTCATCTAAATGACATATATGACAGTACCTTGATGTAATCAGTCACAATAAGTGCCATGTGATCTCATCTGTTATGTCATAGATTTTACATTTAATTTCATGTGTGAGGCCATGATAATTGTATTGGGAGTGTGAGGTTGCCTAGCTTACTGTAAATTGGGAATGTCAGTGGGTACTGGGAGTTGCCGCCAGCAATGTCCTTCACCCAGTCTCCCCGGCCCTATGAGCAGTATGTACAGGCCAAAAGAGGTGGGCTTCTGCCTTGCTGTCTGGGCATCCCACCACCTCCAGTACTTAGTGGACCTATCTTAGCACTGGGTATCAACAAAGCATATGCTTTTACCGCGTCCTACATCCTCTTCCTCATCCCAGTGCATGATGGTCACATGTCTTGCACCCTCTCATTAATCTCATTCACTCCTGTGTCATACTGGTCACAATTTAACCAGAACTTACCATGGATATCACCACCTCTTTAGTATTACAGAGGCAGCGTCAGTGCCTCAGTACTTCTGGTTAGCTCTCATTTTACATCGGAAAAGCATATTTTGTTTTGCAAACAATGTTTTTGCCGACTGGTGAATCACAAACATTTTGTTTGATAAGTGAACAACTTGTAGAGACTTGTGAACTTGTGGCAAAAGAATGCAGGCAAATGACCCTCTTAAAGAGTTTTGGTGATGAGCTGCAGAAGCAGCAAAATGTTGTATTGAATGACCTATTTTACTTGAACACAAGTACATGCTTTCCTATTCTGGTGTAATTTTTTCAACTGCAGACGGTTGTATCTTTTAAAAGGTGTGTGCCTGAGGATCAGTGTCTTTAGGCAATAGTCTGGTTTGGTGATGTTAATGTTATGGTGCTCTGAATAATCCAGTTCTTTAATTTGTAATGCTCCCATCTGTTATCTCATCGCTTTTGAAACTTTTACAAGTCTTCTCTGGGTTTCCACATTGTTCTTGTGACACACATCCAAATTTTGTGTCTTTTCGACTGTAGTGTTGCTCCCTTGATCCAGATGGGACATATTTTGTTGGATTTAATAAGACTGCCAACTGTTCCAGAATTTCTCACTAATTATTTTCATTTAAATCTTTCTATGCCTTTCATTCCTCATATATAAAAAATTGCTAATTTTCGCTCCGAATTAAATATTATTCTTTAAAGTGAATTCGAAATTACCCAAAGCATCTTAGGTCATAGCCCTACCATGGGGTGTATGTTGTATTTATTTCAATTTACAATACAAACCCAAATAGATTTGTATTGGAAAGCATTTAAATTGCCTTTCCACTCCCTCATACTCTAACAATACAATTCTATATTTGCTCCCACATACCAAATGTTTAGTCTGTCCCTGTATATTACAATTACTATAATCCCTCTCTTGAGGTCCTTATAGTGGACATTATGACCATCCTGACTTCCTCTTTAGTCATACATTTGTGCTCATTGAATTCCTCTTAGAGGTCTGTGGTGGTTCTCATATTCGCTCATTCCCTTGCTCAGTTCTTTCTGTCAAAGTTTGTTAATTCATAGAAAACGTGATATCTACCCTTTTGGTTAACCCCATGGGATAACGTTTCTATTAAATCTATCCACAAGACTGTTCCTAGTGTCGGGATTTCAGTTGATTAACTCAGTGTTTGACCTTTAAATTGCTTGGCAAAGTTGATTTCTCATTAGTGCAGTGTGGTCATGGATGAGTCCCCTTCTTTTATGTTGCAACATTGGCTAATTGTTCATCCTCTGTAATCTTGGAATGACACTTATTGGTTTCATGTTATTTTAATTTTAGTAAGCAAAAATCTATTTTGATTTAAAAAAAAATAAATGTTGTAATTTGTCTGTAACACTTTCCGGTGTTTAAATACAAACTTCCGAATTCTACTACTTTGTGTTGAACGTCTGGATAACTGATTGTTTTGATGATTTTGTTTTCTACACATAAATTCCTCCAGTTTGTTTATATTTTGGCCGTCACTACATTTTGAGGTTACCATCATTCATTAAATTTCTGTACCATGGTCATTTCTTGTTTCCTAGACATTTGGGGTATAAGTGCAATTCTATTAATCAGAAAGAGCGGAGTATGGTAAATTTCTCTTTTGGAAGACTGGGAAACAGATTCTCTACAGTATATTGTTCCTTTCTATTAGTTTAGTACAGTTACATTCTGATTTTATACCCTACTCTCTCAATCATCATATCTAAATCATTAATTCTTGCTTATAAACTGTGTACATGAACTTGATGCAATTATGTGTCTGGATTAATTTATTGATTTTGTTTTTAAAGTCTCTCGGTTCAATCCATTGTAGAAACAAATCACTTATAAAACTTAGCCACATTGTTATATTCTTTTTCCATATTTCCTGTACTAGTATGTGTTCCATATCCAATCTGTACGTAAAAATGTTAGCATATACAGGGGAACATTAGAGCCCATCAACGGTCCGGCACTGCAGATAACGGTCAGTTGAAAACAGATGTAATATAGAACCATGTGCATAAACTGTACAAGTGTTTTGTTTACACTGGTTATGCTTTCTTTTGATATCACCCATTCCAGACTTTGAAGATTTTTCTCGTGAACAATGGATCCATATACTGTTGCAGCATTCATTGTGAAAACATTTATTTCTTGGCCTGGTGTCATTTTATATCCTTCAAATTAGTAAGGATATTACCATTCTTGTTATTAGGAGTTCAAGTATGTCACCATCTTTACTTAAAGTTTGAAATACTGAATCTATGCCTGATCAGGGGAGTGTAATTTAATAAAATGTCTACTTGTCCATTGGATAGGTTGCTTCATAAATCGACTTGTCCTATAAAAAAAACAAAAAACACTTGTCCCTTTGGTGCCACGTAATTATGGTAGCCATCTCAATATAGAAGACATCTGATGATAGCCTCTGATTATGCCAGGGCTCATACTATAGTAGGGTTGGAATTCTTATTTTGCCACTTTTCCACAGATCTACATACTGGGGCTGAGGTAGTGTTAAGCAATAGTTTAAGGCTTGGAGTGTGCTTTTGAGTTTTTGCAAACCTACAAACTTGTATGTTTTAGGAATTTTCACCAGCTTTTCTCTGATCTTTCTCCATACAGAGCAAAGGTTGTAAATTTACTCCCGACAAGGGCATAAGTAAAACTTCTTCCAGGGTTGGGGGAAAAAAAAGTGGTTGGAGGAAAAGAGACCCTGTAAACGCGCAACAGATTTTCGCATGAGCAAATCTACAAATTAATATTTGCTCGTGCTAAAATGCAGTTCGCAAATATATTCATGAAGCACTATTTCCTAGCCTACTTCTGTAATTATTTTGAATTCATGAAAGTTGTAAAACTGCACTACTGCCAGGACATATACCATGGGGGCACTTTTGTGACTTAATTTAAGAATTGGGCCCCTAATTAGATCTTGAGTTAACCAAGACGTTTTGTTTGTATTAAACTTCTGTCTGTCTATCTGTAGGCTGGCTTCACTGTGAGTGACAGCATTCTGTTTTTTCACAAGAAGCATATCGGCACACAAAGTAGTTTTGTTCAGTGCCAGTGTGTGCTTTTTGAGACCAAAATATAGTATTGCTTTTTGTCAATGTTTGCTATAATGGTGAGGGCCTGGCAGCTCCCACACTAAAAGTTTTACAAAAACCATGTCAAAACAAGACATGCACTGACAAACCAAAAGCCTGGCCAATATCAGACCTATTGGCTTTGCCAATGATTGTTTCTTTTCATGTTTCCCAAAATCTTCTTGAAACTGGTTGCATTGATTTTCCATTCTTAATATGTTTTGGGAATTTTTACAATTGCCAGTGGTTCGCCAAGTCTCTTTTGGCTATCAGTAAGCTAATAGCCATACCATGTGCGCCTCCACAATTGGCCATGATTCCCGACAGCATCATTTCAGGGTCTAGTTCCACTGCTCATCCCACTACTCACCTCCCTTTACCAGCACTTCTAATAACTACCCGGTTTCTTCAACCAATCAGCTACCAATCTTTCTTTATTCTTTAATTGATACTGACCTTCTTGTTGTGTCCTTTATTTCATTTGTCTTTCTTGACCATTATTTTAAACAAGCACACCATTGGGTGTCTAGTAGGCAATTTGTTAGTAAATAAGGCTTTAAATGATTTCTATGCAGTTTCACCACGCTCTCTGGTCCTGTAACATTGAAAAAACACACCCCAAGCTCTTATTTTGCCTAAATGAAAGCCCATTTTTAGCTCTGGTCATTTCATATACTGAAAAATCGTGAGACTCTTCTCAACACACACTTGAGAGTTTTAGTAACGGATATTTCAATAATTAATTACGGAGCCTGTTGTCTCCTTTCTGCGTTTACTACTCCTAGTTTGTGTTCTGGGTCTGGTACTTCCCTAAGAAAGTTGTTGATTCTGTTTTAGTGGTCGCTGCCACTTTCTGCTGTTCATTGGTCCTCCAAACTCTCAATGAAATGTCTTTGTTGCTCTCCCCGGCTGCACAGGATGTGTCTTCATCCGAACTATATATTTAATCGTGTCTCTCTTCAGTCTTTAGATGTTTCTTGGTACTACATCGCCCTATAACCCCAGTGTTTCCAGTAATGTTTTTTCCCACCAAAAAAGCATAGGGCAATGTAGAACCGGCTTTGAAGTATAATTGAATTTGAAGTATGAATACACAAATCTATACATGTGGTACTTGTTCAGCACAACCCTAGCTAAAATGGCATAGGATCGCTGGACAGGGTTATAGTCAAGCATAGAGTCAATGAGTGGTAGGAGAGGTAGCAGGTTATTGAATAGTTACTGCATAGAGGTGTAGTATTCTTTAAAAAGGTGTGTCTTAAAAAATGTATTCATTAAAGAAATAAAAAACCTTAAAATAATTTAAGCGAAATTAGGAATAGTTGGAGGTCTAATTAAACCCTGCGAAACATGTGCAATCTAGATTATAGGTAAAACCCCTAGACACTACATATTACAAGGGCCATACTTCAATATATATTTGTGAATTCCCTTAACATTTGAGTCAATTAGTGGACTGGAGGAATCTCCGAGCCAGTCTGATGGTTTATTATCATAAAAGTCTCCCTGTCTAACGAATAGCTGCACCTCTCTCCCTACTGTTTAGTGACAAGTGAATATCCATTCCACAACCTCATCCATCAACCACAACGCACTGGCACGTCTGGTGCCAGAACCGCACTCTGTCCACATCTCCAGTGCCACTGCACCAGGACTTCCACTAGAAGGAAAGGTGAGACTTTTCACTACTGGGCATCGTATCACCCACGTTGAGTGGGACATGGTAAACATCGTTTACCCCGAAACCGGAACACCGCATGCCATTACTCCGCAAGTCGGAACAACGACTTGATCTAGGGGTCAGAAGGTGTTGGATTTAAAATCCAACACCTTCCCTACTGTTGCACAGACTGTAGTTGGAACAGTAAATTATACTATTCCAACATCCAGCGCCCCCCCTAAAGCAAGTCGCCGGCGCGCCAAAGGCAAGCCCGTCTGCGCCCGTCCGCGACCGGACGGGGCCCGGGGCCAGTACCCCTGCCCGAACCAGACCACCTTGCTGCTATACTGCCAAACAGTTATATGAACTTTGTCCCCCTATCAGGGAGATGTGCAGGCTCAGTATAATGGCAGGGAACACACGTTACAACTGCAGTCACTGCCCTTTCACGGCGGAGTCAATTTTAAAAATGAGAGCGGTAGGTCAGAAGCTTAGCCTCTGTCTGATCAACTGCAGATCTCTGAGGAGACATAAACATGAAATTCATGACCTTCTGGCTGATGATCAGACAGATGTGTTATTTCTTACAGAAACCTGGCTAAATGAGGATTCCATGCCAGAAATCCTCGAGGCGGTCCCCAATGGTTTTGGAATAGTCAGAATTGATCGTCCCACTAATAGGGGAGGAGGGATTGCTATCATTCATAGGCTAGCTATTCAGTGAACTCTTGAGCGGGTAGACACTGTGGATAGCGAAGCTGGCTTCTTCTCTATTATGGTCTCCACGAACTACATCATAAAAGGGTTTCTGATTTACAGACCCCCTGGCCCTTTCACGCGTTTTACATCTAGCATCATGGAGCAACTGATTCAACCTGCACTGCGTTATGAGAAACTCCTGGTGTTGGGGGATCTGAATCTTCATTTTGACGAGATGACAAACATTGGGGTGCAAGAGTTCTGCCAGGAAATGGCAGCTCTTAAATTGACACTTAAATCGGTGCTCCCCACCCACCAATTGGGCCATCTACTTGATCCGATCTTTGCTAACTGGGATGCCTTAGAAACTGGGCCCCCGGTTCCTGTCCCGTGGTCGGATCATTTTTTGGTTCCTTTTACTGCCTGGATGCCTCACTCTCATTCTCAGGAGTAACTGGGCATTAGGAAAAAGCATAGGAAGTGGGCTACGTTTTCACAAGAGAAGTTCAATCTGGCCCTCCAACAGGGTGGGCCACCTGGAGGCACAAACACTGATTTGGCCTGTGAAGCCCTGGACAAACGTATCATGGAGGCATTAGACAGTAACGCCCCGTGGTCCTTGAGAGCACCTGGTAGACAATGTAAATCTGCACCCTGGTTTGGCAGTGAGCTTAGAATAGCCAAATCAGCTTGTAAACGCCTGGAGAGAGCTTGGAGGAGAGATTTCTCAGTTCTTAGGAAAGGGGAATATAAAGCCAGCCTGAAGATCTATCACTCTCTTATAAGGAAGGCTCGGGCTGCTTACTACAGTGAGAGGATTGAAACAGCGGAGAACTCCTCAAAGAAACTCTTTACTATTTTCAAGGAGATCTCGTCACTTGCCAGAACCACAGCCCCGACCACCAGCTCTATGGACTCTTGCAATCTGGTGGCCGACTTCTTTGCGGAGAAAGTGGGGAAGATTTACTCGACCTTCCCTGTTGCAGCACGTAATGGGTGCCGGGAGGGTGAGGGGACGCCCAACTTAGGGGAGGCAGAATGTCTTCGCAAACTTGCGGTTCCCCCTTGTGATTCTCTCACTAGCGTAGCCCTTAGCATCAAGTCTGGCTCACCCAGAGACCCTGCGACCCCTAAGGTGCTAAGAGGGAGCCTTGAGATACTTGAGCCTTATATCAGGCACCTTCTTGAGCTCTCCTTTACCACAGGAACGGTCCCGACAAGATGGAAAGAGGCGATCGTCCTCCCATTAAAAAAGAAGCTAGATGTTAGCATGAGCCAACTGGAGAACCTACGTCCGATTTCTCTGCTACCATATTTCGCCAAAATTGCAGAGAAGGTGGTTAATACCCAATTGACAGCTCACATTAGTAAACACAGCTTGCTTCACCCCACTCAATCGGGGTTCCGAACATCTTATTCCACCGAATCGGCGCTGCTTCTCTCCACCGAAATCATCCGCAAATATGTAGATGCGGGACAAACGGTGGCCTTAGTCCTACTCGACCTCAGCGCCGCATTTGACACGGTGGCTCATCCAACCTTACTTCAGCGCCTGAGGAAAGGAGGTTTGGCGGACTGAGCCATGGAATGGCTTGAGTCCTTTCTACACGAGCGTAGTTTCCAGGTGTCGCAGGAACCTTACTACTCTAAAAGTATCAAGCTGAACCAAGGGGTCCCACAGGGCTCCACCCTTAGCCCCACCCTCTTTAATCTCTACATTACCCCTTTGGCAGAGATTATTGAAAAATTTGGGGTTAGTGTTGTGTCTTACGCTGACGACACACAATTGGTGGTGTCCCTAACACAAGAACATGAGAAGGCAGCCATCAATTTCTCGACGTGCCTTCAAGAACTGGCGTCTTGGATGGCTGACAACTGCCTTAAGCTTAATGGTAACAAAACTGAAGTTCTTGTGATAGGTAAAGCTCCCACTATCTGGTCATCAGCTTGGTGGCCGCAGACACTGGGACCTACCCCGTCCCCCTGTGATCAGGTAAAGAATCTTGGGGTGTGGCTGGATTCCAAGCTTTCCTTTGATAATCACACTAGGCGCGTGGCGGAAATATGTTTCGGGGTCATGAGAGGTCTCCGGAAGACCTTGGATGTACTGCCAATCTCAGCAAGGAAAACTATGGTCCACGCTCTGGTGACGTCACGCATGGATTATGGGAACGTCCTGTATTTGGGAGCTAGTTCCAAATGTGCAGAGACTCCAACGCATTCAGAATGCTGCGGCTCGTCTCGTTTTAATGTTACCCAGGAGAGCCTCTTCCAACAAGGCCCTGGCTTCCCTTCACTGGCTCCCGGTAAGGGAACGAATCCTGTTCAAGGCTATGTGTGTGAGCCATCGCATTTTACAGAGAAAAGGCCCCACCTACCTGTATGACTTTCTCACCCCATACTCTCCGACCCGCTGCTTGAGATCTAGCGGGACAGGGCAGGTCAGCATTCCGAACATCAGGAGAGCGAGGATGGGTGGTCGCTCCTTTCGTTTCCTGGCTGCCAAACATTGGAATAAACTCCCCCCGGGGCTCCGGCTGGAGTCTGCGGAGACACTCTTTCGTAAAAAACTAAAAACCTGCCTCTTTCCTTCTTTGAGTTCTCTTGATTAATCGCTTGTTTCCTTTGCCCGCAACCTGATCTGTGCCGCAGCGCGGGGACACACTGGTTAGTGTAACCAAGCGCTTTATAAGCTTGTTAATATTATTATTATTAAAAAAAGCATGCGGGAAAACGAGGCATATTCGCGGGACATTAATTGTGCTTGTGAAGCTTCAGCCAGCTTTCGACTATTGGATAGAGTGGGGCCTGCTGGCTGTGTATGTGCATAGGTGGATATACGGACTCCTGGTTGAGTAAGCACAACAACATATTGCCACGAGTGCACTGCATATTTCTGCTTTCAGTGTAGCCTGGTGTCAGCGCTAGCAGCCGGCATATAAAAGCCCATGTTCAATGTCTTGGGGCCTGAGTTGAAAACCAGCTAACACACCAGTGATCCCATGCTTGGACATTCTGTGGGGGTCAGTGTCACGCTGTGTGGAAACACGACTTCTAAAGTGGGGTGGATAATGGGGGGCGGGTGGGGGGTGGGGGTATGGGAGTACTGTGCCGTTTTTTTGTTACGAATATATTCGAGCGGTGAGTTGGGTGTAAAGTGCTTTCCCATTCCTTCAACCTTGAGTAAAGTACACAGATTTTGCAACTACAATCTCATCTTACAAGGAAAAGTGCCAATACTGTGAAGACATGTATTAAAATTGTTGCCAAAACGAAGTGAATATTGTTTTCTCTTAAAGGCAGTCATAAAATACTGTTCTGCTGTATACTCAATTATTCTTTTCACCTGCAGATCCATTTTGATCTCAAATCCTATTACCTCCCATTTATGGACCAGCAGTCAGTATTTAATTTTGGAAACTATGGAATGTTTGTACATTTATTCTTCTACCTTCAACAATCAATGTGTTACTCCTCCACCCTATTTTTGCTGTAGAGCTCAGTTGATTGGTCATATTACAATAACAAAATTAAACAAAAGTAAACATGAATGGAAGACACAAGAAACGGTTTGGCATGCTGGGAGAGAGAAAAGGGGTTGCAAATCTACCACGAATAGGAGGAACAAAGGATGATTCAAAACATTTCACAGATGTAACAGTAATTTTCAGGGGCAGATTATAAAACATGTCCGGTAACACAGGACTTTTTCGCCCAAATGGTAAAGCTCGACCTACAGATGAAGCATAGAATTTCCTAAAAATTTGCGTCGGGTACACAAATGGTTGTGCAGGAGGGGATGTTCTGCTTGAGACTTCCTGAGGAAGGCTCAGTGTCAGCTAAGTTAAAAGGATGATGTCTCACAGTGGAAAAGACAGCAGGCCTGAAGAGAGTGCAACACACAAGGAGAAACACATGGCCATGTGGTGGAGTCATCTGGGATGTTGCAGGAAAATCACAGGGAATGGACAGAAAGAGGCAGGTCTCGAGGGTCGTCGTGTGACAGTAGAGACTTGTGAAAGCTGGCACGAAAGACACCAGACAAGGTGAGAGCCTCTGCTTCTAATACTCACTTTAGTGGCTCTAGCAAAAAGCATGGTCCTCCGAAAGACATGGACTGTACTTGCAGAGCTAAAGTGAGATGGGTGGTCTTGGGACTTTGGTAATCTCCTCAAAACCTGGTGCGGTAGGTCTGGCATAATATAGTCATGCAGTGAGCATCGTGGGGGACCTACCACCAAATCTGTACTGTCTAGCAGATACAAAAGAGACAGACAGCGCTGAGCCTTTAGCAGTGTGATCTGGGACCCCATTCAAAGTAGACTTCTGAGAGCAAATGAGACCCACAGAAAACTAGTATTGCATTCAAAACTGGGGCCAGAAGGGAAACGTTTTTTGCAGTCCCTGACAGCTGTCAGTCTAAAACGGACTAAATGAACAATCAAAACCTAGTGCTCCTGGAATTCTCAGTGTGCTCCATTAGGGGCTACAGCATTTACGCAAAATTATCTTAGCCAAGACTAGAGCCGAACCTTCAAAGGCATGCGATGTTAATATCTGATTCAAAAGGGAGAATCTGGAAGAGTCCCCCTCTCCAATTACTTAATCCGCGACATGAAGCTGAGGAGCAGAAGATATAGAAGTTGTCTTTAAAACAGAAGTGATAATAACATGAGAGAATGGAGCAAGATCCCTCAGAGGCATGGTCATACTCCCTGCAAGGTATGTGTGCGCACTGCCATTAAGTCCCAAAAGATCGCAACATGTGGATGTTTGTACAATGCACCCAGTTGTAGTAAGATGTGATTACTGTAGACTATATGGACAATTTTCCTCAAGGAAATTAAAGGTGAAATAGTGTAGCCCTCCTGTTTGCAAAATATCTGTAGAAAGATTGATGCATTGGGGGACAGAGTCATTGACCAAGAAAACGCATACAGTACTTAATTTGAACTAATGGTTGTCGGTGAGGGACACCAGCACTCATTTTTGGGACTGGCACTCATTTTCCCCTCATCAGACATTTCCTGAAAACAAGAGAGAGAAAACACACAAACAGGAAAGGGGGGGTGGGGGGGAGGGTAGAGAGAGAGAAAGACGGGAAAACAGTCACCAAGGGAGAAAGCAGGAACCTGCAGGAGTGAAATAAAGGGGAGGGGGTGTCTGGTAGTGGGTTAAAGGGGCCTGAGATGGATTCAGGACTAGGCAGCCTTGGTATTCAGTGCACTAACATTTAATAGTGCCAGCCGGGCTTCGCTTTGTGCATGGACACTCATTATTTTATAAATTAAGCACTGAAACACAACTGAAGAGAGAATAGACAAGGAATATTTGTGGGCTAAACTTGCATTACAGGAGGAACAAAACAATGAATTACAAGAAAAGCCGAAAAACCTTGAAAATAGAACAAGATGCAATAACATCTGTAGAACAGGCGTGTCTCACGAGTGGTGGAAGGGTGAGACATAAATCCAGACTTCACAAATCTCTACTCCCAGTTCTCCTTATACCTCTTCTTTGTTATTTTACCTACCGCTTGGTCACCCATTGACTTAATTTGACACAGCTTTTCTCCTATTATACTCATTATCTGCTATGAACATGTTATTGATGTAAAGCGCTCTGATACCCTCTGGTCTTGCCAACACTATATACATTTCTTAAATAAATGTAACAGATCCTGTTCGTCCTTGATTAGACTGAGCACAAAGAGATCTTACTGAGCCAGACTTGAATGCTCCTCTGAATATTTTTACAAGCATGCACTGCTATTATTTGAAGAAATCGGTTTGGAGAAAAACCATGCAGACAAAGGCTTTAAAAAGCCACCTTGTACATCTGTTACAAGACTTCCTTGGGACCACTCTTTCAAAGCCATATGAAAATCACCCAGTGGCTGTAAAGAAAAATAAGGTTCCATACATATGGGATACCCCTTCATATTAAGGTTTGCCAAGGAAAGAAAGAAATAGTGAAGCTTATGGCAGAGGCAAAGGCCCTCCTGTGGGCACTAGAGAAGGAAGAACCCAGTAACCAGCAGAAGCTAGGGAAAGTGAAGAACTATCTTCACTTGCAGGGAAGATGGCAGAGAGTGGTATGCAAGAACAGGAAGACAATATGTGAGATGAGGGAACCCTTGCTCTGCATGCATTCAGAGCCGGACTGGCCGTACCGGGCATTGGGCGTTTCACCGGGAGGTTGGGGGCTGGTTTTGCAGCAATGCTGCAATATCGGCCCTCAGTAACAAAAGCAGCAAGCAAGCATTTCCAGCCTCCAGGAGCCAGGCAGTGCTTCCCCAGGGGCTGGTTTGAGAAAATTGCCAGGCCTGCTTTGGGTTTCCAGCCCGGCCCTGCAAGCAAACAAGGCAGTGGTGTAGGCACTTTGTAGTGATGACAGCAAAAGTGTGCAGGTGTGCGCCAGATAACGTTCCACGATCAAGAGACTGAGGTTATGCTCCAGTGAATGGTCGATGACAAGACCAGCATGTCTTAAAGCCTGGCGTAGTGTCACAAGCAGCTCAAACTGATGGAAGAAAAAAGACTTAAAAAGGAATTGGGCAACGCCACTACCAGGCATTTTGCTGAGCAGGAGAATAGCAGATTACAAGTTAAAACTTTAGGCGGGTAATAAGGATCTGGTGCAGATGCACAAAAACACATACAAGGTGTGTGCACTGTGTAGGAACTATAAGTACATGGTACCAGCACATAAACTTTCGTTTTTCTGAAGCAAACTCCTGTCCTACCACTAAGTGATAAGGTAATAAAGTTAAAAATTCGAAAGAGCCAAGACGTAAGAGTAATATCTGTATTTCACAAAAATGCACACAACATTAAGCAGTATCAGATTTATTAACAAACTCATTCAGCTCTCCACATCATAAAAGATAACCTAACAAAATCAGGAGTAAAAGAAAAATTAAACTCAAGGAAAAATACAATAGAGGCAACTATAAATGGGACCAACATGCTTCAACCTTATGGGAAGCAAGGGGCAGCCAGTATGTTCGTGCCAGCATGTAACATACTGAATTATTATTAACAGCACACAAGCTGCCTCTTTATGAGATGGACTTTACATGCTGCCTCAATACGGGTAGCATTGCCATTCGGCACAACTGTAGGGGGAGGGGTGTTTGATGCATTTGTAATATTTGATTAAAACTTTCAACCTGAAAAAGACATAAATGGCCACTGATATCACAAGCCATAGAAGCCAGCATTCTTCCACCTACCACAAAAAAACCTGCAACTGATACCAATGTCTGCTAGAGGCTACAGTTTCCAGTTACGGAGTCAAGATTTGTGAAGTTCACACTGCAGTGAGTACTGTGCTGGAGTCGGTGAGAGCTTCGCTGACAAGTGGATGGAGAAAGGTGTGATAACGTTTTCAGTGAACCGTTGTAGATTTTCCTTGTCTGCCCACGACAGGCTTCCACACTCACTGCAGCATTACACTAGGCCTCACCTCCTGCTGCTAAAACTGAACTGCCCCAGGGGAGATGTTGAACATTGAGGGGTCAAAGGCCTGGCCACGGAATGGAGAGCCTTCAGCATCCCAACCTTTCTTCAACATTTCATGGACTTTCTATAATGAAAACAAGGTGAAAAATGCATCAAGAATAAATAAAGTTTTTACCATACAAAAGATCTCAGTGCAGAACAATGTTTGTCAGGCATACATTACGCGAGAGAGAAAGGGACAGAAAAAGATTTTGTTCCCTGAACGTTCTTAACAGTGTCCTGGCAGTAAGGACAACAAGCACTTGCAATGCAATAGGTCTCGCATTTGTGAGAGTTTGAGCTACTGGCATTGTAAATGATAATGCCTTTTATGTGTGTGTAAACACCACTTGTAGGTTTTGTAAATACATAAGTAAAAGCATTGCCATTTACAATGCCAATAGCTCATACTCTTGCAAATGCGAGACCTTTGTGGCACCCACGCTTTTGCTTTAAGCATCTTAAGCTAAAGCGTGGGTGCCGTGATAGCTTCAAAAGTAAAGAGATAGAAAAAAGCTTTTTTCTATTTCTTTACTTTTTCAAGCAATCATGGCATCCGTGCTTTAGCTTAAGATGTTGAAAGCTAAAGCAGAGGTGCCGTGATTTTCACTAAAGTAAGCAAATAGAAAAAAAAAAAGGCGGGCGCACCTTTTTTTTCTATTTATTTACTTTTGTTACAATGGCGGCACCTGCGCTTTAGCTTTGAACATCGTAAGCTAAAGCGCGGGTGCTGCGATTGCTTCAAAAGTAAACAAACAGAAAAAACCCCACTTTTTTCTATTTGTTTACTTTTAAAGCAATTATGGCACCCACGCTTTAGCTTAAGATGTTCAAAGCTAAAGCGCAGGTGCCGCCATTGTAAAAAAAAAAAAAAACCCCATAATTAAACATAAAAAGAAAGCCATGCAGCCGTGTTCGGCCAGCAAATAACAAAAGAAAAGAGCGCCAGCCATTATTCTTGCTGAGGCGTGCCGCGCTGAATAAATGAATTGAAAAACAAGTTACTTACCTTCGGTAACGCATTATCTGGTAGAGACTATCTAGCTGCAGATTCCTTACCTTTGAATTTCCCAGGCGTCAGGCTGGATCCAGAAACTTTTGCTGACGTCGGGTGGCTCCATTTGGCTCCGCGTGATGTTGTCAGCAGCGTCAGTTATGACGTTGCGGTGCCTACATAGGCACCACCTAGGCGCACGGACGTCAGTACTTTTTGTATTTTCCACACCAGAAACGCAAGTAATTGACGTAATTGTGTGCAAAACTAGGGCCCTGAAAAGGGGAACAACCCTAGCCCTACAATATCAGTCCGCAAAGCGGTGAGGCATGGGTGGGGCTGTAAGGAATCTGCAGCTAGACAGAGTCTCTACCAGATAATGCGTTACCGAAGGTAAGTAACTGAGTCTGAGAGACTTCTAGCTGCAGATTCCTTACCTTTGAATCAGATACCCAAGCCATACCATCCCAGCGGTGGGTTGCGGATTCACATCCTAGACTAAAAAGTCTTGCAGGACTGAATGGACAAAATGTCCATCTCAGCGTTCTTGCCCATAAAGGCAGTAATGTTTTGCGAACGTGTGCAAAGATGCCCACGTTGCTGCCTGACAGATGTCTTGGACTGGGACAGCCCGAGCCAAGGCCGTAGTTGCAGCCTTTCCCCTGGTGCAATGGGCTCTTAATCCCTCAGGGGGCTGCTTTTTTGCCAAGGCATAACAAATCTTGATTCAGAGAACAACCCAGCGAGAGATGGTCCTTTTCTGCACTGCCCTTCCCTTCTTTGATCCCACAAAGAGTTGGTCATCCACCTGGAGCTCTTTTGTGCGGTCAAGGTAGAACGACAACGCTCTCTTTGGGTCCAGTCGGTGGAGACGCCTCTCTTCCTTAGAGGGATGCAGAGGCGCAAAGAAGGTGGGCAAAGTGATGGGCTGACCCAGATGGAATGGGGTCATAACCTTTGGCAAAAAGGATGCCCTGGTGCGAAGCACCACCTTGTCCGGAAAGGACATAAGATAAGGAGGCGAGCTGGATAACACCTGCAACTCACTCACTCCGAGCCGATGTAATCGCCACTAAGAAGGCGGTTTTGATAGTCAACAGCCGGAGGGGACAATTGTGCAAAGGCTCAAAGGAAGCACACATCAGATAAGTGAGGACCAAATTAAGGTCCCACTGTGGCATGACAGAGGGCGTGGGTGGAAACAAGTGAGCCAGCCCTTTTAGAAATCTATTTACAATAGGAGACTTGAAGAGAGAGGGCTGGTATGGCAGCCGCAAAAAAGCAGACAGAGCAGAAAGGTAACCCTTGAGAGTTCCCAAGGCAGAGCCCTGCTGGGCAAGGGTTAGAATGAATAAAAGGACAGCAGAAAGAGGATCAATAGACCTTTCAGTACAGTATAAAAAAAATTCTGCCAATGGCAGGTATATACCCTCTTAATTAAGGGCCGCCTGGCTGCCAGAATAACGTTACAGACTTCGGAAGGAAGGTCAAAGGCTATCAACATTCGCCGCTAAATCTCCACGCATGGAGGCGTAGAGTTGACAGGTTCGGGTGGAGAACCCTCCCCTGCTGCTGCGACAGAAGATCCTCCTGAAGGGGCAGCCTGATCGGAGGATCGACACTCATTCTCAGAAGCTCTGGATACCAGACTCTCCTTGCCCAGTCCGGAGCCACAAGAGTGACTTGGGCCTGGTCGCTCCTGATCTTCTTCAGAACCCTGGGTAGGAGTGGTATGGGCGGAAAGGTATAAAACAGGCCTGAACTCCACTCGTGACGAAAGGCATTGTCAAGCGATAGCTGCCTTGGAAATTCCAGCACGCAGTACTGCTGACACTGCGCGTTCTCTTCGGAGGCGAACAAATCTAACCAAGGTTCTCCCCACTGCTGAAAAGGACCTTGCGCCAGCTCCAACTGGAGACGCCACTCCTGATCCGCTAGGCATCGACGGCTGAGTTTGTCCGCCCCGGCGTTCAGAGAACCTGCCAGGTGTTGAACCACCAGGGTTATGTCCTGCTGTTCCAGCCATGTCCAGAGACGCAGGGCCGCTTGACAAAAGGGTCCATGACCCTACACCGCCCTGCTTGTTGCAGTACCACATGGCAGTGGTGTTGTCCGTGAACACCTGTACTAGCTTCCCCTTGACAGAGGGAAGAAATGCTTTCAATGCCAACCGACTTGCTCAGAGCTCCAACAAATTTATGTGGAGCTCCGACTCCGCCAGAGACCAGTGTCCCTTGATCTCCACCTCTCCCAGATGGCAGCCCCATCCCAGAAGTAACGCATCTGTCATGACTGTGAGATCTGGTTGGGAAAGAGAGAGGGATCTGCCGATGACCCAATCGCAGTTCGTCAACCACCACTGCAGATCTTTCGCAGTTCCTTCCGAGATCTGAACCATGTCGGTGAGATTTCCCCAATGCTGTGCCCATTGGAACTTAAAGTCCCACTGCAGAGCCCGCATACGCCATCTTGCGTGTCTTACCAGCAGGATGCAGGAGGCCATGAGGTCTAACAACCCCAGAGTCAGTCTCACCGAAATCCAGGATAGATGCTGAAATATCGGAATCATAGCCTGAATATCCTGGACTCGCCTCTCGGGAGGATAAGCTCGAAACTGCACTGTGTCCAGAACAGCTCCGATGAAAGGGAGCGTCTGAGAAGGAGTCAGGTGTGACTTCGGCATGTTTATAGAGAACCCCAGCGAATGCAGGAGGTTCGCCGAAGTCTGAAGGTGGGAGACGACTGCCTGGAACGAGGACGCCTTCAACAGCCAGTCATCGAGGTAGGAGAAGACCGACACCTCTAACCTGCACAGATGAGCTGCGGCCACCGCCATCACCTTGGTGAAGACCTGAGGGGCACTGGTAAGGCCGAAGGGGAGCACGGTAAACTGAAAGTGCTCGCGGCCTACCTTGAACCGCAAGTCACGCCTGTGGCTTGGCAGGATGGGAATGTGAAAATACGCATCCTGCAGGTCCAACGCTACCATCCAGTCTTCCTGGCCTAGGGCAGAGAAGACCTGAGCCAGAGTGAGCATTTTGAATTTCTCCTTCTTGAGGAAGAGATTGATGGTCCGAAGATCTAAAATGGGCCGTAGCCCCTTGTTCTTCTTTGGAATCAGAAAGTAGCAGGAATAACAGCAACTGCCTACTTCTGAAACTAGGATCCTTTCTATAGCTCCCTTGGCCAAAAGAGTAGTAACTTCCTCTTGGAGCAACTTTAAATGATCCTCCGTCAGCCGTTCCTGACTTGGCAGAATAGTAGGAGGAAAAGAAAGGAAAGGTAGAGAATAGCCTTCCTGGATGATCTGTAAGACCCACTTGTCCAATGTTATGGATCTCCGATGGGGGAGATGATGACAAATTCTCCCACCAACTGGAGTAGTGTGGTCCCGCAGAATCAGCCCAGGAGTGCTTGGAGGCTGCGGCTGCTGGGTGGAGTGTGGTAGACTACTTCTGGCCTCCATTCCGAGATCAGAATACACCGCGTCCACGCACGGCTTGGGCAGTCTGTGCAGGACGGTGGCTGGTGTAGGGCTGACGCGGCTGGAAACCCCTTCCGCTGCCGCAAAAGGAGGACTGGCCACGAGGAGTGGAGGAAAGGCCCAAGGAACTGGCCGTAACACGAGAGTCCTTGAACCTGACCAGGACCAGGCCAGCCTTTTCCCCAAAAAGGCGGGTTCCATCGAAGGGCATGTCCATCAAATTAGCTTGGACGTCGCCTGAGAAGCCAGTGGTACAAAGCCAGGCGTGGCGTCTCAGGGCCACCGTGTTGAACTCTATCTGCCCAGCGAATCGGTCATATCTAAACCACACCGTATGGCGAATTTTGCTGCATCCCTCCCGTCTTTGACAGCTTCTGAGAGCACAGCCCGGGCCACCTTCGGGACTTGTGGCAGCACTTGCGCAACCGTCTCTCAAAGGGAATGGGAGAAACGGCCCAATAAGCATGCGGTATTCACTGACCGCAATGCAAGGCTGGAGGAAGAAAACATCTTCTCAGGTGAATCCAACCTCTTGGATTCCCTATCCGAAGGGGCAGAAGGGAATGCGCCTTTGGACTTAGAGGCCTGCACCACCAGGCTTTCTTGGGTGGGGTGTTGGCTGAGGAACTTTGGGTCGCCAGGAGCTGGGCGATGGCGGCGTGCAATCATCCTATTCACAGGAGCCCCTGTGCTAGGTTTGACCAAGTTCCTAGAAGGATGTCCGTAAGTGCCTCATTAAAGGGCAACAGGGGTTCAGAAGTGGAAGCCCCAGGTTGAAGCAACTCAGTCAGGAGATTAGTCCTGACTTGCACAGAGGGCAGCTCCAGTCCGAGGACCTCAGCTGCCCTCTTTACCACCATGGCATAGAACGCTCCCTCCTCTGTAGCCACCGTAGGAGGTGAGAGCATGCCAGTATCTGGGGAAGTATCCAGACCACTGGCCTCCCCAAGTTCCCCATACCAGTCCAAATTCTCCTCAGAGACATCCTGGTTCTCAGACCCTTCCCATTCCTCTCCTAAGCCTAGCACGTCTTCAAAGTGCTCAGGCGACAACATAGAACCTCTGGGTTCTGTCGAAGTCGGAATCGGTGTCGATTGACGCTGTTCCGGCTCCATGTCGTCGGGGATGAGGATGGGGCTTGCGCCACTGACCGGCATTGACGACGTCGCAGGCACCGACTTCGGGTTCGACACTGGGGAAGGTTGCATTGGCACGACCAGCATCGAACCGGATCCAGGTACGGATCCCTGAGGCCCCACTGACGTCTTGGCCGGAGCTGACGGCGTTTAACCGAATGGGGCCGCTTCCAACCCCACAGGGCCCGAAGGCTCTCCAGCGGGGTCGTTCTGCTCAAATATGCAGTGCATGGCCGCGTAAAATTCATTTATTTGAGCGGTAGTCGCTCTGGCTCCCGGAAAGGAGGGGGGCAGGAAGTTGACTCTGGCTCTGTGGAACCGTGCCTAGAGCTCTGGTGCTCCTTACCTCTTTCGACGACGGACGCCAGTTGAGGTGAATATGAAGTCGGCTTGGACTTCTTCTTCTACTTTTTGTACCTCATTCCAGAAGACCTCGAATTGGAGAAAGAGGACTTAGGGCTCCGAGAGCGGTCCCGCGACCTCCTCTTCTTCAAACGGGACCATGACCTCCTCGGAGTCTTGCTTGACGGTGTCGACTGCCGGACCGCGAGTAACTTCATCGCTCGCTCCCTCAAGGTCTTCGGAGCCATCGCCCGACAGTCCGAACACGACTTCGTATCGTGGTCACGCTCGAGACACCAAAGACATACGCGGTGGGGATCGGTAACCGACATCATGCAGGAACAAGTCTAGCATGGTTTGAAACCGGTCTTCCTCTAAGACATCCCTCACACACGAAGCCGATTCCAAAAATTTCGACAAAAGTCTAGAAAAAGACTGCCAAAAAGCGGCAGAGGGGTAGCTTTTCCTGGATCGACGCTTAACTGGCACGGCAAGAAAAGAACTGACATCCGCGCACCTCTGTGGCGCCTACGTAGGCACTGCGACGTCATAACCAACGCTGCTGCCGACGACGTCACGCGGAGCCGAATGGAGCCACCCGACGTCGCGCGCAAGGGGTATTGCTCAGCAAAAGTTTCCGGATCCAGCCTGACGCCTGGGAAATTCAAAGGTAGGGAATCTGCAGTTAGAAGTCTCTATCAGATAATAAGCATTGAGGGAGAGCGTGTCCTGCCTGCAAAAGCAGGAAGGACACAGCTATTTAAGAAAATAGTGCTCAAGAGTCTGTAATTAAAGCCTACTGAGTAACAACACATGTAACAGGGGGTGAACTCATGGGAGGTGAGAAGAAGAGAAAAGGTAGTACTAAGAAGGGACTACTAAGGCTATTGACCAATGAAAAGCCACCTTTACAAAGGACAGGAGCCAATTAAAAAGATGGTCGAAAAGTGGGCAGAGCTTCATGCCCTATCCTGAATACGGCATGTCTCGAAGAGACAGCGCAGGCGTGCCTAGGCGAGACCTAAAAATATGATGGACTTTCTTTAACATTGGTTTGAATGGATACTGTGTTCCTTTTGTTTATTAGTTATTAGGTTTAGCCTAGAGCTCTAGCCTTAACTGGCTAGCCAACCTCATGTTCACAAAAAAAGAAAATGCAAATAAATACATATATAAGTACACAGAGGGGCTTTTGGTCAGCCCTCTTCATCCTATGATATGTTTAAGTGCCAACCACATATTGCTACTGCCCAACACAATATACTGCAACGTTTGTCAGCCCACTTCATCCATTGGTAAGCAGTGCAGGAAATGAGCGGGATCCGACAGCTGTTTTTAAGCTGGATCCGCAAAGCGAGTCAACTCCAGTGAAAAATTATGAATATATCTAGGTGTAATTTTTAGACACCAGGACACATTCAGCTGCGCCTGCACGCTGTCGCCTTTACATTCAGAGCAGCAACCTGCACAGATGATGGGGGTTTCTTGTTTCTTGTTTTTACTTTCAGCTGAACCCAACACAAAGACCTGACTTAATGGGCCACCAGCCCTCCTTTTGTTCGGATTCTCATACCTGCTGTGGGTTAACTGGAGCCCATCACCTTGATACCAATGAAATGTAGGGAAACAAAGGAGCTCGGTTGGGTATTAATTCACAAATGCTTAATAGAACCTGTGATTTGCATGCAGGTTTTTGAATTTGCAAGAGCTATGCATGCACTATATGAATATCAGGTGTATCTGTGCAAGTAACTGCACTAATACCCATAAAATAGCACTTACTATTTTTTTATTCATTTGATGGCACAACTCGTTACAATGTAGGGTGTTAGTGCTTTACATCACACACACATTTAACAGAGACACTAAATCATACAAGTGAGTAAACCAATCTACAGGAATGTTACATAAGACAATAAAGGTAACAAGATGTGGGAGTCACATATCATCCATACTCGTATGCATTACATGCTAAATGTACTTGGTCTGGAGAAACAAAATCAAGATTTTAAACAAAACACGTTTGTTGGGTTGGCTATAGTAATACAACTTAATTTCTACACAAACAAATCCTTTTAAGAACCTTAGAATAATGAAAGATTGAGAAAAAACAATAAGGTTCTAAACCTATGCCTTGTAGTTTGCATGCAGCTTCTTGATGTCGGTTCATAGCTCACTGTGCTATATTACATTTATAACGTATGAAAGTAAAAACCCACTCATCTATGTACATAAAACACAAATCTGTTTTCTGCATGTTACACATTGTGTTTGGCAGCAGGCACATTAACCCTCTATGCTACTTTACGTGAAAACTGTGAGAAGAGAAAACACAGATCTCTCACAGCAAGTGTATTAACCATCGGAGTTATCTCAGTTCTTATTATCCCCTGAAAATTACTGGGCACATAAAGATCTATGTAGCAGTTTCCTTAACCCCAAAGATATTTAAAAATGCAGGCGAAACGAGGGCATAAAGGTTATTTTCCTAACATTTCTAAAGGGGCTGAAAATTTCACAGGCTGAGACGAGAGGTTCAAGGATGATCAAGAATTTGCCGCATTTGCATGATAGCAATCATAACACAAATGTTAGCAAAGACAGGTAACTTGTTCTTCTAATGTCTTGTGTTCCCTCTGCAGATTGTGTATCTTCAGAATATTCCCCACCAATATATAGCAATCTGAATGTAAAGTATATGATAACATAAAAGAAATCCTTTGCGAAAATAGGATGAACCACCGATCTTCCAAAGAAGGCTTCTGTGTAAGTGTTAGAATCTAGTCAATCTTTAACAAATAATATGAAGCAAAGACTAGGCGGGCACACTACATATGCTCTAATGAAAGGAGTAGCCACTTCACTGTCCCTGGTGTATTAATGGCAGCCTACGTCGGTTACTTTAGCCATAACTGATCAATATTTCAGAATTATATAAATATTATCAATACTATTTTAATTATTCATAAATGATGAATGGTATGATTGAAGTAAGCAACCATTAGCATTGTGCAATAGTGTTTAAATAATTAATGGTATAAATGCTTTCCCCTCATAACTGTTAGTGCTATTAGTGCTATGGTTCCTCAGGGGATACGGGGTTGGCCATCAGGAACGCAACTAGTTGTTGTATTAGTGCAGAACGGAGATGTGGGAATATGCGCTCTTCATATGCTGGTTGACTGTCCAATCTCCATTGTGCAGCACTGTTCGATATTTCACACGGGATACCATTTCGAATTTTTCTTTTTTTGTGAACTTGTGCCAGAAATACCTTTGTATGGCTTTTTTAACACCACCAGTTTCATACAGTTCTTGGTTTTTGTGGTAGAAGAAAGTCTAACAGAAATTTATGAATGACAGATTATATATTTTTTTTCACAATTTGCAGGACCAACTGGTCCAAAATTTGCTCACGTCAAATTCATGAAGCCGCTCATCAGCCTGACCCCGTTTGGCTTGAAGAGGATTATAGCAGCTTTCCCTGTGCCGCAGAAGTCACTGTTGCCAAAGTCTATATCGTAATCCTCAGTTTTGTCTATCCCATTCCACGAGCAGACCACTTGCAATTGAGACCGCTACTGAAAAGGCTGATCTCAGCCAATACTGAGCCTAATCTGAGGAGTTTGAGGCATAGTCCTATGTGTGACGGTGTAAAAAATGGTCTAGGAGTCTTAGACAACCTCATTTTCATGTTCATGGGAAAAGAAAGGCTTTTCCCGGCATACATCTGGGTAACCAAGAGTCACAATTTAAACTTATTTTTGACTGCATGTTAGAAAGCAGAAACCAAATGACCATGCAGTTTGACTGGACACCTTTAAGTATTCACTTTTCCCTTATCCCTTTACCCACAAAAAGTTTCTCAACAGCCAAAAGTGTGTGCAAACATTTCATTGTGGTGTGGAAATCGTGAAAGTTGCAAAATTACTCCTCATTTATGAGCCATGCTGCTCGCAATTGTATTAACAGACTTCTATTGTGATTGAGTACGTTTTGAAGCTGACAACACAACCTCCATGCTTTAGTGGTTTTTCCTGTTCCAGTGGCATGTTTTCCATAGTCACCTCTATTTGCCAAATGATACACTGACTCAACTGCAAATTACTAGTGCTTTTACCTTATGGCAAGACCAAATAACAAAGAGCATATGTTTTCTTTGTCAAAGCATCAATCATTTTAGACTCCCTAGCTGGTGGTGAATTAGGGAAGACACTAGGTCTTCCATGCATTGGCTGCTTGACTCGCCACAGAATCTGCAACAGGGTGATCCGTAATATTGAAAGGGACCCCGAATTTAGAACTTAATCTGTATTTCTTTTTTAAAGTGCAGATTTTTTTTCTTATAAAAGCCAGTGATTGGGGCAGCAGCAAAATACCAAGGATGTCTAGTCTGGCTTCCCCCTCATGCCTTTTTCTTCCACATCCTACACTTCTTGTCTCTTTATATCACTCTTGCAGGTTCTTTCATTCCTCCTTTCTACTTTTGTCACTATTTCCCTATCTTTCTTCTAATGCTTCTTGGCTTCCATCTGTAAACACTTGCACAAATAAACCACTACCCAAGCAATGGTTCAAAATGTATTTAGCTCGATTGTAAGAAAAGCTAAAGTGGACACCAGCTTCTCCCAGATGTATGCAATCCTTTTTAATCCCTCAACAAAAGGCAAAAATATTGGCTCAGCCATAAAATGTGTATGCAAGATGTCAGTCGTTTTATTAAGGTCCTCCATCTCCTGGTGCAGATCTCAATTCTACAGTAGCTAATGCCCTCCTCAAAAAGGCGAGATATAAAGCAGAAACATCAGCTCGCTCATCAAAGGTGTGCTCTTAGAAGTGCCCAACTCACTGGTATCTAGCAGAACACCAGTGCTGCTGGGTCAGGCTCCACATACCAATGCCTGCTGTCAGAAAAGTAGTCTCAATCACCATTGTCAAACTGGTTATGTAATGGTAGAAGTCTTATCAGTTTTCTTTCCTTATCGATGGGCTACGGAGATACTGATTTACTTTGTTTCAGAGTAATGGGTGACACACTTGCACAGCAGCATGGGAATATCCCAAGATCAATTCCTGGTTCCTTGCAAGGATCCAAAATAAGCAGCAGTCAGTGCTACGGCCCGCTTGGAATCTATATACGGCAGGTTTTCGTTAACATACATGCCACCATTTTCAAACAGGAAAGAGAGAGAAAGTAAAAAAGAATTCAGGGTAACTTATTTTGCCTATTGATCAACATTGAAACAAGAGGCAATTTTAGATGGGAACCATTTTTGGCTTTAAAAATTGTCAGTCTTCCGCCTGAATGGGGTCATGTATGCTTGAAGTACATGATAGAAAACCTACCCTCATGAAGCGGTGGTCTCCAATATCAGCGCAGCACAGAAACGCTGTGAAATAAGAATGGCATGGGCAGAGGAAGCAATGTATTTTTTTCACTGGCATGGTAATGACGGCTTGACAAGAATGGGTCCCCAGAATCAAAAGTTTACCTGAACCGCTGACCCTCCCTTTCAAAAGGCCACTCCTAAAACAACTAGCCAGATAGGTTTCTCCGTTTCCTGAGCCAAATCTGGGTCGTCTTTCAGGTGTGGAGAGGAAGAGCTATCTTTTCAGGAGAATTTCTGTGTCTCGAAGAAAAACACTCTTCAGGTCCTGGATCTTTTCTCCTAATGAGTTCCAGGATAGGATGGAAGTCTGTTCCTCAGTTATAGGATCCACATCGATCTTGATCTGGCGTTCATGTCAATCTCCCTAGAGCATTAAGCGTTCGAGGTCCTGCCCGACCAGAACTGCAATTCTGGTCATCATGCCAGACTCACAAACGCCACATAGAGCAGGCAAAATATGGGAGGGTTTTTTTTTTTAAGCTTTGCAGCAACTCTTGTACCCCACTTTATTAAAAAAAATATACCAAATAAAACTGAAACATTGGTAAATGTTTGATCTATTGCTCACAGTTACCCTTGTGAATAGAAAAAGGATCTGAATAAGTTGGGAGTGTAGTGGTGGCGTCACATCTGAATTAGGGTGTCACTGCTTCACTGGCAGTGCTGTAACAATTGGATTTACTTACCACCCGATGTGACAGATCTGTATTGACAGAGCTATGCGTGGCTCCTTCTTACACTACTGAAAGAGCAGGATGCAGGTCAGGACTTTGGTGCATTTGATAAAGCGTGTGTTGGTCCGAGTGCTGGAACAGTAGGTGAATTTGTGTGTCTGTACTGAGGAGCACTAGAAGCAATATAGGACTCAGTTCTACAATTCCAAGTTAGTGCTTCAGATTAAAATGAGGTACAGAGGCAGAACTGTATAAGTGACTGTTCCAGAAACGAAACTGGCTTAATTGCTTCAGGTCATGGGTGAAGTAGATTACATTGGTAAAGGAGAGTAGATTACGTTGTTAAAGTAGTATGTGAGGTACCGGAAGGAGTGCTGCGTGTCAAAACTGAGATCCCTTGGCACAGCTGTGTGAATGTACTACATACAACAGAATGCAGCACACGAAGCAAAAAAAAAAAAAAGCCAAGTGGCGTCTTGGTACTTAAACCGATCTCCCTGCCTCGCAAAGACAACACGCTCTGGCTCAGTTCGAGGTCCTTTTGAAACCCCGAGCCCATGACGAGTTGAGCTTTCATGTGGCTTATGCCTCCCTCTGCCCGGGATGTGGCGTTACGGCCGACTGTAGAACTGGGGACCAGGTTCTAGTCTGGCTTCAGCTCAACATCCTGTGATTCTGGGCTTATCACCAGTGGCGGCTTCTCCGCTATGGCGGAGGAGCATCGCCCCACTGCTTTTAAGAATTGCAACGTAAAGGAAATCTAAAATGATAATTACTTTGAGTTATTATCATTTTATGTTTCTGTGCTGCTTTGCGGGCGTACCAGTGGGCAGGGCTGCTCTGCTCTCGGAGCAGGGCAGGAGTGGTTTGCCCACTCCTAAGTACACATGACTGTCATGCTCTCTTTCCCTGTCCTCCATGCAGGCTGCATTACAGCCTGCGTGGAGAACATGCCCAGGCCCCTATTCCCTGGCTGAGTGTTGAACCAGGGCGCTCAGACCAATTACAACGCTGCATTGCAGTGTTGTGATTGGTCAGGGGAGCCTGGCTGTGCTTCCTGTTCCTCGAGTCAAGACGAGAAGAGCAGGAGCAGAGACACGACGGCAAGGTAAGTGTTTATATATATTTTTTTAAGTGCACACAACCCCTCCTCTCCGCCCCGGCCACCCGCGAGCCATGCCGGCCACCACTGCTTATCACTTAATCTCCCTGTGCGCATAAAAAAAGGCATGTAACCTTGTGTAATGCGCTCAGCTTTCGGGTCGAGTTTGTGCTATATTTAAAAAATGCAGTAAGAAATAAAAACAAAGCATTAACATAAATAAAGACAAATAGATGCCCATTTACTGGCTGTTTTGTACAAAGTGAAACCAAAAAACCTGGTTAAATCATGGCTTCCTTCTTAAATTGTATAACCACAGGCAAGTCTGGTTAGACGCTGTCTCCCCTGCCAATAAATTGGGCCCCACTGAAATATGGTGAAGGTGTCCAGATATACATTTTCGAGACACTGGGATACGTTCAGCAGCACCTGCACGCGGTGAGGGAACATTTTAGGTCGAGCGTAGGCAGCGTATGCGCTGTCTCTCGACATGCTGTATTCCGTCTATGGGCTTAGAGCCTGCCCCCTGCTTTGGATTGGCTTTAGTGTCATTCGTGTGCCTTTCTAAATTCTTTTCTTTTCATTGGTGAAATGTTGCCATTTCTTCCGCCTTTCGGTGTGTTGTTCCCTCCTATGAGACTGCCCTTGTTACATGTCCCCCTACTCTTTTGTTTATGTCTTTTTCGGCACACTCTTTCTTAGGCTTGTTCTTTCTTTCCTCGGTGTGGGGACTCTGTGTGCCCGCTGATGTGGCAGGGGGCGGGGTCTTGTCCCTAGGCTTCCTACAGGTGCATCTGCCGCCCGCTCGCCGTTTACTTAAGCCCCATGTTCCAATTATAGTATATGTGAAGCAAGCACAAATCCGAAGCCGACTGAGCTGGTATGTAAAGTCTACTTTTCATAATATTTCAAAGCAAGGGTGCTTATATAAAGTAGACTTTTCAACAGCGAGTTAGTCTATGGCTACTGTTTATGTAGTCCTCGATGTCTAGTGAATTATTCACACTAAAACTAAAAAAGTCTTTGCAACAACATTGCCTTTCATTTTATTGAAAACGCAGAGCATCATGAATATGCAAATATTGTTGATGATGTCATGACAGGTCATTCTTTTCTTTACTGTAAGCAAAACTCATACTCCTATAAGACCTAGACTATGATGCAGTTCAGTGCAATTAGAAATGATGGCCATGTAACAAAGGTGATTGTTCTGTGTGAAACAAGCCACACAAACTTCGTGAGAGAAATGGAATTACTAATAAGAGGATGCGCACACACTTTTTTGAAGTAGTCGGATTCATGGTTCTGAGTGTTTAATTCATTTTTTGCTGTTGCCTCAGAGTGTCCTTTAGGAGCAGCTCACTCCTCGCTTTGCACTTTGGCCCCCTGAGGCCTCTCTCTGACCCAGCCTGCACCATCGTACTCGCACAATAGCCCCTGCACTGAAAGCCCTCTGCCAAAATGGTGTCCAAAGCAGCACAGGACCAAGCGCAGCCGCCTGCTCCTCCTCCAAAACAAACCGGAGAGTTAAGAACTTCTCCAGTTCCTGACATGACCACTGGGCTTGCCTCACTTCTTTTTTTTTTTTTTTTTACAGCCCTACTCGTCTCTTGGAGGCATTGACCCAACATGTCTAAACCCCCCTAGCCATTCGGCAGGCTCTAGCTTGAAATTAGAATGTATTTACCCCAACCCATCTGTCTTCGAAAGTCACCAGTCTGACATGCAAGTGTCTTTACAGAAGCCCTTTGGACTACTGTGTTGTGACGGACTCTGCCCCAGCCCCACAGTTCTTTCAGAGGCCCCTGTCTGGTGTGGGACTGTTAATTCTGTTTACCTTACCTGCCAGTTCGGACCTGATTTTCGTTTGGCACTAAGTTGGTTCGGCGTGTTAATGCTCCTAATGCAAAGATCTATCTAAAGGGTCCCCTTCTTTCTGATTCAGCTGACTCCGACCTAGCCATATTAGAGTTCAATAAAGTTAGCACTATGTTAAATTGTGTACTGAAAGTGGTTTAAGATGTTGTATGTTAGCACTGAGCATGTAATCGTGCCCTTCCCACCTCCACCTCCCCCCCTCCCCCAACCGCCTCCCTATCAAGTGTGCGTGGGAGAAGCCAATGCATTTCAAATCAATTTGACACACCCGAATTTACTAGAGTGTTAATTTCTCGCGTTTTCCTAACTTCCTTTGCAGATTATTTTGTAACCCAAAAATATTGTTTCAACTGTGCCTGCTAAAGAACACTGTGTACCAACTGTACATCACTGATTTCAGTCCCAGTATGAGAGCTTTTGGGGGTCTATGCAGTGTTTAACCTGTATGGGACAGATTCCAAACCTAGAAAGAAAGCCCAGAAGGTTAATGTACTTTCTAGGCACATTTCTGATTATCATGCAGGACACAGGATCGAATAACATGAGATAGCTCATGAGGTTTGTGTTCTTGTTAGAGAACTTCCCTCCTGCAGGCCTCAAGGTCTGTTTGCAGTATAATGTCTCAGCAGGTCTATAAACCTGCTGCAAATCTCTCTCTATATTCGGCAAATCTCACACTCCAGCTATATACCCTGGTAGGTTAGTTTGCCTGCTGCAGATGTGCGTGTCGCCTGCAGGGTGTGGGTTACAAATCAAGAAATATAACCAGGGCCGGATTGGCCGTAACAGGCATCAGGCATTTCCCCGGGAGGCTGGAAGGGCAAGGGCCGGTTCTGCACCTGTGGGGGCCGGTTTTGCAGTGGGTCCAACAAAATATCCAGGGCTGCTTTAGGTTCCCAGTCGGGCCCTGCATATAACCCAGGAGATTCATCAAGTGCTCCAGAAATCTAGGTGTAACACACACACACCTCTGTTTCAAACCTGCATAAGATAGACATGGGGATAAGACAACTGCTGCAGTGATCTTTCACAAATCCGAGTCATATGATTCAGTGCTATTTACGTAACTTAGTGTGTTCTTGCACCTGCTTCACAAACAAATATATATATCCTATGGGCCACAAACACTGTTACTGGAATTATGCAACAACGTTAACTAAACTATGCGTCCAGGAAATCTGCATAACGTGGCATATTATGTGATTTTATGCGAATTAGGCAACTCACTTTCAGGTATTTGTTATGTATCCATTTTTACATTTTATCACACAGATACAAAAGGGACCTCAGTGGTACAAAAACACAAATGATTCTTATGGAAAACAACTATACACAAATGGACATATTCACTTCACAAAGCTAATCCCCAACAATTAATAAATTGGCCATGCATGGAGCACAGCCAAGCCATTTTATTAACACTGTCCTTCCTATGTTCCAGAGCAAAACAATTTGTGTGCAACAAATGCAATGGTACACTGAGCAGAAGGCAGTCTTGCATATGTGTGTTTCTTGTAAAATAAAAATAAAAAATGGCACACTGTTTATTTGGCACACTATACCCCAGCTAAATTTTAAAACATGTCTGATGTTTGGGGCGTCCATGCGGTGGTGACCTGGAGGCACCTCTTTCCCTCAAGCAGCCGTCATGGGAAGCAGTGCAGTATGCTGATGTGAACTGACTGTCGCACGAGGGGGCACTCTAGAATACAAAGCATTGGACTTTTATAAAAATGCAAGAAGTGTGGGATTCTTGTCACGTCTTAATCCCCTCTGGAAAGAACTGCCACTTTGGGAACACTTTCTAGGGACAGCATAAATGTGTTTTAGTATAAAAAAAATTATCAGGACAAAGAAACCATTCCTTCTGCCTTCGAATTGCAGTTAAACATTCTACATTTTAATTTCCTAATGCAGACAAAAGCCTTTTCTAAACACTAGGAAAAATGATGTCTTTAAAAGCCTCCACGCAGAAACCAGCTACTGAGGGTGACCCGTTAACCTCAACAGTGAGGCTCAGCACTGCGACCTATGTGCAGAATTGTCAGAACTGGTAATCTGCCTGAGAAAGAAGCAAAACAGATTATGGAAAAAATTGCAAGGGCAGCTAATTTATATGCCGCAAATTCTCATTTTTCCTGTGGCCCTGGTCCAAAACCCCTATCCCAAAAACATAGCTCAGCAGGCCCTCGCACCTACTGCAGGCAACTCTCTTCACCCTGTTTTTTCCTTAGCTATGCAGTCCTCTGTGGTCACTTAAAAGTTGTTACAGCTGCAGATTGCTCTGCTAATAGAGCAGGTATATCATAGATGATTTACCACAAACTTTGATGAATGTAATGGCTAATGTAACGTAATGGATAATGTACTGCATTGCTATGCCAATGTTTGTTTTATTATCACCTCCAACTGGGCCAAAGATTAAGGTGGAGGTTACATGGCAATCAGGCATCCTTTTGTTCCAGTATCCTGGCTGGGCAGTGGGCATGGTCTGGAGCCTCACATTTAGATGCAAATGCAACACAGGGGAAACAAAGTTATCACTCAGAGGTACTTAAGAGATGCAAGCTTTTAACTTTGTTCAGTCCCTGCATTCCCTGCAAGAATGGCAGATGTGTTGGTCTGTCTCAGTATTTACACAAATATTTTATATTTAAATACCAGTATTTTGTTTTATTTCTTTTATAGTGCTACTCATTCCAATGCAGGGTGTCACAGCGCTTTAAATCACACGTACACATAATGCATTGACAATAAATCATGTGTGTAAAATCAATGTACAAGATGTTACATAACACAGCGAGGATTACAAGGTGTAGTAGTCACACGTCCTTCATAGCTCACTGTGCTATATTTGGATTACAATTTATGAACTGCAAGTAACAACAAGCATCTGCAATGCAATAGGTCTCTCATTTACGCGAGTTTGAGCAATTGGCATTGTAAATGACAATGCCTTTTATTTATGTTTTGGTTTTTAAAACATAAATAAAAGGCATTGTCATTTACAATGCCAATAGCTTAAACTCTAGCAAATGCGAGACCTATTGCATTCTGAAGGCTTGAAGGCATCTCTGAGTTGCCCCCTTCTGTCTCCCATGGTCCCTGAAGAGCTCCCCATTTGCTACGAGTTAAATAAACAAGCCAGTGGTCACAACTGCACACAAGAGACCCTCCTGCAGTAAGAGAAACTCATTAAAGAAAATAGTGCTTACAGAGTAAAGAAGACGTACCGTGAAACAACTGAAGTAAAAGGGCCAGTCGTCATGGGAGGTTACAAATGAAAACAAGGCGGTACTAAGGAGGGACTAACAAGCCTAATAGCGAATCAGAAGCCAGCATTTACGAAGGACAATGACACAAGCCAATGACAAATATGGGCGGAGAGTGGGCGGGCTTTGAGTACATACTCTAATACAGCATGGCCCGCAGCGCATGCGCTGCCAGGCTCGACCTAAAAAGCTCTCTTAAAAGCAGTAACCCACTTACCTATCTTCACAAAATAAAAATCTGCATGGTACATGATGTGCTTTACAGAAGACACATTAACCATCTATGCTACTCTGATTAAAATCTGGGACTAGACAAAACACAGATCTCTCCAGCAAATGCGTTAACCACCAGAGTCATCTTACCATTATTATTCCCTGGGCACACAAAGATCTCTTTAGCAGGTGCCTTAACCTCTTAAGATATATTTAAAATGAAGACTTTTCAACCAATTAAGCAGAACAGATCTACTGCCATGTTTCTCCTCATTGCCAGTTTCTTTGTGGCAGAATTTAAAAAAAATAAAAAATTATAAGTTGAGGCCCAGATTTTGCGTCTGGGTTATGTCACTTTTTTTGCACAACTCTGACACAAACTCTTATTTGATAAACCTCGTAAAGCGCTTACATGTACTTATGATAGTCCTGCTAAACATATGTGTGAGGTCTTAATATCTGATGTCACTTCTTGTGAGGGCATGGGTTGTTATGCCACATCCTGTGATGCCGTGTGCAGTTTCACGTGCTGTGACATTATGCACTGTGATGTCACACACCATGATGTCACTTGCAATATGCTTAACTTGTTAGTCCCCCACATATTTTTTTAGGACTTGTGCCCTGACCATAGGCAAATATTTAATTTCACCAAATCTTTTTTCTTCATTATCACTTATGAAAGCTCTTTCAAATAGTTTTATACAACTGGTAGTCTGAACTGTATCACTTTTAATATGTACTTTTCAGTGCAGAGCTATATAGCGCCCTATTAATGTCAAATCTTCCACATGTTAAATGGATACACTTTTTTGAGTTTTGAAGAGATGTTATCATATTATACGAGATATTTGTTGAAGTCAGGGCTCGACTTGTGCACGGTCTCTACAACCCTTTCGCTCGGTTCAGCTCAGCTCTCCCTATTAATTTGTTAGCTCGCCTACCTCCACGCTTCCTCAGTCCTAACAGCCTTCTTAAAGTTTCGGCCTAATCTGCGACTTACTACCCCACCCCTATCGGTCTTTCAGGGAGAACAGTTTGATAAAATATTGAAACTTCACTCGTCCTACAAGCTTTTACATGCACTGTTCCCAGGGGCGCAACTAGACCCGAACTTTGGGGGTGGGTGGCTAACACTCCCAGCCAGGGCTAGCACTAGCACTGGTCGCACACGGTGCAACAGTCTTTTTTTGGCCCCCCTTCCCCCATTTCCTCCTTCTCCATGAATTCCCTCACTACCACTCACCAACAATGCACCTCATCTCTCTATAGCTCCTTTCTGACAAACATTTCATTTTTTTATAACGCTACTCATAGTTTACTCGCTCAGTTCTGTGATCTGCATGGTACACGTTCTTTGTAGCAGGCACATTAACCCTCTGCGCGGTGTGGGTGGCAGGAGTGCCCATGTGAGTGCACGGTGAGCGCATGATGCGACAGTGTGAGAGTAGGGTAAGAGGAGTGACTGCAGGGTGACTGAGGTGACCATATGAATGTGGGTGCGGATGTAAGTGCAGAGTGGGACAAATTAATGCATGGTTAGTGATGGGCTTGTTTGAGTGAAATTGCAGATTGAGCAGTGAGGGGGACAGGTGAGTGAAGTATCACATGAGTGCAGGGTGAGTAGTGTGCTCATGTGACTGCAGGATGAGGTACAGGCAGGGGCGTAACAGACACCCCCGCAGCCCCCGCAGTGCGGGGGCCCCCAGTCTTCAGTACGTGAAGGGGGCTCCCTCATCTCATCTGTAGAGAGCTGTGTGTGTCTTGCTCTAAACTAGCTGCAGTGTGCAGCCTGCTCTGAGCTCCTCACGGTGACCCAGGACTGAAGAGAAACAAAGTAACAACTTACATTGTTTCTCTTCAGTCAGAGCCAGGCCCGGAAAAAGGATGGGGTTGGGGGCCCTCAGAGAGAGAATTCTCCACAGGGCACTGCTCCTCTGAGAAGGGACGAGGCAGCACAATGCTGACTGGGGCAGGAGAAAGTTTGCAGGTCCAGGAACAGGATCTGCTGGGACGCATTGGAAGGTAAACAAGCATTTGCAATGCAATTGGTCTATCATTTGTGAGAGTTAGAGCTATTGACGTTGTAAAGGACAATGTATTTTACCTATGCGTTTTCTGTTTGGAGTGGAGTGAATGTGTGTTAATGTGTGGTGTTAAGTGGACATTTGTGGTTTGGTTTGGAATTGTTAGTTGTGGAATTATTTTGTGTGCATTGGGTCTGTGTAGTGAAATAATGTGGCATGGTATGCAGTGTAATTATGTGGTATTCAGTGTACTGGAATTATGTGGAGTGGGATTGTGTGTCATGGAGTGGGATTGTGTGTCTTGGAGTGGGATTATCTGGAATGGTATTTTGTGTTGTGGAGTGGTATGTAGTGGAGTTTACTTATGTGGTGTGCTGTTAAATATTGTAGCATGATGTGGAATTTTGTGGTGTAGATTGGATGTATGTGGTGTGTTGTGCAATTGTGTTGTTGGTTTGAATTATGTAGTTTGTTGTTGAATTATGTGGTGTGGAATGGAAATGTGTAGAGTTAAATTGTGTGACGTGGAAGTGTGCGGTGTTGAGTGAAAATTATGTTGAGTGGTATTATGAGCCATGGTGTGAAGTGTAGTTATGTGGATTGTTGCTACGTGGCATAGACTGGATTTATGTGAAGTGCATTTATGCAGTATGGAGTACAGCATAATTATGTGGAGGTTAATTATGTGGTGCTGAGTGGTATTATGTGGAGTGTAATTATTTTGTGATGAATTGTGTGGGGATGAATTGTGGAATTGTGTGACGTGTGGAATTATGTGGCATGGTGTGGTGTATAATTGTGCGGAGTGGAATTATGCAGCATGTTGCAGAGTTGTATTTTGTGGAGGGTAATTATGTGTTTTGGAGTTGAGTGTAAACATGTTGTGTGAAGTGTAATTATATAGGTTTAAGTGGAATTATGTGTAGTTGAATTGTGTTGTGTGGAGTGTAATTATGTGGTTTGGAGTGGTATTAAGTTGTGTGGAATGTTATTATGTGATGTGGAATTATGTGGTATGGAGTGAAGTGGAAATACGTGTTTTTTAATTTTTAGGATTGTAATTATGTCGTATGGAATGTTGTAGAGTTAAATTATTTATAGTTGAATTGTGTGGCATGGAATTATGAGATGTTCAAATGTGCTGTGTGTGGTAGAATTAGGTGGCATGGATTTGGACAAGCTGTGCACGCTAAGGCTTTTATGTCACGGGGTATAAAGTTGACGATTGTAAAATTTTCTTTGTAAGCATAATATGGGCTGGTTCTTTACCTTCCGGTACATTTCTGAACAATTTGTTAAGCTAAATTGTATTGTTGCATAGTGTGCGCATGCAGGGAAGAACGAGTGTCTGGCAGACATGCAAAAACTCATCCTACATCTCAGTATTAACTTCCACAATTCTAAGCAGTAATTCCAATCCTAGAATGAGTTACCCGTTTGCTTTACAACGACAGTTAGTAAAACAAGTAAGTGCTTTGCCAGCCTGTATAAGTAGCAAAGGTTTTAAAGGGACTTGTTTTCATGCAAGGTGTTTTTCTCAGTTCACGGAAGGGATAAAAAACATCTCCTAATAATAATATGGTTGACAGGATGGTGCAATAGCAGAATATTGATACGTGTGGATCTGGTGAGGACTGCAGGCAGCAAGTGCTTGATACGCTATTTGCATAAGAAAATACTAATTATTTTTTTCTTGTTATCCTCCATTAGTTATTAGTTTGGAAGGGGGAAGAGAAGCGTTCACCGACAGCATTCGGTTAGTCTTAGGGAGACAAAGAATGCTGTGGTCTGTGGTAGATGCCGCCCAGAAGGCATAGTTATATGCATCAGGAGCTGCCAATGAAAGGAAGTGGAAATGCGCTTTAGACATTGCCGGTATTGATGGCTACTGTGCGGTTGCAGACTTCGCTGGGCTAACAGTAGGTGGGGAAATGCTACATTGTCACTGTAGGTTTAATTACATGAATCGCGCATTCTCTCTGGTGTTTGTCCTTGGGGTACTTGCTGACTGGTGCTACATATGGGATCAGGTTTGCCTTTGACAGGAGGTATGGTTTAGTGGGGTACATAGTGTAAATTAATGTTGGCATGTGGAAACAAAAATCAGACCCTTTGTACATTTAATATTATTGTGTGCATCATGCAGAGGATGAAAAGTAGCAGGAACGGCTTGGGTGCCGTAGAGGCTAGCAGGAAGAACTGTTTTGGGGTGGTCAATTGAAGAGATTGTTTAACATGTTTTAAACTACCACAGTGGCATTGGGGAGGGCAGCAGCTGAAAGACTCTGTCTGTACTGGTAAGCAGTGGTTAGATGGGGACCGGCCATCAGTCTTTCGGTCGGTGGTGGTGGACAGGGGAGCAGTGGGCGGCGGTCACGGGATCGCAGAGACATCCGAGGGGTGGTTTTAAAGGGGGACGGAAAAGCATAACTGCGGGTTTCATAGGGGTGAGAGTAGAGTGTAATGGATGCGTTAGTAGCAGGCACGACGGCAGTGGTCTGTGTTTGGAGGTGGTTAACTGAGCAGGCTTCGCTTTGAGGTGGGTCATCCAGTAGGAGGATGTGTTTGGTGGGCCGGCTGGAGGCAGTGTTGTGTGACTTTGCTGGAGGGAGCAGCAGCAGTATTTACTGATGTATGTAAATCGCCCGATAAGAGGGCAGATGTGACCAATGGAGGAACCAGAATCCTTTTTTTATGGCTGGGGTGAGCCCCTGCAGTATGGTGGGTCGCTGGCCTGAGAGCTCTTGACTGGCGGGAAGAATGGGGGGCCCCCTCCATGTACTTTGCAGGGGGGCCCCCTCAAGTTTTGTTACGCCACTGGTACAGGGTGAACAGCGCAAGTGCATTGTGAGTGCAGAGTGATCACTGTGAGTGTAGGGTGAGCGGGTGAATGGTGTGAGTGCCTGGTAATCAGTGTGAGTGCATTGTGATCACTGTGCGTGCAAGGTTAAAGTGAAGGGCGAGAATGAGGAATGAGTTGTCTGAATGCAGGGTGCATTTCTAGACACTTGAAGTAACTCAGCATGTTATTGACGGCAGCGTAGGAGTTCAGATAAGTTAACCTATTGCTATTATGGCATTAGTCAGGTATCGAGGGTGGAGGAAATAAATAATGTGCTGATTCTGCAACAACCTTCCAGTCTTATGCTACCCTGAGGCATCCCAGCGCTAGCAATCAATCAATCAATCAATCAATCACGGCATTTATAGAGCGCGCTACTCACCCGGGAGGGTCTCAAGGCGCTGGGGGAGGGGGTAAGTTACTGCTCGAACAGCCAGGTCTTGAGCTGCTTCCTGAAGGCGAGATGGTCCTGGGTTCGCCGAAGGTGAGTGGGGAGGGAGTTCCAGGTCTTGGCCGCCAGGTAGGAGAAGGATCTTCCTCCGGCGGTGGTTCTGCGGATGCGTGGTACGGTGGCGAGGGCGTGGCTGGTTGATCGTAGCTGGCGTGTGGGCGTGTAGAAGGACATGCGGTCGTTGAGGTACTTTGGGCCCAGGTCGTGGAGGGCCTTGTGTGCGTGGGTGAGGAGTCTGAACGTGATTCTCTTGCTGACGGGGAGCCAGTGCAGGTCTTTCAGGTGTACGGTGATGTGGCTGTGTCGGGGGATGTCCAGGATGAGTCGTGCGGAGGCGTTCTGGATGCGCTGGAGTCTCTTTTGAAGTTTGGCTGTGGTTCCGGCGTAGAGGGTGTTCCCATAGTCCAGTCGGCTGGTGACGAGTGCCTGGGTGACGGTCTTCCTGGTTTCAGTGGGGATCCATCTGAAGATCTTGCGGAGCATGCGCAGGGTGTTGAAGCATGAAGATGAGACGGCGTTGACTTGTCTGGTCATCGACAGGGAGGAGTCCAGGATGAAGCCCAGGTTGCGTGCGTGGTCCGTTGGCTTGGGTGCGGTGCCCAGGGCCGGGGGCCACCAGGAGTCGTCCCAGGCGGAGGGTGATGAGCCCAGGATGAGGACTTCCGTCTTGTCTGAGTTCAGTTTAAGGCGGCTGTTCCTCATCCAGTCGGCGACGTCTCTCATCCCGTCGTGCAGGTTGGCTCTGGCGGTGGTGGGGTCGTTGGTGAGGGAGAGGATCAGCTGGGTGTCGTCGGCGTAGGAGATGATGTTGAGGTTGTGTCGGCGTGCGATGGCTGCGAGGGGGCTCATGTAGACGTTGAAGAGGGTCGGGCTGAGTGAGGATCCTTGTGGAACGCCGCAGATGACTTCGGTGGCTTCGGATCTGAACGGGGAGAGGCGGACTCTCTGGGTTCTTCCGGCGAGGAACGAGATGATCCATTCCAGTGCTTTCTCTCGGATTCCGATGTTGCTGAGGCGCTTCACTAGGGTGCGGTGGCAGACGGTGTCGAACGCCGCGGAGAGGTCCAGGAGGATGAGGGCAGCTGTTTCCCCGTTGTCGGTTAGGGTTCTGATGTCGTCAGTGGCTGCGATAAGGGCGGTCTCGGTGCTGTGGTTGGCCCGAAACCCGGACTGCGAGGGGTCGAGGGATCCATTCGTCTCGAGGAAGGCGGCAAGCTGTCTGTTGACGGTCTTCTCGATGACTTTGGCCGGAAACGGAAGGAGCGAGATGGGGCGGTAGTTCTTGAGGTCGGTGGGGTCCGCCGTTGGTTTCTTCAGGAGGGCGGTAAGCTCGGCGTGCTTCCAGCTCTCCGGGAAGGTGGCGGTGTGGAAGGAGGAGTTGATGATGTCCCGGAGATGGGGTGCGATGGTGGCGTCGGCTTTGTTGAAGACGTGGTGTGGGCAGGGGTCGGTTGGTGATCCGGAGTGGATGGAGTTCATCGTGCGGGTGGTGTCTTCGGTGTTGATCGGGGTCCAGTTGCAGAGGGTGGTGGTGGCGGGCATTGGTTCGGCGGTAGGGTGCGTTGTTTGTGCGTCGAAGCTGTTGTGTATGTCGGTGATCTTGCGGTGGAAGAACGCGGAGAGTGAGTTGCAGAGGTCTTGCGAGGGGGTGATGTCGTTGTTTCCGGCGCTGGGGTTGGAGAACTCTTTGACGATGCTGAAAAGTTCCTTGCTGTCATGGGCGTTGTTGTCCAGTCGTTCTTTGAGTGCCGACTTCTTGGTGGCACGGATCAGCTGGTGGTGTTTGCGGGTGGCGTGCTTGAGGGCGGTCCTGTTGTCTGTGGTCTGGACGAGTCGCCAGGTTTTCTCGAGAGTGCGGCAGTTCTTCTTGGATTCCTTGAGTTCGTTGGTGAACCAAGGGGTTTTCTTGCTTCCGGGTCTGCTGGGAGGGTTTTTTAGTGGTGCGAGGTCGTCGGCGCAGGCGGTCAGCCACTTGGCGAGGTTGCTGGCTGCTTCGTTTGGGTCCGTTGTGTCGGTGGGTGTGTTCTGGCTAGCGGCAGTTAAGGCTGATAAGGGAAGGGTAGCAATTACTCTTCTGGAATAGCCATGTTTTAAGACCCTTCCGGAAAGAGAGGTGGGCAGTTTCATGTCGGAGATTGAGAGGGAAGGAGTTCCACAGTCCAGCTATATTATATGAAAAGGAGCGGCCTCCACTCCGCTGCCTGTTAATTTTAGGAGTGCAGGCTAAATTTAAATTCTCCGAGCGAAGAGATTTCCTGGGGAGGTAGGCGGTGATCAGAGGCTGATTAATTCGGGGGCCTGTGCCCCTAAGGGTCTTATGAGCAGTGCATAAGGCTTTAAAGGAGATTCTTTCCTTTATTGGTAGCCAATGAAGGGCTTTCAGACTGGGGCTAGCTGACTGCGTGCTACTGCAGCCTGTCAGAAGTCGTGCTGCGCAGTTCTGGGCCACCTGGAATTTCATTAGGGTGGACTTTGGGGCTCCCAGAAACAGTGGGTTGCAGTAGTCCAGCCGCGAAAGAATCAGGGCCTGGACTACTATTTTCTTAGCTTCAGTGGAGGACCTTCCGTAGCTTTCTAAGGATGCCGTGACAAGCCCCCGTCACTGCCACTGCCTACTGGTCAAATTTAAGTGAGTCATCCAGCCACACACCGAGGCTCTTGATCTTGGACTTCGGGGCGCCCAAGCACTGAGGCCACGATAGTGTGGGAGTTAGCTTGGCAGTGTTGCCCACATGCATTATTTCTGTTTTTTCTCCATTCAGTTTAAGACAGGAGTGTTGCATCCAGGTGGCTACTTTTCCTAGGCAGAGCTCCAGGTCTGCAGGGTCAGTCCGTGGATGATTTAGAGATATCACCAGCTGAGTGTCATCCGCGTAGGTGACCACTTTGATCCCATATGGCTGGATGACCTCCGCCAGTGGCCTCATATATACGTTAAATAACGTAGGACTTAGGGAGGAACCCTGGGGCACTCCATAGTTCAGAGGGAGAGGGCTGGAAATGGATTCCCCCGCAAAGACCTGAAAAGTTCTGCCATTAAGGAATGATTGAATCCAGGAGATGGCACTTCCTGCTACCCCGGCTCTCCTTAGCCGTTCAATGAGAACATTGAGGTTGATCGTATCAAAGGCCGCACTGAGGTCCAGGAGGACAATGGCCGCCACTCCTCCCTGATCCACTATCCTCCTAGCTTCCTCAACCACAGCCGTTAGTGCGGATTCCGTGCCATGTTGTGGGCAGAAACCCGTCTGAGATTGATGAAGTAGCTCATGGGTTTCTAGGAAGGCTGATAGGGTGGAATTTATATGTTTTTCTAAGATCTTACTAAGCAAAGGTAGGAGGGATATGGGCCGGTAGTTGCTCAATGCTTCGGGGTCCAGGCTAGGTTTTTTAAGTAGTGCTTTTACCATGGCATGCTTCCATATCGTTGGCACGAGTCCGTTGGTAATGGACATGTTAAGCACCTCCTGGATAACTGGAAGAATCACATCTTTGGCCTTAGATAAGATGTGCGGAGGGGCGGGGTCTAGAGGAGATCCAGATTTTATTTTAGCAAAGATTTTAGCAAGAGTCTCCATATCCAAGAGAGTACATTTCTCCAAGGTGGGAGTAGCTGCTACCACTACTCCCTGGTCCTGTTGCCCAACTACTTCCGTCAAGGGGATATCTAGATCACTAGGTAGTGGGGATACAGGGAGGGTCTTATAGATAGCTTGTATTTTTCCCTGAAAGTAACTCGCCAGTTCATTGCACTGTCCCTTGGATGAATTTCTGGAAGTATCATGGAGAGTGGGCTCAAGGAGAGATTTGGTAATTCGGAAGATTTCTTTGGGTACGTTAGATGCTGCTTTAATTTTGTCCTCATAATAGGATGACTGTGCCCTTTTGATTTCCGCTTGATATCGCTTTATGGCTTCTCTGTAAGTATTTTTCGTGCTTTCACTGAAATCCTTCCTCCAAATCCTCTCTAGTTGTTTACATTTTTGTTTAAGCGATCTAAGCTGGGGTGAGTACCATGGAGAAATATTTTCTCTCACACTATGATTAAATTTTTTTACCGGAATGACTTTATCAAGTGTAGATTCTAACCAATAGTTGAATGACTCAGCTGCCGAGGGGATGTCAGTCTCAAAAATAGGTTTTGAGTTTATGAGTTGTGTTGACCATGTCTCAGCAGAAAGCTTGGACCGTGATCGGGCTTTCGCCGACTTATGCTCCTTGGCTTCGCAGTGAGAGGGAAATTTTAGCGAGAAAGGGATCATTAAATGATCGGTCCATGGTAGCGGAGTGGGAGTCTCTACTGTCAACTCCAAAATATTAGTGAACACTGGGTCCAAGGTATGACCTTTTATGTGCGTGGGTGCAGTAACTTTTTGTACAAGTTGTATTGCGGCAAGATCTTGTATCAGCTCAAATGCCTCTCTTTTACTAGGGTCCTCAAAGTGAAGGTTTAGGTCCCCTATCAAAGTAAAATTGCTGGCTGATTTTGCAAGCACCGCTACCACTTCTGGGAGTGAGCTAAAGAAAGGGCCCCCTGGACCCGGCGGCCGATAGATAAGAATTCCCGTGAAGGACAGAGTAGCTGAAAGAGAGAGAGAGAAGAAAAGGCTCTCAGAGCTAGGTACTAGGTTGGGTTTGGTTCTACAATTAAAAATATCTTTGTAAATTATGGCAACGCCCCCTCCTTTTTTTCCCACTTGATCATTATACTGGATATTATAGCCTGGGGGTAGCGTACAGACCACATCGGGGGCTGAGTCTTTGTGCATCCATGTTTCTGTTAGGAAAAGGGCATCCGGCTTCCTGTCCTCAATGAGCATTTTAAGCTCTCCCGAGTGTTTAGGAAGGGACCTACAGTTAAGTGAGAACATTTTGTAGGTTGTATATACAAGGTCCTCTCTGTGATGTCCCAGACTGCTATTCAGTGTGAAAGGGCATTTTGTACACGAGGAGTCCCCATGACCTAGGGACATAGAGTGGAGGCAATCTGTTTTGTCCAGGTCCCTAAGCTCTATAAGTTGTAAAGGGGTATACATCACTTTATAGGAGGATCGTGGACCAGGGGTTCTGGCCCCTGGTCTCGGACGGGCGCATACTGGCTTGCCTTTGGCGCGCCCGCTGCGCGTCCGTTCTCCCTCCCTGCCTTTTCATAAATCCAGCCCGGAAGAGCGTCAGCCTGGCCCCGCCCCACCCCGCCTCCTGCTCCCGCGCCCCCTCCACACAAACGGAAACCGCGGTGGACCGGTGGGCGTCGGGAGTACAATGCAAGTCCCCAGTAAGTACACAGTTTTAAAATACAAGTCCCCAGCAAGTAACAAGTATTAAAAACTATTTAAAAGGCAATGTTAAAACAAATAAAAAATAACGTAGAATAGCTGCTCGTGTGGTAGAGGATAGAGCGCTAGTCAGCCACTACCTCACAGCCCGTTTGCCGCTGCGCGTCCTTCTCCCCCCTGCCTTTTCATAAATCCAGCCCGGAAGAGCGTCAGCCTGGCCCGCCCCACCCCGCCTCCTGCTCCTGCGCCCCCTCCACACAAACGGAAACCGCGGTGGACCGGAGGGCGTCGGGAGTACAATGCAAGTCCCCAGTAAGTGCAGTTTTAAAATACAAGTCCCCAGCAAGTAACGAGTATTAAAAACGATTAGGGTTGCCACCTTATTATTTTGATGTCCCAGACAGTACAAAAATAAGCAGTCACCTAAAGCTGTATTTTCAGCACTTATATGTGCATACTCGGAACAGCAAATATAAATAGAAAGCACTTTTAATTGTGTTCTAGGGCTGCCTGAATGATCCATGACTGACAATTAAAGGGAACAAAGAGAGAAAAGTCACATTACAAATGAATACATACTTTTTATTTATAACCCTATTTAGTGTCAAGACGAGGTCTTTGCAGGCTCTTTAAACAACACATAGCTGGCATTTTCTTTTGGCAACTCTTTATATTTCTTTTCATGAAATGCATTCTCATACTACCGCAGTAAATGTAAAATGCAAATGTAAGGAATAGGCAGAGTGGGGGCCCAGGGGGTACTGGAACCAGAAAAAAAACTAAGCCTCGGTAACCAATTAACAAAGGTATGTAAATATGCAAATAGTCTTTAAAGACAACTCAGTGGCCAGGGGGCGCTGTGGGGCACTCAGTGTTTTCAGGCAGGGGACAGTCTCTTCTCGCCAGCGCTATACAGAGCCTTCTCCGCTCCTGCCAGTACACCATAGTTAGAAAAGGGAAATACCATTCGGAGCACAAAGTATATTTAGCACTTCTGCCGAGAGGGTCGGATAACAAAGTTCTCCTGATAGAAGATCGCGGAAGCTGAACACTGGCGCCACTTGTTTAGAGGGGCACGTACGCAACCCTACAGGCCAGGACTGGGCTGCCTTGGTGTGTTCCGCATAAATAAATGCATCTTTGCAGCACCACCTGCATTTTATTCTGCCTGTGTTTCTTTTGCTTTCATGACGCAGTGTGCCCTATAGAAGAGCCGTGCCTTTCAGTTTCTCACGAATCCAGCAGATGCAACCAAACCAGGCAGAGCTGGCAATAAGAATTTTCCCAACAACCTCTCTAGCAGCCCTCTGCCGAGCGGGGCAGGAAGTTGGGACCTGCCGTCCAACTGCATTCTTCTTCTGTCTGTTTCCAAACAGAATCCTGACCTGCATGGTTTCGCATGACTGAGAAAGCACGAGGAATGGGGCACACGCCATGAACGTTTTGATCGCAGTACTCAAACCGGTAAACCGAGTTACACAAAACCGCAGTCACTTGCCTCGCTTGTTGGGCGGTAATTACCGTAATTCATTACGCTAGCGAAATTTTTTAAAATCCCGAATTTCATGTTACTCAAAACCTCGCATTAAGCAATTCTGTGTAGCTTTTTTTTTACCTGAACGTTGACCTCACATACAAAAGACGAGAGAGATACCAACAGGAAACTGGTCCACAGTAGAGGTCTCGCCGAGTGGGTCTTTCTGTGCTCCCTTATAAAAATCATTTCTTAGAGGCGTAACTGCTCGCAACAGTCATTGGCAGACTGCTCCCATACTTGACACCACACATACAGTCTTCCACACAGTTGATCTTCCAAACCAACCTTACCACAGATCCTGTGGCCATAATTGAACCAAACCAAAATCTCACAAACATCCACTGCACAAGTCCTAAAAAAAATAAGTGGGGGGACTAACCTAGTTAATCAGTATGCAAGTGACATCACAGGCGCGTGACATCACAGGCGCGTGACATCACAGGCACGTGACATCACAGGCGTGTGACATCATAAGAAGTTACATCAGATCTTAAGCCCTTGCATATATGTTTAACAGGTCTATCATGAGTACATTGGAGCACAATTCAAGTATACAGGGAAACCCTCCTGATTTAGGCAGAAAATTCACGTTTTTGTGAGCTACACATAAAACAATGTTGCCTTTTGTCAGCGTAAACTTCCTCTACCCATAGTGCTTTACAAGAAAAAATAGTGATATTTAAATTACTACAACGCCTCCTCAGGGGTAGTAATCACTATATAAATGCTATTTTGTGTAAATACTGGGAAAGACCAACACATCTGACATTCTTACAATGCATGTGTATCTCCTAAACAGAGTCTGAACAAAGTGAAAAGCTGCCTCTCTTAAGTATGTGAGTGCTAACAAGGTGTGTGCTTTTGTTTCCCCTCTTCTGCATTTGTGAGGCTCCTGACTGCTCCCAGCCAAGAGACTCGAACAAAAGGAGGCCTGATGACCCCTCAGATCTGGCCTTTGTTATGGGCCCAGCAGGAGTCTGAACTAAGAAAGCCCCATCAGTGCCCGCCTGACGTTGTTGCAGATCGAAAGCAGACAACAACGTGCAGGCCTGCTGAATGTGTCCCCGTGTTTGCAAATTACACCGGGACGAATTCAGCATATTTTATGGGGCCTAACCTCTTGGCAGAGTGGACGGCGTCCACCCTGTGAAAATAGTGGCTGGATGCCGTCCACCCGCGTGTACCCCCAACTCGTGCCCTGCAAACATCCATGTGGAAACCCACCTCACACAATGAATCTGAGTCCTGAACTAGCCAGAGAGCAAAATGTTTGGAGAATTGGGAAAAAAACTAAAAACACGTGTATTTCGTGCAGTTTTTCTTACTTTTTATATTACAAAGTGGTACCCGAACGGGAGTTATTCAATGGCAATACATTGCCAAGTCTTGAGGCTACATTGCTGCTTTGGAAGTAGGCAGATGTGTTAACTGAAAGGACCTCTGATGGAACGCTCTTTAATTTAGGAATTAGAGATGCTTTGGTAGCCAGAGAAGAGGAGATCTCAGAGTAGACGGGTTGGGGGAGCTGGTGCTTTTGAACTCCTGTTTGGGGTGGAAAGAATAAATAATTGGAATTATGAGTGTATTAATTATTACACCCTCAGAGTTCTCCCTTGATAGACTCCGGCAGGTCACATCTGTTGAAATTTTTGGGGAGAAACCCCCAGAAAAAGGCATGTTAGATTTTTAGCTATGTTAAAAATTGACTCTGCAAGTTATGTCCTGTTTTCAAATTAAAAACTTAGAATAGTATTTACGTATGTATTTGTGTATGTATTTATGTCGTGACAAATACTAGGCTACGCGTAGTTCTGCGAAGTGCGTTACCTTGCACCGTTCGCACTGATTTTTAGCGCCGGGTGTTTGACCCGCGCTGTAAAATCAGTGCGAACGGCATCACGTGCAGCACAAGAGGGCACAGCTTTTTTCTGTCGCTCGAGTAGAAGTTCTAGTTGAGCGGCAGCTTCCTCAACGCGAACGGAAGATTTCTCAACGCGAGTGGTAGCGACCAAGAAGGACCGCAACCACCTCCGATGCATCCTACTGAACACCCGCTCTGCACGCAAACACGCCGTCGAGCTCTGGGACCTGCTCGACACATCAGCACCAGATGTCGCCTTCCTGACAGAGACCTGGATGAACGACTCCTCCGCACCCGACATCGCCATAGCCATCCCAGACGGCTATAAGATCACCCGCAGAGACCGCATCAACGGAGTAGGAATCGCCATCGTCCACAAGAACTCCATCAGGGTCTCGACCAGCTCCAACGACTTTCTCTGCACCGCCGAACACATGCACTTCCAGATCCACACGGACCCCAACACCACCCTTAGAGGAACCCTTGTCTACAGACCCCCTGGGCCCCGTCCCCAGTTCAGCGACTCCATCGCCGACTTCATCAGCACACACGCCCTGACCTCTACCGACTACATCCTCCTCGGAGATCTGAACTTTCACCTGGAGAACAACAACGACAGCAACTCCACCACCCTGATCGACAACCTCGCCAACCTCGGACTGACAGAGCTCGTCACAACACCGACCCATTCCGCCGGCCACACGCTCGACCCAGTCTTCTCCTCAAGCTCCCACGTCTCCTTCAGCCACACCACGGAACTCCTCTGGACCGACCACCGCTGCATCCACTTCACCTTCCAGAAACACACCACCGCACCCAACAGATCCCACGCCGCTGCTGGAGCAAAGTCACCGAAAACCAACTACGGGCAAACCTCGCTCTCAGCCCTCCCTCCGACCCATCCAACACCGACGACGCTGCCTGCAACCTCAGACGATGGATAGACGACTGTGCCAACACCCTCGCCCCGCTGAAAAAATTCACCCACAGTGACACCACCAAAAGAGCCAGCTGGTTCACCCCGGAACTCCTAGCATCCAAGCGTACCTGCCGGAAACTAGAGAAGAAATGGCACAGTGATAAGACACCGGACAGCCACGCAGCCCACAAAGACGCCATCCGCAACCACCACCACCTCATCAGGTCCGCCAAGAGAATCTCCTTCAAAGACCGCCTCGACAACAGCGCACACAACAGCAAGGAGCTCTTCAACATCGTGAAGGAACTCTCCAACCCCAGCTCCAACACCAACGACATCCCGCCGTCGCAAGCCCTGTGCGATTCACTCGCCACCTTCTTCCACCGCAGGATCGCCGACATCCACGACAGCTTCAACACCCAGACAGCCCCAACTAAGATCGATGCACCAGACCCGCCGCACACCATCGACCACGACCCCTTGCCAGCCTGGGCCAGCGTGAACATCGATGACACCATCAAGACCATGAGCACAATACACTCCGGCTCCCCGTCAGACCCTTTCCCGCACCACATCTTCAACAAAGCCAGCAGCTCCATCGCACCCCACCTGTGCAACGTTATCAATCTCTCCTTCGAGACCGCGACCTTCCCAGAGAGCTGGAAACACGCAAAGATCAACGCCCTACTCAAAAAACCCAAGGCGGACCCGAGAGACCTCAAGAACATCCGGCCCATCTCCCTGCTTCCGTTCCTAGCCAAGGTCATCGAGAAGATCGTCAACAAACAGCTAACCCGATACCTCGAAGAAAACAGCATCCTGGACCCATCCTAATCAGGGTTCCGCAGCAACCACAGCACGGAGACTGCCCTCATCGCCGCCACCAGGACCCTGCTGGACAACGGTGAGACCGCAGCCCTCATCCTGCTGGACCTCTCCGCCGCCTTCGACACTGTCTGCCACCGCACTCTACGCGCACGCCTCCACGACGCAGGGATCCGAGACAAGGCCCTGGAATGGGCCACCTCCTTCCTCACCGGCAGAACCCAGAGAGTCCGCCTCCCACCATTCCGATCCGAAGCCTCCGAGATCATCTGTGGCGTACCCCAGGGATCATCCCTCAGCCCAACACTGTTCAACATCTACATGGCCCCGCTCGCACGCATCGCCAGTCAGCACGACCTCAACATAATCTCCTACGCCGACGACACTCAACTGATCCTCTCCCTCACCAAGGACCCCCTCGCCGCCAAATCCAACCTCCATGAAGGAATGAAGGCTGTCGCCGATTGGATGAAGATCAGCCGACTAAAGCTGAACACGGACAAGACAGAGGTCCCCATCCTCGGCTCCAACCCCTCAGCCTGGGACGACTCCTGGTGGCCTACGACACTGGGAGCAGCCCCGACACCCACCGACCACGCACGCAACCTGGGAGTCATCCTCGACTCAACGCTCTCCATGGCCAAGCAAGTCAACGCAGTCTCCTCCTCCTGCTTCAACACCCTCCGCATGCTTCGCAAGATCTACAGGTGGATCCCGACAGACACAAGAAGAACAGTCACCCAGGCCCTCGTCAGTAGCAGACTTGACTATGGGAACGCCCTCTACGCGGGAGCCCCGGCCAAGCTCATCAAGCGACTGCAACGCATACAAAACGCCTCCGCACGCCTGATCCTCGACGTACCACGCCACAGCCACATCACCCCCACCTGAGGAACCTGCACTGGCTCCCCGTCGACAGGAGAATCTCCTTCAAACTCCTCATCCACGCACACAAGGCACTCCACAAGACTGGCCCAGCCTACCTCAACAGACGACTCTTCTTCTACGTCCCCAACCGCCAGCTCCGCTCCGCCGACCTCTCCCTCGCCACCGTCCCTCGCATTTGAAGAACAACCACCGGCGGCAGATCCTTCTCACACCTCGCCGCCAAGACCTGGAACACCCTTCCACTAAGCCTACGACAGACCCAAGACCTGCTGACCTTCAGGAGGCTACTCAAGACCTGGCTGTTCGACCAGTAGCAGCAACCCCCCCCCCTCGCCCCAGCGCCTTAAGACCCTCGCGGGTAAGTAGTGCGCTCTACAAATTCTGTGATTGATTGATTGAGAAATCTCGCTGGGAAGCATTCTAGCGTTGGATTTTCCTCGCTCACACTCGCCAACGGTAACTCAGCTACACGGAGCAGAGTATTTCGGAACTCCGCGAGCTCTGCAGAGTGCGAAAAAAACTCAGTGAACGGAGCGGAGTTCACCGCCCAGGGCTAATAAATACCTCACCCTGAGGTAATGGGTAATTACCACGTGTGGTAAATACAACATCCTTTTGTGCCCAACTTGTAATGGGGAGAATTTATTAATTTTCCTGTGCATTTCAATGCCAAGTGACAGCAGTATGGTCAAAGTGTGCCTGTGTTTTGAGGTAGGAACAATCCCACGTCTCCCTTAAGAAACCAAGCCAGAACAGCACCTTCTTTCGTGCCCTCAAGATACCCCTGTCCAATCAGAGTCAGTCTATTAAGCTTAAGGAACTTGCGAGGAAAAAACTGTCTTTCCATTTGCTTTTAAATGAGATTAGTTTATTTTTGAACTTGAATTATTGTTCATCTCAGGCAGGACTGAATTATGAGGTTCTGTGGCTGTAGAATTTTCCACATAGCTATAGATTTACCGACCTTGCTACATAATCCAGAAAGTGGAGTATAATGAGCTGTTCTCAACACATTTTTTTTTACAGCTTAAACAGATCCAAGTAAAGTGAATAGGAAAAAAAAGATGAAAAAAACTAGCACTGGCAAAGTCAATAGGTCTTGCCTCTTGGTGTAGCTCATGCTCAAAAATCAATAAATTAAAAAAAGGCTAAATGCCCACAGGAGCATGATCATGTATGTGCACGTACAGCATGTCTCTGCAACAGCCATTTTTGCTTATTACTGTTTCAAAATGGCAGGCACCCATCTTGGTGAGGTAAATGAACACAAGGTAAGATGTGTGGAAAAAAGAGCAGCCCCAAATAGCGTTTGGGCCTGCCCAAAAAGAAGTAAATAAATAACACTATATATTAAAAAGAAAGCCAGGAGAGCAAGGTAGGACAGATCGGATGGTTGGGGAAGGGACTGGGCTGGGAGGTGTGCCGGAGAGTGCAATGGTGGAACAGAGGCCTAAGTTAGAAAAAAACATGAAAGTAAAAATAAAACAAAATTGAGTGGTTGTGATGTTATGAGGAAATCAGTGAACACGCTGGTAGTGTGGGAACATCATGGAGTGTGGGAAGGGGCGGCTCCTCCACTAAGGCGGAGGAGTGTCGCCCCACTGCTCTCAGAGCAGTGGAAAAGGGAAAAATAAAATGATAATAACAATGTTATCATTTTATTTTTTGTTGCTGTGAGGCTGGGTTAGGGCGGGGCTGGTGGCACAGGCAGGATGGGTGGTTTATGCACTTAAGTGCGCATGACGGTTTGACCGGCCCCCTTGGGCAGGCCAAACAGTCATGCGCTCTTTGCATATTCACCAGCAGGCTGTAATGCACAGCCTGGTGGGGAACATGCACAGACTTCCTGTCCCCGTTTGAGCGCAAACCATGGTGCTCAGACCAATCACAACGCTGTATTGCAGTGTTGTAATTGGCTTAGGTGAGCCTGTGTGCTTCCTCCTTCTTCCGGACTCGAAGTCAGGAAGAGAAGCAGAGACGACGACTAGGAGAGACGGCGGAAAAGTTAAGTGGTTTAAAAAAATTTTTTTTTAAAACTCCCACCTTTCCCCCTCCGTTCCCTACCAGCCGCCACTGGACTGAGTGGGGAATAATGTAAGGGGGAAGTTCTACAAAAGAAAGAGCACAAAAACACCCGCATGGAGTGTAGTGCCTAAGGAAACCAGTAGTCACCTGAATGTAAGCGGTGGAAGGATAAAACTCACTTAAACAGAACGATAGTAAAGAAGCTATGAGAGAAAAATGTAAGAAGAGAATGTAAAGCAATCGAACAATAAACAAATGAATAACAAGAAAGTCAACCAATAAAAAGGAATGGGCAGACATAACAACAGACAGCTAAAGCTCTTTGTAGACAAGACCTAAACAAAAAACACAAAAAAACCTTTGCTGACATGCAGCGCTAGACCCTTTGCAAAGGTTAAATGGTCATCTTCTTTCAGGGATGATTAATGTACTCAAGTGTTAAACTGGTACTGTTGGAAATTTGCCCTTTCTTCAGATCACCCAAGATTTTAGGCTTCTTTTACTGAACCTTTTTATTTCTCCATAGGATTCTGTTCACTTTACAGCTGCTAAACTGTGGTAAAGTGCTTGTGCTATTCTCACTAAATATGTTAAAATTGGTATGCACCTGATTCGTACATTTAATTTACTTGTAAGCCTCTAGTATATGGTAGGTACTACATGTAACCAGGGCCTGTACATTAAATGCAGCTTGTGGGCTGCAGCACTCATTGTGCCACCCACTAAATTAGCACTATAAAACGTCTCCAGGCCTGACCCTGCAGTCTGTGTATGCAATTATAAACTGTCATTTCAACCTGCTAAAATAAACCTTTTGCCAGGCCTATAAATTCCTTTTTAATACTTATAAGTCACCCCCAAGATAGGGTTTAAGAGCCCATCGGGCAGGGTGCATGGTATTTAAAAAAACAGGACATGAATACTGAATGTTTTACATGTCCTGGCGATGCAAAAAAAACCAAAGTCATTTTTCACTTGAGCAAGGCTAGCGCTCCCCTAGGAAAACACTGGCCTAAATTATAACAACCTCTTATGCTTAATTTCAGTTTGGGAGCAGCTTGAAAAATGATTCGAGGACTCATTTAATAGTAACTTAAAATCCACCTTAATGGTCAAGTCAGATTTTATACTGCTGTTTTAGAAATGACACCTTTAGAAAGCGGTCATTTCTCTGCCTAAGCCAAAAGGGAACTTTCGTGGTAGTGCCACCTGACTGCTGAATGGCTCCCCTGTAATGAGATGTGGACTGCTTTCAGACAGTAAATAAAAGGCCTGGGTGTGGAGAGGCGTTTTGCCTTCCTTGAGCAGCATGGCTTGAGGGACTATGCTCAGCTCCTTCCGGAGCTTCAAATGGTGCCTATCCTGCCACTGGCAGATGTAGCTCACACCCAGGTCTGCCTTCCTTTTGTCTTGCTAGTAAGCTTGGCTCCAAAACCAGTGGGAGGAGGGAGCTGCCCCAGAACTAGTTTCGAGTGACCACAAGGGAGGGTTTGTCCCTTATCATAGCCACACCCTTGGGTGGGCACAGGGAGATCTGCACAGGGGAAGAAATATTCTGCCAAGTTGGTTTTAGAGAAAGAAGAGCACTGTGAGATAGTTTACAGTAAAACATACAGGAAAGTGAGTAGGGTCCGCCCTGGGAATTTTTAACCCATTGGCCAGGAGTTTCCCCCACCCACAAGCAGACACTGGGCATAAATGTGGCACTCCCAGTACCATCCTCAGATCTCTTCTAGACCTGTGGAAGAAGAGAAGAGGCTTGGACCTGCGGTCAGTGACCTGAGAAGAGCCTTAAAGCCGGGACCTTCTCTCCCTCTTCTATCCAGGACAAAGAAGTCGACTCCAAATGTCATAAGTCTAACCTACTGTTTTAGCTACGGGGACACAACAAGCTCCAAGAGACCTTTTTCCTGCATATCCAGCTGACCAGTCCCAACTGGACCTGCCAGGACCCTGCTTGTTGGACTCTTCTGGAGGGAGTCTTGGCCCCCAACTGCTGCCCCCAAAGGTCCCGAAAAGTTTACACCTCCTGAAGTTTGCTCAGACTTGGAAACTTTTTGCCAACTTTTTGCTCTGAGAACCAATGGGGCATCAGGACCAACCTGCAAAGCAGATCCAACGAAAATGCGTTGCAGCTGGGTCAAAGACTTGGGTTGCTCTGGCTACATCCTTCTCCGCCGCAGCAAATACGATTCAGCGGGATCTCACAGAGAAGATGTCCAGCCTCGTGGAGCCCTCTTTGACTACAGCCTGCAGCCTTGCCCCGCTGGAAGAACCCGAGCTGCAAAAAAGTGACTAAGTCCAAAGGGAGAAATCTTCACCAGACAAAGGCATGAAAGGTACCCAGCTGGCAAGGGACCTACTCTAGGCGCTAAATTCAAATTTCTTCCCCTTGGAGCTTTCCTGCCAAAATTTAACAGCTTCACCAAGACCTCATCCAGCGGCTATCCGATGACATGGAGCCCTCTTCGGCCTCGCCCCGCTGAGTACATCTGACTTCCATTCTAGAGAATAAATCTAACTTTTCTCCGGGACGAACCTCGTCCCTGTACCCATCCCCTGCTCCATTGCAGTCAGCCTTAAACCTTACTCTTGTCCCAGTCAAGCGCAATCAGATGACCGTGGACTGATTGAATTTTTGCCGTTTTAGTGGCATTTTATTAAAATTCACTCTAGAAGCTTGGGATTCTTAAGGAGTTGTACTTTCACTGTTTGAGAACTGCACAAATACTTCACACATTGCCTCTAAGTTAAGTCTGACTGCTTTGTGCCAAGATACCAGAGAGTTAAGCACAGGTTTATTTAGTGACTTTTGTGGTTCGCCCTGACCAGGACTGTGATTATTATTTGAGGTGGGTTATCAACCCACTCAACTAATACTCCAATCTCTTGAAGGTACTAATGTGGTGAACCCTTTGCCACAGCTATATTGATGTGTAATAAAATGACACAATAATGAGAAAAACATACTGCCTCAGAATGTGCAACATTATGCCGCATAAGTTGCCATTTCCTGCTGCATAATTCAGTATAATGCGGTTACTGGTCCTTAATTCCAAACCTGCAGCCTAGATAGGGTTTCTGAGGTGCAGGAATATTTCTTATGATCATCCTCAAAACACTGACATGTGCCAAATAGAGCCGAGACTCTTATGTGCAGAAGACATCCAGAATGAAAAGGCATAACACATAGGTACTCGCAAACATTTTCCAGGAGGCCAAAAACGTTGGCCTGTCATGTGATGGAGGGCCGCATTAATGCCAGTAGGATGGCAGGTGTCGAACATATATAGCAGCAACCCAGGCCACTCAGACGGTAAACTTAACAACCAACTTACCTCTCAGTTCACTATTTGCATTGTTGCAGGGTTGAGGGAAGCATGAATGTTTCTAAATTCATGTTTGAAAACTATCACTTAAAAATGCTTCTTATTGCACAGATGTACTAAGGTGAAACGCTTCTGCATGTTATAGAAATGCACTTTTTGGATTTTTGTAGACTTTCACCACATTTTGTTTTCCACTTTGTTGCAAGATGTCTTTAAAAAAAAAGAATGTGTTCCTAAAGTTCAGCGGTGCAGGACACCTTTTTTTTAAAATTTTTATTTATTTATTTATTGGGCTTGAATGTCAATACAGCGAGAACAGAAAAAAAACAACCCCCCATCCATTACAAAGAACATTTACCCCGCCATACACAGTATTAATTGTCCTGTCGTAACATATTCACATCATTATGTAATAAAATTTTGTAGCATACAGTAAAGATCCCCTATATATGTCCCAGTGTGATTTACATGAACGTCTTGTCCATTATTGATATACATTTATGGCTATTAATCAATAGATACCTGCCTGGATTATCATTTATCTTTATCTATTGCAATATGGGAGGCTCACATATCATTTTGTCAGCATTAGGGACCATCCACCCTACGGTATTATTATATCACTCCATTACAGCGTCTTTGGGGCCATTTGGGGCGACTACAGCTTCTTCTGATGAAGACAATAAATATGTCTTCAAGGGATCCCATATATCTCTCTGCCTAGAAGCGAGCGGGAGCAGTTCTGCATAGTTGAACGATTGTTCTTGCCATGTTGTGAGGTCATGAAACCATTCCTTAAATTTGGGGGCGCGGCCCCGTCCCCACCTGCAAGCTACTCTACGTTTAGCAATCAGGAAACCTAACGCCAGATATTTCTTGTGTATCGTATCTACTTCATCTGTGTACCCTAGTAGTGCTGTGCGTGGGGATACCTGAAGAGATGTACTGACCATCTGTGCCATTCCGTCAAATACCTGTTGCCAATAGTCAAATATTGCAGGGCACTGCCAGGCCAGGTGGAGAAAGCCGGCTCTCTCCTCGCCACACCTGACACATTTGTCGTCGCCCCTGAGCTTAAATTTATGTAGCTTGACTGGGGTATAGTATAGCCTATGTAAAAATTTATAATGAATCAGTCGCAGTCTACTATTGGCTGTAAGGGCCTCTGTTTGCTTGCAGCTGAACTCCCACTGTTTGTCTGTCAGCTGTACCCCCAAATCGGCCTCCCACTCTGTGCGAGATGCCAGCGTACGTGGCTGAGTCGCTTTTTGCGTTTGGTGGTAGATGAGTGAGGTAACGTGTTGGGGTGGTTCTGTTTGCAAAAGCTCGTGGAGTGGTGATAGAGTAGAGGGCTCGTGTGGGAATGTCGGTGTTGCCGCTTTGACGCTTTGCCTAAGCCTGATGAACATAAATAGATCCATGGTTGTGGGTGTGGTTGTGCCAAAGAAGTGCTCCTTTGACCGAAATTTTCCTTCTATATAGAGGTCTCCCCATTTGTCTAGCTGGAGTTTTTCTAGCATAGATCTGCATTGTTGCTCATAGGTGACCTGAAGATCTGGGTGACGGATCAGTGACAACTTGGGAGAGTACAACATTGGCTTGTCCAATTTAGAGGCAATCTTTCTCCAAGCGGAGTTAGTACATGCTACAGTGGTGGGATCCTGATCCCTCTTCTTGGGAGGAATGGATATAAAGCCCGCAAGAGGGGTAGGATCCATGTAACCCATTTCTACCGCAAGGTGCGGCATAAAGGGTGGTGGATGGAACCAGTATGTGGCGAAGTGTGCTTGCGCGCAGTAACAGTATGACTCAAAATCTGGTACTTCGAACCCTCCCTGTGAGAACGTTGCGTTAGTATGTCCCATAGAAGCCTAGCGTGTTTGCCCCACCATACCAGGCGGATTGTCTGTGTTTTCAATGCGTTAAAAAAGGATTTCCCTGGGTTATAGGGAATATTAGTGAAAAGATAAAGGAACTTGGGCAGCAATATCATTTTTACCAGGGAGATCCGTCCAGTGCAGGACACCTTTAATTTTCTTCGTTTACTTTAGTTAATAAATTAGTTTAGTTGGAAATAAATGCTTGCACCTTTAATAAACATCTTTTGGAATATTAGTGCTGAGGAGAGAGCTATATGCTTTGAAGATGTGAACTTACCCATTTCCATTGTCTGCACTGCACAAGCAGGTATAATCTTTAACACAGAGGAGACACGGATAACTTCACAAGAGATAAAGACAACATACTGTAAACCTTTCAAACCAGTATTTTTATCCCCAGGTTTCCACGAAGAGGCTCGCCTAACCAGGGTTTAGTCCGATTCTTCACTTGAACATTTTTTAGAGCTATTTCAGAGAGGACATTCTTGCCACAGTAGGCCACCAAATCGAGTCGATCAGTGTTCCTTTTATAGACAATTGTGGTGCTTTAGCACTTATAAGGAAAATGTTACTTACCCAGTAAGCATCTGTTCTTGGCATGTAGAACTGTAGATTCACATGCTTTGTATACTCCTGACATCTAGTGTTGGATCCGGATGTTTGCAAGTTGTTTTTCTTCGAAGAAGTCTTTCCAGTCACGAGGTAGGTTACTCCTCCTTTCGGTGATAGTGCGCATGGGCATAGACTCCATGGTTAGATTGTTTTCCAGCAAAGGGTGAGAATGGAGTTAGTAAAGGTAGAATAGAGATGTCCATGTGTATGTATATAAGATAATAAAGTGCTGCAACAGGTATAGGTACCCGGGTGGGCGCATGTGAATCTACAGCTCTACATGCCAAGAACAGATGCTTACTGGGTAAGTAACATTTTCCGATCGAGGCATGTGAGCTGTAGATCACATGCTTTGCATAGACTATACAGCAGTATTCTCCCAAAGCGGTGGCTAATCTGTAGCTGTTGCAGTTGTTTGAAAAAGTGTTTTAAGTACTGCCTGGCCTACATTAGCTTGTTGCCTCGCTAACACATCTACACAATAGTGTTTGGTGAATGTGTGCGATGTAGACCATGTTGCTGCCTTACAGATGTCAGCTAAGGGAATATTCCCTAAGAAGGCCATAGTAGCCCCTATTTTGCCTGTGGAATGTGCTCTAGGGGGTATTGTCAAGGTTCTTTTCACTTTCACATAACATGTTTGGATACATTTCACGATCCATCTTGCAATGCCCGATTTAGAGATGGGATTGCCATTGTGCAGTGGCAAAAAAGCAACAAAAAGCTGTTTTGTTTTACGAAAATCTTTTGTTCTTTCTACATAATATAGTAGAGCTCTTCTAACATCTATTGTGTGTAGAGCTCGTTCTGCTACAGAATCAGGTTGAGAGAAGAACACAGGTAGCTCAACAGATTGATTGATTGATGTGACAAGCAGAAACCACTTTAGGTAGAAATTTGGGATTGGTTCGAAGAACCTCCTTGTCTTTGTGAAGTTGAAAGAAAGGCTCTTGCATAGTTGGTGCCTGGAGTTTGCCAACACTCCTTAGGGAACTGATTGCAATAAGAAAAGCAACCTTCCATGAGAGGAATTGTAATTGACACCTGTGCATCGGTTCAAAAGGTGGACCCATTAGATTTGTAAGGACTATGTTCAAGTTCCATACTGGTGTAGGTGGAACTCTTGGTGGTATTACTCTTTTTAGTCCTTCCATAAAGGTTTTAATCACTGGTACTCTGAATAGAGATAAGTGTTGTCTGTTTTGTAAGTATGCAGCTACTGCTGCTAAATGCAATCTAATGGATGTATAAGCTAATCTAGATTGCTGCAAGTGTAAAAGATAACATATGATGTTTTGTACTGAAGCATCAAGGGGGTTGATATTGTTATTGTTACAGCATATAACAAAACGTTTCCACTTTGCTGCATAACACGCCCTCGTAGTAGGTCTCCTAGCCTCCTTTAGGATGTTCATACAGTCTGGTGGTAATTGTAAATAACCAAACTCTATGACTTCAGGAGCCAAATCGCCAGGTTGAGTTCCTTGGGATTTGGATTCCTGTTTTCTCCATGGCTCTGAGTGAGGAGACTGGAGTTGAGATGTAGCTTTTGGTGTGGAACTACTGAGAGCTCTAACAGGGTTGTGAACCAAGGTTCACGTGCCCATGTGGGAGCTATGAGAATGAGTTTGAGGGATGATTGTCTGAGCTTCCGAACTACCAGCGGAATGAGTGGGAGAGGCGTAAAATCGTAGGCAAATATCCCTGACCAGTTCATCCATAGGGCATTGCCTTTGGAGAGCGGGTGTGGGAACCTGGAGGCAAAGTTTGGGCATTTTGCGTTTTGATCTGTGGCGAACAGGTCTATTTGAGGAAACCCCCATTCCTGAAAGTAGGGAAGAAGGATTTGGGGATGAAGTTCCCACTCATGGATTTGCTGACTCTGTCTGCTGAGAAGGTCTGCAATTTGATTGTTTAGTCCTGGAAGGTGTTCTGCTAGGAGATACATTTTGTGATGTATGGCCCATTTCCAAATGGCTTGTGCTAGGCGTGACAGTTGGAGAGATCGTGTCCCCCCCTGTTTTTGTATGTAATACATAGCTGTCATGTTGTCTGTGCGGACTAGGACAGTTTTGCCTATTAGGTGAGTTTGAAAGGCTTTGAGCGCTAGAAACACTGCTAGTAGCTCTAATTGATTGAAATGAAGGCTCCTGTACTTTAGAGTCCATAATCCTTGGATTGTATGACTTTATAGGTGAGCGCCCCAACCAGTGAGCGATGCGTCTGCTGTTAGCACTGTCTATGGAGCAGGGCCGAGAAAGGGCCGCCCTGTGGATAAATTTTGAAGGTTCCACCACTGCAGAGAGCGATGGGTGCAGCCGTCTACCAATACTAGATCGGTTAATCGACCCTGCACCTGGTTCCACTGACTTGCTAAGCATTCTTGATGGGGACACTTGTGAAGTCTTGCGTGGGGAACAATTGTAATGCAAGACGCCATCATGCCTAGCAGTTGCACGAAGACTCCTGCTGGCAATGATTGGTTGGGCTGAAATTGAGTGAGAAGGGACTGAATACTGTGAATTTTGGCTGAATTGGGAAAGGCTAGAGCTTTGTGAGCATCTATTGTGGCTCCCAGATAAGTTTGCGTGTTGGAAGGCTGTAGATGAAACTTCAATGCATTCACTGTAAACCCTAGTTGGTGAAGTAAGTGAATAGTGGTTTGAGTGCGTTAGAGACACATTTGGTAAGTACTGGCTTTGATAAGCCAGTCGTTCAGGTATGGGAAGACATGGTTGTGTTGTCTTCTCAGATGTGCTGCGACTACTGCCAGGCATTTGATAAATACCCTGGGAGGAGTGGTGACTCCAAACGGAAGCACTTTGAATTGGTAATGGTGACCAGCTATGGTGAATCTGAGGTAATCTGAGGTATTTGCGATGAGCGGGATGAATTGGAATATGGATATATGCGTCTTTTAAGTTTAGAGAAGACATAAAATCGCCCAGCTGTAGAAGCGGGAGCACTTGTTGAAGTGTTACCATGTGGAAATGCTCTGACAGTATGTAGAGGTTTAGTTCTCTGAGATCCAAAATAGGTCTTAAGGAGCCCTCCTTTTTGGGGATGAGAAAGTACAGGGAGTACACACCTGTCCCTTGATGTTGTAACAGCACAGGTTCTATGGCTCCTTTGGAGAGGAGAGATTGTACTTCGTTCTGAAGTAGATGTAAATGTTCAGGTGACATTTTGTGAGAACGTGGTGGTATTTTTGGAGGATTGTTGGTAAGCTCCAGGCAATAACCATGTTTGGATAATTCCGAACACCCATTTGTCTGTAAAGAAAAGGAGATGACAATGGAATTAGATTGTTAGCACATACAAATTATTCAGGAAGAATTCAAAATGTACAATTGTTGGTTAGGCGTGCTCAATGGAACGGGGGACACTTATGTCACCAAGACGAACTTGTGTTGGGACGGACGGTCGTTTGGCGTTTTGGAAACCTCTGAAACTAAGGGCTAGTGACTTATCAAGGTCCTGGTCTCCACGTTTACACTGCTCTATGATACAGGGAGTTTGGTTCTTAGACGAAGGTCTAATACAACTGTGTCGCGCTGGACTGAATTTACTGTCTTTGATGAGAAATATACCAGTGTATGGTGCTACGTATTCTATCAACTACCGTATGGCTAAGCCTTGAAAAAGTCGTCATTCGACGAAACACGTGTCGGCTGTGTGCTCAAGCTGAATTGTGAACAATTAAAGAATTTGGAAATTGCCTTTCTCTGTATACTTATTGACGTATACTGCTGGACACAACTGATAAGGAACCACAAAGAATATGGACCTTGTAATTGGTGTATAGTGGTGGTGCTCTGGACAAACTCTGTTCAGACCCATTTGTCTGTGGTGATAGATTTCCAAATGGGGAGGAATTGTAGAAGACGCCCCCCCGACAGGTATTAAATGATCGGGGGGAAGTGTAGGCAAGTCACTGCTTGTTGGGGCAGGGGGAATTACACAGTGCGGAACCCTTGCCTCAACCTTTGTTATTGTTACCTCTATATCCTCCTCTAAAGAAGCCCCTTGTAAGAGGTGGCAGTATTGTCCGAGGACATGGTTTTGGACCCCCCACGGTAGAAGGAGCGACGAAAGAAGCCTTGATTAGAGGGAGACTGTAGAGCTCCCATAGATTTGGCTACCTCTGTGTCTTTTTTCATTTTTTCCAATGATTTATCTTCTTCGGGCCCGAAGAGATGTTCCTTGTCAAAAGGAATATTTAAAATAGACTGTTGCACTTCTGGTTTGAAACCAGAAATCCTCAACCATGCATGTCTTCTTAATAACACACTAGTGTTGATTTCTCTAGCTGCGGTGTCTGCAGCATCTAAAGCGCATCTTATTGAGGAATTGGAAATAAGCTTTCCTTCCTGAACTAAATCTTGGGCTTTTGCTTTGTGTTCATCTGGGAGGTGTTGTAGCAACTACTCCATTTCGTCCCAGTGTGCCCTATCATATTTTGCTAACAGGGCCTGAGTGTTGGCAATGCGCCAATGATTTGCTGCTTGGGTGGCTACCCGTTTACCAGAGGCGTCTAAATGTTTTAACTCTTTGTCTGGCGGGGGAGCATCACCTGTAGTCTGTGAATTGTCCCGTTTACGGGCATTAGAGACTACCAAAGAGTCTAGAGGTAGTTGACCTTTCATAAAGACTGGATCTAAGGGAGCAGCCTTATATTTTTTTATCAATCCTGGGTGTGAGAATGCGAGCCCGCACTGGATCTCTAAAGATGTCATCGGCATGTCTCATCATGCCTTTAAGCATAGGCAGAGTGTGAGTAGCCCTATGTGTAGTACTGAGGGCTTCAAATAGGAAATCTTCCTCCAAAGATTCCTTGTGTAACTGCACCCCATGATATTCTGCAGCTCTCGCAAGTATTTGTATATGTCCTACATTGTCGTCAGGAGGGGAAGGCTTTGTAGGGTAAAGATCTGGGTCGTTATCTGTAGGAGAATCTGTGTGATAATCCTTCCAGGGATCTAATGGCATAATAGTGTCCCCCCCCTCCTTATCATCATCATGATCATCAGGTGGTGGAGAGTTAGTTGGTGTAATTAGTAAATGACCCAAAGGTGGAGAGGTTGGTTTAGGGGAATGTGGTAAAAGAGGAGGTGGAGGAAGGTTAGTACCCACATTCTTTTTCTTGAAAGGAATGAAGAAAGGTTCTTCTAACTCAGGTTTGCGTTTTTGAGGTGACTTAGTAAGAACATGTCCTGTATTAGGATTTATGTAGAGTTCCTTCTGTTTTGGGTCCGATTTGGGTGTTGGGGCATCCAAATTCGGATCTTGCTGCTTCGGAGGCACAGATTTAGATTTCGGCGCCAAGGATTTAGATGCCAAAGGAGGCTTTGACTTCGGCTCCAAATCAGTTTTCGGCTTCGAGCCTGAAGGTTTCGGCTCGGTGCCAGTCTTTGGCCGACTCGATCCCGAGCTGGAAGGCTTAGAGACGTGTTTCGGTGCCGAGCTGGAGGGGCGGGGTGTCGGAAACATCTTGTCGGTGCCGACTGTGGCCCGAAGGTGGGGGTGGGACCGAAGCCTTTTGTTTCGGCTGAATTGGATTTTGGGTTAAGGGGTGTTCGGTACTCACGGTACTTTGACCTTGTGGCAACTCTTCTTCCGACTCGGAGTCCGATTCTGGGATGGAAGCAAATTCCTCCTGTTCTTCCTCCGCCCCTTGTGCGTTGAATTCTTGCTCAGATTCTTCACTGAAGATGTCCTGCGTGTATTCGACGTTTTGACTCTGCATCTCGCGACGGGGAGCCCGACGATCACGGAGCGTTTTTTTCGATCGGAAAGATCGGCACGCGGCGCAGTTTTCTTCGTTGTGCTCCGGAGACAAGCACAGTTGCACACTTCATGTGAGTCGGTGCATGGATACTTCGCGTGGCACAGAGAACAGAATTTGAATGGAGTCCATTCCATCGACTGCGAGGTGGACCAACGTGGTTAGGCCGGACGGCCTTCCCGAAGATCTTTGATCGAAATAGAGGGTTTTCCTCGACGGATACAATACACGGAGAAGTGGGATACGCGTTTGAAATAATACTGACGCGGATAGAGTGGATTGTGCACTGAGGGGGAACCTGAAGAAACGGTCTCGAAACGGAGCGCAGCAATACATGTCCGAACCCGATGGCAGAAAAAAACAATCTTACAATGGAGTCGATGCCCATGCGCACTATCACCGGAAGGAGGAGTCACCTACCTCGTGACTGGAAAGACTTCTTCGAAGAAAAACAACTTGCAAACATCAGGACCCAACACTAGATGGCAGGAGTATGCAAAGCATGTGATCTACAGCTCACATGCCTCGAACATGATTTTTTGATCTGCAACGATTTACCTACATATTTTTACAAATTGTTCTCCTCCCTAGCCTGCCGCATGACACCAGGTAATGTCTTCTCTACTCGTGCACTTGCACTTAGTAATATTCCCACACATCCTTCATCATAGGTGAGTAGGAGTTTTGTGTGTGTGTATATTCATACACAGGTAAAAACACACATTTGCCCACAAACAAGACACACCACAAATCACCTTACAATAGAAAACATTACGACAAAACTTGAATGTACATCTAATACTACCCAAGTATGCAATTAACTGGATGAAAGACGTTCACAACAGCATTTACTACCTACAGCTACTTACCACATATGTGTGACTGGCAAGAATACCAGTACCAACCACAGAAATATGTAAAAAAAAAAATCATCTGGTGCAGCCCTCCAGCCTCTCGCACTAAAACCCTCACAGCTCACTAATAGTTAAACTACTCACCAGCACTCCTAAAACAAGCATTGGCAAAGCCTATGTGAGATCTATTGGCTTTGTTAGAGTGGAGTGGTGTTGTGTGGCATTGTGTGGAGCTGATGTGGCACTGTATGGCATGGAGGGGAATTGAGTGGAACTGTGAGGAGCAGAGTTGAGCTGTGTGGTGTGGAATTGTGTTGAGTGGAATTGTGTGACATGGAATGGAATTGTGTGACGTAGAGTGGAATTGTGTGTCGTGGAGTGGAATTGTGTGGAATGGAATTGTTTGGCGTGGATGGGAATTGTGTGACATGGAGTGGAATTGTGAGACGTGGAGTGGAATTGTGTGGAGTGGAATTTTGTGGAGTGGAATTGTGTGGAGTGGAATTGTGTGGAGTGGAATTTTGTGGAGTGGAATTGTGTGGCGTGGAGTGTAGTCGAAATGTGTGAAGTGGAACTGGGTGGCGTGGAATTGAATGAAACTGTGTGGAGTGGAATTGTGTGGAGTGGAATTGTGAGGAGTGGCATTGTGTGGGGAGGAGTGGCATTGTGTGGGGTGGAATTGGAATGGAGTGAAATTGTGTAACATGGAATTGCGTGGAGAGGAATTGTGTGGCGTGAAGTGGAATTGTGTGTCGTGAAATGGAATTGTGTAGCATGGAGTGGAATTGTGTAGGGTGGAATTGGGTGGTATGGAGTCCCCAACCGCCAACTCCGCTCCGCCGACCTCTCCCTCGCCACCGTCCCTCGCATTCGAAGAACTACCACCGGCGGCAGATCCTTCTCCCACCTCGCCGCCAAGACCTGGAACACCCTTCCACTAAGCCTACGACAGACCCAAGACCTGCTGACCTTCAGGAGGCTACTCAAGACCTGGTTGTTCGACCAGTAGCAGCACCCCCCCCCCCTTTTTTCCCTAGCGCCTTGAGACCCTTGCGGGTAAGTAGTGCGCTTTACAAATTCTGTGATTGATTGATTGATTGATGGAGTGGAAATTAGTGGAGTGGAATCGAATGGCATGGAGTGGAATCATGACATGGAATGGATGGGAATTGTGTGGAGTAGAATTGTATGGGGTGGAGTGGAAGTGTTTGGGGTGGAATTGTGTAGAACAGTGTGGAAATGTGAGGAGTGGAATTGTGTGGCGTGGAGTGGAATTGCAGGTCATTGAGTGGTATTGTGTGGCGTGGCATGGAATTGAGTGCAGTGGAATTGTGAGGAGTGAGTGGAATTGTGTGGTGAGGAATGGAATTGCGTGGAGTGGAATAGTGTGGCATGGAGTAGAACTGTGCGGAGTGGGATGGAATTGTGTGGCATGAAGCAGAGTGGAATTGTGTGGAGTGTAGTAGTATTGTGTGGTGTGGAGTGGCATTGTGCGGCGTAGAGTGACACTGTGTGGTATAGAAAGTTGGCTGAGTTACCACTGATATGCCCTATAGCATTTCAAAGCCTCGTGCTATATAAATGCAATATTAATCCAATATGTTACCAAAAATTCTCGCCCTACAATATGTGCAAACATCTAATGCCTTTGATTCGATGCAGGAGCTTTTTAGATAGTACAATGCTTCTGAGAGGACTGGTTTGGTTACAAATAAATGCGTTTCAGACCGGGAGGGACTAGTGGGCAAGGGAGCAACATATATTGTACCAGTTGGGAATAAAGGAGATGGTCAGTGTGACTACATATGATAAAAGCTTTCTTCAAACAGGGGTAGCAGATATGCTATAATGATTCTCAATCATGATAGAGAGTAACAATCGCCTTGTTGTGAGAAGAGGTAAACAGAACAGACGTTGTGGTGGGGCTGGGAGAGGAAGAAGCAACACGAGGGTGGGTGGGAGGGAGAGGTGGAAGAAACACTACCTCAATAACAGCGTGAGCTGCAGATGTACACTCATTATGATGAGGCAATCTGTGCTTGGTCCATGCTCCACAGAAAGAAAAGGAAGTGACGCCCGCCACATGCTGGCAATTAGGAGGCAGCAAAGAAGAGTGACAAATGATAAGCAATGAGCGGGCTCCAAGTCCTTTATAGTAAACAACACCTCTTGTAGCAGACCGCATATGTGCTGTCGGCAGGCAGACCTAAAAGTGGAGTCAGATAGTGCACTACTCAAGAGCAAATTAACAACTACAGTTGTTGTTTAAATATATACATGTTTAGTTTCTAATGTCTTTAACTGTGATTTGAGCTACTCTAATCCTTGTTTGCTCTACTCTTCTATAGAGGTTTCTTGTGCTTATCTCAATTACCGCAAAGGAAGTTGCTTGGTGACTGAAAAAGGAAAATGCTACTTACCAGTATGCATCTGTTCTCGGCATGTAGAGCTGTAGAATCATATGCTTTTGCATAGATCGCCATCTAGTGTTGGGTCCGGATGTTTGCACTTTGTTTTTCTTCGAAGAAGTCTTTCCAGTCACGAGTTTGGTGACTCCTCCCTTAGGTGATAGTGCGCATGGGCATCAACTCCATTGTTAGATTTTTTCCCCGCAGAGGGTGATAATGGAGCCAGTAAGAGTAGTTAGAAGGAGATGTCCATGAATGTATGTATCCAAATAAGATGTAACTGCAACAGGTATAGGTACCCGGGGAGGCGGGTGGGCGCATATGATTCTACAGCTCTACATGCCGAGAACAGATGCATACTGGTAAGTAGCATTTTCCGTTCGAGGCATATGAGCTGTAGATCATATGCTTTTGCATAGACTATACAGCAGTTATCTCCCAAAGCGGTGGCTAACCTGTAGCTGTTGCAGTAGTCTGAAATAGTGTTCGTAAAACTGCCTGGCCTACTCTAGCTTGTTGTGCTGCTAACACATTCACCGAGTAATGTTTTGTGAATGTGTGAGGGGTAGACCATGTTGCAGCTTTGCATATGTCGTCTATGGGTATATTCCCTAGGAATGCCATAGAAGCCCCCAGTTTATGTGTAGAGTGTGCTCTAGGGGGAACTGGTAATGTTCGTTTAGCCTTCGCATAGCATATCTGAATACACTTAACAATCCACCTTGCAATACCTGATTTCGATATGGCATTGTCCTTGTGTGGTGGAGCAAAGGCTACAAAAAGTTGATTGGTGTTACGGAAAGGTTTTGTCCATTCAATGTAATACAACAATGCTCGTTTGACATCTAGTGTGTGCAGAGCACGTTCTGCCACTGAATCTGGTTGAGGGAAGAAAACAGGTAACTCAACCGATTGATTAATGTGAAAGGCAGAAATGACCTTAGGAAGGAATTTAGGGTTGGTCCGAACAACTACTTTGTTTTGGTGCATTTGCAAAAAAGGTTCTTCTACGGTTAATGCCTGGATCTCACTGACTCTTCTGAGTGATGTGATGGCAACTAGAAAAGCCACTTTCCATGTAAGAAATTGTAGTTCACATCTGTGCAATGGTTCAAAGGGTGGACCCATCAGTCTGGTGAGAACAATATTGAGATTCCACACTGGGGCAGGTGGACGTCTCAGTGGAATAACTCTTGAGTCCCTCCATAAATGTTTTAATGACAGGTACTCGAAAAAGAGACAGATGCTGCCTATTTTGGAGGTACGCAGCTATTGCAGCAAGATGTAAGCGGATAGATGTGTATGCTAAGTTGGATCGTTGTAGATGTAACAAATAGCATATAATGTTTTGTACCGAAGCATCAAGCGGGTTGATGTGGTTGTTGTTACAGTAAATCACAAACCGCTTCCACTTGGCTGCAAAGCAGGCTCTTGTGGTAGGACGTCTAGCTTCCTTGATGATATTCATACAGTCTGGCGGTAGATTTAGATAGCCAAACTCTAGGACTTCAGGTGCCAGATCACTAGATTGAGTTGACTGGGATCTGGGTGTCTTATCTCGCCATGGCTCTGGGTGAGGAGACTAGGTGAGAGGCGTAGTTTTTGATGAGGAACTACTGAGAGTTCCAATAGGGTTGTGAACCATGGTTGACGTGCCCATGTGGGAGCAATCAGGATTAGCGTCAGGGACGTTTGTTTGAGTTTCCGAACCACTAATGGAAGGAGTGGGAGAGGCGGAAAAGCGTAAGCAAATATCCCTGACCAATTCATCCATAGTGCATTGCCTTTGGACAATGGGTGTGGATACCTGGACGCGAAGTTTGGGCATTTCGCGTTTAGATGCGTGGCGAACAGGTCTATGTTTGGGAAGCCCCACATCTGGAAGAATGGGAGGAGGACTTGAGGATGTAGTTCCCATTCGTGGATCTGTTGTGTCTGTCGACTTAACAGATCTGCCATCTGATTGTCCACTCCTGGGAGGTGTTCTGCCAAGAGATAGATTTTTTGATGAATGGCCCATCTCCAGATTTCCTGTGCTAGCTGGGACAGTTGGAGGGAGTGTCCCCCCCCCTGTTTTTTAATGTAGTACATGGCTGTCATGTTGTCTGTACGAATTAGTACGGTTTTGCGTACTAACTGAACTTGAAATGCTTTGAGAGCCAGAAAAACCGCTAGGAGCTCTAGGTGATTGATGTGAAGCTGTTTCTGTTGGGGGCTCCACATATGCCTTGAATTGTGTGGTTTTGGAGATGTGCTCCCCAACCTGTTAGTGATGCGTCTGTTGTCAGTACTGTCTGTGGAACCGGGTCGCCCTTTTAACAGGTTTTGTGTGTTCCACCACTGCAGAGAGCGATGGGTGCGGCCGTCTACTAACACTAGATCTGATAACTGACCCGGAGTCTGGTTCCACTGACGTGCTAAGCATTCCTGCAGGGGACGCATCCGAAGTCTTGCATATGGAACTATGAAAATGCAAGACGCCATCATTCCTAGGAATTGCATGAACACTCGAGCTGGTAAGGAGTGTTGAGGCTGAAACTGAGACAGTACGTTTTAAAACGTCCGGAGTCTGGCTGGAGTTGGATATGAAAACAAGTTACTTCCCTGTAACTTTGGTTCTCCAGTATTGGAAGCTTTCATAGATTCCCATGCCTGAATCATTCCCCGTCGTCGAGATGGGAGTCCCCGGTATACATAAAATAGCAATAGAAACCATTACAAAAGAAGAAACTAGGCCTAGGCCCATTCTAGTTTTGTAACATGTCCACCTCTTTTTGTAAAAGAGACCAAATAAAACGAACAGCCAATCAGATTAGCCTCACCCTCTAGAACCTTGCTGAGAGAACCTCAGACCCTCAGATTTTCGTAAACGTTGTGTAACAATACAACCAAAGACACTGAAGGCTGAGCTTTCCCAGGGGAGGAGGGTGGGTCGCATGGGAATCTATGAAAGCTTCCAATACTGGAGAACCAAAGTTACAGGTAAGTAACTTGTTTTCTTACTCCAGTATTGGAACTTTCATAGATTCCCATGCCTGAATCAGAGTAGCTAGCAGTTATAAGCACATTTTGCTCTCTTACTGTTCTCTCTCATAGGTTGTTTTTTTTTTTAAACATTAAAACAAGTGAGAGGAATGTCATAACATTGCAGTACCTTTAAGAACAAGCACTACTTCAATACATAAACACACTGTCAAAATGTGCAAATAATACGAAACAATGGTAGAAGGGAAGAAAGGGAAAGCTCACCGCTCACTGAAAGAGGTTCCTCAGGACTGCCTGGCCCACAGCCGTGTCATTCTGCGTTGAAGCATCCAGGCAGTAATGTCTTGTAAACGTATGAGTACTGCTCCAAGTCGCAGCCCTGCAGATATCCCTGATCTGGACCCCGGCGAAGAGGGCCGTTGAAGAAGCCATGGCCCTTGTAGAATGTGCTCGGACTCGACCCTCCAGGGGCTTGCCCGCTGCTGTGTGGCAATATCGGATAGCGCTGGCAACCCAACGAGCAATCCCCTGTTTGGAAAGGGGAAAGCCTTTACAGGGAGCGCTAAAAGAGACAAATAGGTGAGAGGATTTCCTGAAGTCCTTAGTACGGACAAGGTAGAACTTTAAGCACCTCTGAATGTCCAGTGAGTGAAGTGCTCTTTCAGCCGGAGTAGAAGGCTGAAGAAAAAAGGCCTCGAGTATCACTGGCTCGTTCAAATGAAAGTCTGAAGGCACCTTTGGTATGAATTTTGGGTTAGTCCTGAGTATCACTTTCTTGAATTGAAGGAAAGGATCATGAATTGTTAGAGCCTGTAACTCACTCATTCTCCTTACGGAAGTGAGAGCCAGGAGAAGCGCCACCTTCCAGGAGAGGAATTTTAAGTCCGCCCGGTGAATCGGCTCAAAGGGGTGCTTCATGAGCTGGGCGAGAACCAAATTCAAGTGCCAAAGAGGAGGCGGAGGCCTCACTGGAGGGAAGGCTCTGAAGAGGCCTTTTGTAAAACTGCTTGACTATCCTTGCCGACCAGAGGGAAGGCCCAGAGGAAGTGCATCTATAGCAAGAGATGGCGGCCAGATGGACTTTGATGGAGGAGTGAGCCAGCCCCGCTTTCGCCAATAATAGGAGGTAAGGTAGAACCTGGTGAGGTTGATATAAGAAGGGGTCTACCCCTTCCTGATGGCACCAAATACAGAAGCGCTTGCATTTTAATCGGTACGTCTTGTTTGTACTTGGGGCTCTGGCCTGAGAAAGCACCTCCGTAACTTCCTTCGAGAGTGTTAACCCAAGAAATTCTCGGTGCTCAGGAGCCATGCCGATAGTTGCAGCGATCGAGGATTCGGATGCCAGACCTGGCCCTGAGACATTGAAAGCAGTGCTGGAATTGGCCGCAGCGGCAGAAGAAGGTCCAGGGAGAGAAGGTGAAGCTCTGTGAACCAAAACTGTCGAGGCCAAGCTGGAGCTATCAAGATCATCCTGCAAGGTTCCACCTTGAGTTTCCGGAGAAGCCTGGGTATCAACGGAATGGGGGGAAAAGCGTAGACAAATGCGCCTGACCAGGCTATCGAAAGCGCATTCCCCAGCGATCCCCGATGGTGTAGCTTGCTGGCATAAAATTGGCATTTCGTGTTCTCTGGGGTGGCAAAGAGGTCTATGGAAGGCCTGCCCCACCGGCGAAACACTTCCTCGAGAGTAGACTGGTCCAGTTCCCATTCGTGGCTTTCCGATCTCAGCCTGCTCAGCGTGTCTGCTGACTCGTTGAGAACCCCTGGGAGATGTTCCGCCTTGAGTGAAATCCTGTGCTGGATAGCCCATTCCCAAATTCTCTGGGCTTCCTGAGACAAAGAGCGAGACCTGGTGCCCCCTTCCTTGTTTATGTAATGCATGGCCGTGGTATTGTCCGTGCGGACGAGAACCGCCGACTGTTGTAGTCGTGGAAGAAAAGCCTGCAATGCTAGACGAATCGCCCTGAGCTCCAGAAGGTTGATATGGAGCAGACGATGGTGGGGTAACCAACGCCCGCTTACATGCAAGTCCTGTAACACTGCACCCCAGCCTTCCAGCGAGGCGTCCGTCGTTACTACCTGAGGAGCTGGGATGACTACGAAGGATAGACCTTGAGACACATTCTTTTCCCTTGTCCACCAAAAGGCGGCGTTCCTCATAGACTGGGTGACCACCACCTTGTCGTCGAAGGACCCGTCTATTTGTCGCCATTACAAGTCCAACTCCTCCTGGAGGGGACGCATCCGCAACCTGCAGTGAGGTATCAAGGGAATGCAGGAGGAAATTGTCCCTAGTAGGGACTTGTAAAGGCGAACTGAAAGACACTCTTTTCTTCGCAACAGATGAGCCACGGACATCAGCTTTTCCTGCCTCTCGAGAGTTGGAGAAGCTTTGTTGAGAGACGTGTCCAGGATGGCCCCCAGGAATCGAACTATCCTGGACGGGCTGAGAGATGATTTTTCCATGTTGAGAGTTAACCCTAGGCTGTCGAAAAGGCGTGTGCACGCACCGTCTGTCTCCTTCCGCTTGCAGCTTGGTCGGAGCTTTCAGCAGCCAGTCGTCCAGGTAGGGGAAGATTTGAAAGTGTTGCCTCCTGAGACATGCTGCCACTGGCGCTAGCACCTTGGTGAAGATCCACGGAGCAGATCGAAGACCAAAAGGTAGAACTTTGAACTGGAAATGGCTCTTGAATACTGTGAACCGCAGAAACCTCCTGTGGGCTGGATGGATGGGTACATGAAAGTACGCGTCCTCAAGATCGAGAGTGGCCATAAAGTCCCCTGAGTTGAGAAGACGTAGAATATCTTGGAGAGACACCATCCGAAATGATTGTCTTATAAGATAGGTGTTGAGCTCCCTGAGATCTAGAATAGGGCGCCACTTGTCCAGCGTCTTCCTGACCAGAAAAAACCTGGAGTAGAACCCCTCTCCCCGCTGAGAGAGAGGAAGCGGTTCCACTGCCCCTTTGAGGAGCATTTGCTGTACTTCCAATCGAAGAAGGCGCAGATGTTTTGAGGCCGTGGCGGCAGGGGGCTTGGATGGTGGAAGATGGACAAGTTCTAAAGTATGGCCACACTGAATGATGTTCAGCACCCAACGGTCTGATGTTATCCGTTGCCAGTTGTGGAGGTATCCTGATACCCTGCCTCCCACTGATGTCGTAGAGGGGGAGGGTACAGTAAGAAGAGCCAGCACGCCGCTATTGTCGCTTAGAAGAATCCCGTCCTTGGCGACCTTGCTTCCCTCTGTTGTTGGACCTGGAGAAAGAAGAGGACTGGCCTTGCCTCTGATTGTAGGAGTGACGATACGACTGGGATGTTGACCCATAGGAGGAATACCGTTGCTGCTGGTATGCACCTCTATAGGACGGAGTACCTCTTCCTCTGGCTCCACGGAAAGGGACCTTCCGGTATTGTAGAGTCCCTAAAGATCTCGCTGTTTCCGTATCTTTTTTAATATCTTGGAGCGCATCGTCGATATGCTTACTGAAGAGTGCCTCACCATCAAAGGGAAGGTCAAGGATTTTATTTCGGACCTCCGGCGGAACCATGTCGCTCTCAACCAGCCCTGGCGACGAAGGACCGCTGCGCCCGCCAGCGAGCGGAATGCAGTTGTTGCAATGTCCATTGCACAGTCAATTATTTCTGCTGATGTTACTTCCCCCTCTTGCAGGATCTTCTTCGCTTCCACCTTAGAATCCTCTGGCAACTGGTCGAGATATGGGGACAGATCGCACCACATTTGGCGATCATACCTGCCCAATATTGCCAAGGCATTAGCTGCCCGAACCAAGAGGCTCGCCATTGAAGAGAATCTTTTCCCTGCATTATCGAGGCGTCTGCCCTCCTTATCAGGTGGCGTAGTGAGAGGGGCCGAAGGGTTGCGCGACTTCCTTTGGGCAGCCTGAGATATCACCAAATCCGGTTTAGGCTGACTAACCAAGGAGGCTGGACTGTCCTCCGGGGCCTTATACTTCTTTTCCAGGCGAGGTAAGACTGGCATCACCGTGGCAGGATTCTTCATCACCTTTAATCCTTCATCCCAGACATGGCCCACAATGGGAATGGAACGCACAGTCTTTTTATACGGTTCCTTGAAGTCATAAAGGAAACATTCCGACTGAACCGTGGGCATGGGAAGATCAAATCGTTTTGCGGCCCTTTCCATTAATTTATGAAAACCCCCAATGTCCACAGGGGGGGAATCGAGAGGAGCTGGGGATGGAGAAGCCGGGTCAGGGATAACATAGTCATCCCACTCTGTGTCCTGGTGAAGCGGAGGGACATTGCCCTGATCCTCATCCGAGGTGTCATCCTGTGCGGGTGGCCCAATCGGAGGTACATCCGAAATCAGCAAGTGATGCTGAGGCATTGGTTGCGACGGTGGCAGTGGAGGAGTAATAGACTGAGCAGGAAGAGCAGCCGCAATCGGCCCCACAGCTGGAGGAGGTGGTTGTGTAGAAAATCTCCTCCTATAGTCGACCAGCATACCTTGGAGATCCGCTAAAAGAGCGGAAGGCACCGAGACCATCTCCTGGCGGTAGTCCTCTTGATAGCCTATGGATTGGTCATATGTATGCTCTTGGAGATATTCTCCCTCCGAGTCAGTATCCTGGCATTTAACTCGCAGCTGCGAGGGGCTATGTGCGTAGTCAAAAGGCCCATTGTCAGACTCTTCTTCTTCAAGCAAAAGAGCCGGAGGCAGAGGAGTGACTCTTCTGGGGGAAGTCATGTCCGGTGTGATTTGACGTTTTTTCAGGGTAAATCGTCATTTTCTCCATCGTCGACGATGTCGTCAACGGAACCGTTGACGGAACCGTCCACGGCGTGGCAGTGGGCGAGACCATCGTCGACGAGGCCGTAGACGGAAGCAGCGATGACGAAGAGTCGATCGTCGACGAAGAGATTGGCGCCGTCGGCGCTGTCGTCGACGAGACCGTCGACATCCCGGCCGTCGACGTCGTGGTGGTGGTGGTGGTCGTCGTCGTCGTCGACAGTCGTAGTCGACGCTACTCTCGTCGACACCTTCATCGACGTCATTGAAACCGTCGACGGCGAAGCTGTAATCACCCGCGTCGACACAGAAGGGGCTCGTCGACGGAGGCATAGACTTAAGCTGTACCTTGGATGATTTCGTCGACGGGTGTTTGATCGCCGTCGTCGACGAGTGGGCGTCCTTTTCAGATTTTCCCTCAGAAGTCAGAGAAGAGGGCTTCTTGAAGGGCTTTACAGCCACTGACACTACTGCTGTTGCTGCTGCTGCTGATTGTCCTTCCCTCTCCTTTACACCGTGGTGAGGAGATTCGCCAGGACTCCGGCCCTCAGACCCCCGAGAGGTCTTTTTTGAGAGCTTAGCAGGACGCTCTTTAGAAGGCGAAGGGAAGCCCTACCCCTTTTTACAGACCTTCTTGAAGAAGTGGCAGATGACGACTCCTCGCTGTCACTAGAGAGTGGATCTTTTCTTGACTTCAGTTTCTGGTGCCAGGTCAAGAGACGACCCTCACGGTCTCGTAGCGTCTTCGTTGAGAAGGTGCGACAAATCTTGCAGTCCGCTGCTTTGTGGTCTGGATACAGGCAGTAAATGCAGTCTTTATGCCTGTCTTCCACATATAACCTCTTCTTGGCACAGGTGGCACAAGCCTTGAAGAGAGCTTTCTTTTCCTTGTCTGACATCCTAGGAGAGAATGCCAGCAAAACCAGAAGAAAAAACTGTAGAAATGAGTATAACTGAGCAGAGCTCAATTGGAGACTCCCTTGCACAACGTGCGGTAGAAAATCTGAGGGTCTGAGGTTCTCTCAGCAAGGTTCTAGAGGGTGAGGCTAATCTGATTGGCTGTTCGTTTTATTTGGTCTCTTTTACAAAAAGAGGTGGATATGTTACAAAACTAGAATGGGCCTAGGCCTAGTTTCTTCTTTTGTAATGGTTTCTATTGCTATTTTATGTATACCGGGGACTCCCATCTCGACGACGGGGAATGATTCAGGCATGGGAATCTATGAAAGTTCCAATACTGGAGTAAGCTACAGCTTTGTGTGTGTCTATGGTAGCTCCTAGATAGTCTTGAGACACTGAGGGTTGGAGATGGGATTTGGCCTGGTTTATTGTGAACCCTAGGTGGTGAAGGAGTTGCACAGTTTTCTCTGTGTGTCGCAGGCAACTGTTGTGTGAACTGGCCTTTATAAGCCAGTCGTCTAAGTAGGGGAAGACGTGAACCTGTTGTCTTCTCAGGTGGGCTGCGACTACTGCTAAGCATTTTGTGAAAACCCTGGGAGCAGTTGTGACTCCGAAGGGTAGGACCTTGAATTGATAATGTTGGCCTGCTACCACAAACCGGAGGTATTTGCGGTGGGCAGGGTGTATTGGTATATGGAAATAAGCGTCCTTTAGATCCAGAGTGGATAGAAAGTTGCCTTGCTGAAGGAGAGGAAGCACTTGCTGGAGTGTTACCATGTGAAAATGGTCCGACTGAATGTATAGATTGAGTTCTCTGAGGTCCAATATGGGTCTGAGAGAGCTGTCCTTTTAGGGAATTAGGAAGTATAGGGAGTACACTCCTGTTCCTTGATATTGTAAAGGGACTGGTTCTATTGCACCTTTTTGCAATAACGAAAGAACTTCTTGCTTTAGAAGCGTAAGATGTTCTTGTGACATGAGGTGTGACCTTGGAGGAATATTGGGTGGAGTGCTTGTAAGTTCCAGGCAATAACCAGATTGGATAATTTGTAGAACCATTTGTCGGATGTAATCGTATTCCAAATGGGCAGAAATTGTGAGAGACGTCCCCCGACAGGAGTGGAATGATCAGGGGGTATGGGAAATAAGTCATTGTTTGTTGTTGTTGGCGGGGGAGGTGCGTATAGAATTACCTCTGCCTCTTCCCCTGCCGTTATTTCCTCTATATCCTCCTCGAAAATAACCTCTTGAAGAGGCCGACGGAATGTTCCCCTTGTAAGAAGAGGAGGCATTGTCCGTAGAAATGTTTTTGGAGCCGCCCCTGTAGAATGAGCGACGAAAGGACCCTCTGTTGGAAGGTGCTTGCAAGGCCCCCATGGACTTAGCAACTTCTGTGTCTTTTTTCATTTTTTCCAAAGATGCATCAACAGCTGGGCCAAAGAGATGTTGCGCATCAAAAGGTTGATTAAGGATAGAGGCTTGTACCTCAGGTTTGAACCCAGAAATCCTTAACCAAGCATACCTATGGAGCAGTACGCTAGTGTTGATTGCCCGCGCCGCATTATCTGCCTGATCTAAGGCACATCTGATAGAGGTATTGGTTATTAATTTACCCTCTTGAATAAGGTCGCTGGCTTTAGCTTTATGCTGGTCAGGAAGGAACTCAATGAGCTTCTGGAGTTCATCATAATGAGCCCTATCATATCTTGCCAGTAATGCTTGGGCATTGGCAATGCGCCAATTATTAGCCGCTTGTGATGCTATCCGTTTACCGGAAGCATCCAATAATTTGGACTCTTTATCCGGAGGCGGGGCGTCCCCTGTGATTTGGGAGTTAGCCCTCTTACGAGCATTAGAAACGACCAAAGAGTCTAAAGGTAACTGTCCTTTGATATAGACTGGGTCATTAGGTGCAGCCCGGTATTTCTTCTCTACCCTGGGAGTGATGATCCTAGCTTTGACAGGGTCTTGAAAGATATCGTCAGTATGTTTAAGCAGGGCCTTTAACATTGGTAAGGTTTGTGTAGCCCTTTGAGATGAACTTAGGGTCTCTAATATAAAATCCTCTTCTAGACTCTCCTTATGGAGCTCTACCCCATGGTATTGTGCAGCCCTATTATTGAGCTCAATGTACCCAATATTATCATCTGGAGGGGAAGGTCTAGATCGTGGTTACTCATAGTACGGCCCGCGGGCCGAGAGCGGCCCGGCAGCCCTCATTGGCGGCCCATGGACCTTATCTTGCAGTTTCAACGGCCGGCAGTAAACACAGAAGATGACCGCAGGAGCATACGTAGTGAATACGTATTAAATAGGTTTTCACTAGGTATGCTCCTGCGGACATCTTCTGTGTTTACTGCCGGTCCCTGTGATGTCAGGGCACCTTCGGAAAGGTTCCCAAAAGGCCCTTTAAAAGTCAGCTGTAAGCGCTTTCACAGCTGACTTTTAAAAGGGCGTTTTGGGAAGCTTCCCGTTTGGACAGAGATAGATAGAGACAGAAAGACGGAAACAGAGGGAGACGGAGACAGGGAGAGAGACAGAGGGAGACAGAGGGAGGGAGACAGAGGGAGGGGGAGAGAGACAGAGAGGGAGACAGAGGGAGGGAGACAGAGAGAGAGGGAGGGAGACAGAGGGAGGGAGACAGAGAGAGAGGGAGGGAGACAGAGGGAGAGAGAGAGGGAAACAGAGGGAGAGAGAGAGAGAGAGAGACAGAGAGAGAGGGAGACAGGGAGACAGAGAGAGAGAGAGCGAGAGAGAGGGAGACAGAGGGAGGGAGACAGAGGGAGGGAGACAGAGGGAGGGAGACAGAGGGAGGGAGACAGAGAGAGAGGGAGGGAGACAGAGTGAGGGAGACAGAGGGAGAGGGGGAGAGGGAGACAGAGGGAGAGAGAGAGGGAAACAGAGGGATAGAGAGCGGGAGACAGGGAGACAGAGAGAGACAGAGAGAGAGGGAGACAGGGAGACAGAGAGAGAGAGAGCGAGAGAGAGGGAGACAGAGGGAGGGAGACAGAGGGAGAGGGAGGGAGGGAGACGGAGGGAGGGAGACAGACGGAGGGAGGGAGACAGACGGAGGGAGGGAGACGGAGGGAGGGAGACAGACGGAGGGAGGGAGACAGACGGAGGGAGGGAGACAGACGGAGGGAGGGAGACACGGAGGGAGGGAGACACGGAGGGAGGGAGACACGGAGGGAGGGAGACAGACGGAGGGAGGGAGACAGACGGAGGGAGGGAGACAGACGGAGGGAGGGAGACAGACGGAGGGAGGGAGACAGACGGAGGGAGGGAGACAGACAGACGGAGGGAGGGAGACAGAGGGAGAGAGAGGGAGACAGAGGGAGAGAGAGGGAGACAGAGGGAGAGAGAGGGAGAGAGAGGGAGAGAGAGAGGGAGACAGAGGGAGAGAGAGAGGGAGACAGAGGGAGAGAGAGAGGGAGACAGAGGGAGAGAGAGAGAGGGAGACAGAGGGAGAGGGAGGGAGAGAGGGAGACAGACAGAGGGCGACACAGGGACACAGACAGAGGGAGACAGAGGGAGGGAGGGAGAGGGAGGGAGACAGAGGGAGGGAGACAGAGGGAGGGAGACAGAGGGAGGGAGACAGAGGGAGGGAGACATCGAGGGAGGGAGACATCGAGGGAGACAGGGAGGGAGACAGGGAGGGACAGGGAGAGACAGGGAGAGGGAGGGAGGGAGGGAGGGAGAGACGGAGGGGGAGGGAGGGAGACAGAGGGAGACAGAGAGAGGGAGGGAGATGGAGATAGAGGGAGATAGAGAGAGAGGGAGACAGAGGGAGTGAGACAGAGGGAGGGAGACAGAGGGAGGGAGACAGAGGGAGGGAGACATCGAGGGAGACAGGGAGGGAGACATCGAGGGAGACAGGGAGGGAGACAGGGAGGGACAGGGAGAGACAGGGAGAGGGAGGGAGGGAGGGAGGGAGAGGGAGGGACGGAGGGGGAGGGAGGGAGACAGAGGGAGACAGAGAGAGGGAGGGAGAGGGAGATAGAGGGAGATAGAGAGAGAGGGAGACAGAGGGAGGGAGACAGAGGGAGAGAGAGGGAGACAGAGGGAGGGAGACAGAGGGAGAGAGAGGGAGAGGGAGACAGAGACAGAGAGAGGGAGACAGAGAGGGAGAGGGAGACAGAGGGAGAGGGAGACAGAGGGAGATAGAGAGACAGAGGGAGACATAGGCAGACAGAGAAGGAGACAGAGGGAGACATAGGCAGACAGAGGGAGACAGAGGACGCGGAGGGAGACAGAGGACGCGGAGGGAGAGAGAGGGAGGGAGAGGGAGGGAGAGAGAGGGAGGGAGAGGGAGGGAGGGAGAGGGAGACAGAGGGAGGGAGGGAGACAGGGGGAGGGAGGGAGACAGAGGGAGGGAGACAGAGGGAGGGAGTGAGAGGGAGGGAGAGAGCTGGAGAGAGAGGGAGGGATGGAGAGAGAGGGAGGGAGGGAGAGAGAGAGAGGGAGGGAGGGAGGGAGGGAGAGAGAGGGAGGGAGAGAGAGGGAGGGAGACAGAGGGAGGGAGACAGAGGGAGGGAGACAGAGGGAGGGAGACAGAGGGAGGGAGACAGAGGGAGAGGAGACAGAGGGAGAGGAGACAGAGGGAGAGGGAGAGGAGACAGAGGGAGAGGGAGAGGAGACAGAGGGAGGGAGACAGAGGGAGGGAGACAGAGGGAGGGAGACAGAGGGAGGGAGACAGAGGGAGGGAGACAGAGGGAGGGAGACAGAGGGAGGGAGACAGAGGGAGGGAGACAGAGGGAGGGAGACAGAGGGAGGGAGACAGAGGGAGGGAGAGAGACGGAGGGAGAGAGACGGAGACAGAGGGAGGGAGAGAGACCGAGAGGGAGGGAGAGAGACCGAGAGGGAGGGAGAGAGAGGGAGGGAGACATAGGCAGACAGAGAGGGAGACAGAGGGAGACATAGGCAGACTGAGAGAGGGAGAGAGAGGGATGGAGACAGAGGGAGACGGAGGGAGAGAGAGCGAGGGAGACAGAGGGAGAGAGAGGGAGGGAGACAGAGAGAGGGAGACAGAGGGAGGGAGACAGAGAGAGAGAGAGGGAGACAGAGGGAGGGAGACAGAGGGAGGGAGAGGGAGACAGACAGAGAGAGGGAGACAGAGAGAGGGAGAGAGGGAGAGGGAGACAGAGGGAGAGGGAGACAGAGGGAGATAGAGAGACAGAGGGAGACATAGGCAGACAGAGAAGGAGACAGAGGGAGACATAGGCAGACAGAGGGAGACAGAGGACGCGGAGGGAGACAGAGGACGCGGAGGGAGAGGGAGGGAGAGGGAGGGAGAGAGAGAGGGAGACAGAGGGAGGGAGACAGAGGGAGAGAGAGGGAGACAGAGGGAGGGAGACAGAGGGAGGGAGAGGGAGACAGAGACAGAGAGAGGGAGACAGAGAGAGGGAGAGAGGGAGAGGGAGACAGAGGGAGAGGGAGACAGAGGGAGATAGAGAGACAGAGGGAGACATAGGCAGACAGAGAAGGAGACAGAGGGAGACATAGGCAGACAGAGGGAGACAGAGGACGCGGAGGGAGACAGAGGACGCGGAGGGAGAGGGAGGGAGAGGGAGGGAGAGAGAGGGAGGGAGAGGGAGGGAGGGAGAGGGAGGGAGAGGGAGGGAGGGAGAGGGAGACAGAGGGAGGGAGAGGGAGACAGAGGGAGGGAGACAGAGGGAGGGAGAGGGAGGGAGGGAGTGAGAGGGAGGGAGAGAGCTGGAGAGAGAGGGAGGGATGGAGAGAGAGGGAGGGAGGGAGGGAGAGAGAGAGAGGGAGGGAGGGAGGGAGAGAGAGGGAGGGAGAGAGAGGGAGGGAGAGAGAGGGAGGGAGAGAGAGGGAGGGAGAGAGAGGGAGGGAGAGAGAGGGAGGGAGAGAGAGGGAGGGAGACAGAGGGAGGGAGACAGAGGGAGGGAGACAGAGGGAGGGAGACAGAGGGAGGGAGACAGAGGGAGGGAGACAGAGGGAGAGGAGACAGAGGGAGAGGAGACAGAGGGAGAGGGAGAGGAGACAGAGGGAGAGGGAGAGGAGACAGAGGGAGGGAGACAGAGGGAGGGAGACAGAGGGAGGGAGACAGAGGGAGGGAGACAGAGGGAGGGAGACAGAGGGAGGGAGACAGACGGAGGGAGAGAGACGGAGACAGAGGGAGGGAGAGAGACCGAGAGGGAGGGAGAGAGACCGAGAGGGAGGGAGAGAGAGGGAGGGAGACATAGGCAGACAGAGAGGGAGACAGAGGGAGACATAGGCAGACTGAGAGAGGGAGAGAGAGGGATGGAGACAGAGGGAGACGGAGGGAGAGAGAGCGAGGGAGACAGAGGGAGAGAGAGGGAGGGAGACAGAGAGAGGGAGACAGAGGGAGGGAGACAGAGAGAGGGAGACAGAGAGAGGGAGACAGAGAGAGGGAGACAGAGAGAGGGAGACAGAGAGAGGGAGACAGAGAGAGGGAGACAGAGAGAGGGAGACAGAGAGAGGGAGACAGAGAGAGGGAGACAGAGAGGGAGACAGAGAGGGAGACAGAGAGGGAGACAGAGAGGGAGACAGAGAGGGAGACAGAGAGAGGGAGAGAGGGGGAGGGAGACAGGGGGAGGGAGAGAGGGGGAGGGAGACAGGGGGAGGGAGAGAGAGGGAGGGAGAGAGAGGGAGGGAGAGAGGGGGAGGGAGAGAGGGGGAGGGAGACAGAGGGAGGGAGACAGAGGGAGGGAGACAGAGGGAGGGAGACAGAGGGAGGGAGACAGAGGGAGGGAGACAGAGGGAGGGAGACAGAGGGAGGGAGACAGAGGGAGGGAGACAGAGGGAGGGAGACAGAGGGAGGGAGACAGAGGGAGGGAGACAGAGGGAGGGAGAGAAGGAGACAGAGGGAGGGAGACAGAGGGAGGGAGACAGAGGGAGGGAGACAGAGGGAGGGAGAGAGAGAGGGAGGGAGAGAGACAGGGAGGGAGAGAGAGAGGGCGAGAGAGAGGGAGGGAGAGAGAGGGAGGGAGAGAGAGGGAGAGAGAGAGAGGGAGGGAGAGAGAGGGAGGGAGACAGAGGGAGACAGAGGGAGGGAGACAG